>CM062811.1:961791312-962139993 GCA_031772625.1 Pinus tabuliformis
AATCTGCGTATTAATGGTCTCCATTAACACCGTACAATATCTCTGTGTGCATCCTCATAAGCCTGCGGCTGCAGCTAGGGCATTACAGCAGTTAGGGCATCATAGTGGCAACTACTCTTAGCGTTTTATCCTTCTCTAGAAACCCAGACGTGGAGAGGAGATCACCTAAAGAGTGTGCCTAAATGACATCAAATCCTCTTCAATTTATACTAAAAACGTAGATGATGAATAGACACGTCTATTGGGCTTCTGAGCCTACATAAGATGCTGGTCGGCTAGATAATAAAGCCATAACCTAAATAAATTCATATCTCCATAAATACATATCGGAATCGGATGATATTTGGATCAATCCTACACCTCTCAACGAGAGGGATCCAATAAAAATATCAGTTGCCATAAATAAGCTGACCAACATGGAGTTTGGCCCTAGGGAGAACTCCATCCGCTGATCCATGTGAACGACTGTACTATCTCTGCCATTAGTGCCCTGCACTGTTCTGCCCAACTCGGCTCAGCCCTGCTGGCTCTGCTTTACTCTGCTCAGCTCTACTGGCTCTGCTCTGCTCTGCTCAGCTCTGTTGGCTCTGCTCTGCCCTTGCTCAGCTCTGCTGGCTCTGCTCTGCTCTGCTCAGCTCTGCTGGCTCAGCTCTGCTTTGCTCAGCTCTGCTGGCTCTGCTCTGCTCTACTCAGCTCTGCTGGCTATGCTCTGCTCTGCTCAGATCTGTTGGCTCTGCTCTGCTCTGCTCATCTCCGCTGAACTATGAAGAAGAAGAATTAATCGAGAATGAGTCATATCATTCTCCACTGACCCGAAGTCAGTCTCAGAGTGCATACCACTAGTCCCAGACTAGTCTCAACTGACCCGAAGTCAGCTTCATAGTAAGTACCACTCCTACCACTGGTCCCAGACCAGTATCACAGTCTCAGAGAGTGTACCACTATTCCCAGACTAGTCTCAACCGACCCGAAGTCAGCGTCATAGTATGTACCACTCTCACTGGTCCCAGACCAGTACTGCACTGACACGAAGTCAATCTCGGAGTATGTACTACTGGTCCCAGACCAGTCTCAGCCGACCCAAAGTTAGCGTCATAGCATGTACAACTCCTACCACTAGTCCCAGACTAGTATGATTGATCCCATATCAATGGAGGACATCCTAGCGTAGGGAGTACGGTAGATACAACGATGCGTCCATCAGTATTACTATGGTCCCTAACTTCATTTCCCTGCTCATTGCTCAGATGAGAGGTACTTCCCATGAGTCCCAGACTGCATGGGTAGGAAGCCTCGATAGGAGAACTTAATCAATCCTGTCCTCACAGGAGAACACATCAATCCTGCTACAATCGCCATGGAGAACACATCAATCTAGGCTGCCATGGAGAACACATCAATCCAGGCCTCGCAGGAGAACACATCAATCCTGCTACAATCGCCATGGAGAACACATCAATCCAGGCCTCACAGGAGAACACATCAATCCTGCTACAATCGCCATGGAGAACACATCAATCCAAGCCTCACAGGAGAACTAATCATCCTGCTACACAAGAGAGCGAATCATCTTGTTTTAGTGCGCACCACCAGAGGAGGGTGAGTCACCCTGTGGTCGTATGTTGCTCCAATAGAACTGAAAGCCCCCCAAAGCTCCTAGAGCTCAATGTATGCAGCATGCAAGACCCTTTTACAAAGGTCTCTCGATGACTCAAAGTTGTTCGGGAAAATCACAAATTTGATCTTTCCTCAGGGCTCTGTCCTGTACATCATCTCAGTGTAATGGAGCCTCATTGATCATCGACTTACCATATCCCAGATAAGGCAGTAATTGATGTCTATCCACTGGAGCAATTGTCAAATACGGGATTCCTCAATAATCGAATCCCATCTCTGGTTGTCACAGAGATTCACAGTGGTATTCATCATGTGTACAAACAGCTCATTGAAGAGCTTCAGCAACCACACTGCCTCACAGAAGGCCATACTATTAGCAATGTATTCTGCCTTGGTGGTGCTCAGAGTCACCGACTTCTGCTTCCTGCTCATCCAGGATATCAAGGGAGATTCCAAACAGCACTGAGAAGTGCTCTAGTGATCCTCCATACTTCCTACCCACTCATCATTCGAATAATCATGTGGTTTCATATTTCCGGCAATGTATCTCAATTGATGAGAGATTGTTCCCTGAAGATATCTTAGAAGATTCTGGCACCAATCTAGTGAGGCTCAACCAATTATGAGCTCACCATGCTATCTGCAACACAGATGTCTAGACGGAGGTTCTCCAAGAACATCAACGCGAATGAGCTTATGAAACTCAGAGGCATTTCCCAAATCTGGTCGACATCATTACCATATAACTTCTGAAAGTTAAGATCCTCGAGGCAGTCACAAGCTTGCATCTTATCTTCCCACATTCAGAATCCAACACCCTCTATCTCCTATAAATGAGAGGGTCTGCACCTGTCAGACATAGGTGCCGGTACGAGAGGTTTATCATCCACAACCTTCGAGTAATGGTTTGGATCAGTTTCACTCCTAGTGAATCTCAGCTGCATTAGACAGCTATCAATCCTCTCATATGATTCCTGAGGTGTTTTTCTTCAAGCCATAGAGGGCTTTCTTCCACCTGTATACATGAGATTCCTTGATCATGATTCTCAAACTCCTCGGGTTGTTCCAAACCTGTGAACCAGCTGCATGAGGGGAATGGTCCCCTTATAATATTTTCCTTCGCTACATTTCAGACATGTACCTTCATGCTTCTTTTTGAATTCAGGCATCCTAGTCACCATCTGACTCACAGACCTCCGGTGCTGAGTCAATGGACATGGTCCCCAATGGACTTCTTGCAACTTGATACAACCCTGAACTCAAAAACATCTTTAAAAGATCTATTTTCAAACACGTACCTTTACAAGATGGGCATCAGGTTCGATCAGGTACATAAAAGAAATTTTGGGGTTCCTTGCTTTCGTGGAAGAGTCGACCATTTCCTTGATGACCTGCATTACCAGTCATTCATTTGATCATTGAAGATGTCCCAGGAATGGTTGTTATCTTCATCAAGAGATGTGTCTCTGCCATTCGGACACTCCTTCGCATAACGGCCGAACTTATTTCAACAAGGCATCTGCCTTTCCTTCCACCCTTAGATCCTAACTCCCCAATGAAGTGATCTGAAGATGGACCATCAAAATCTTCCGCCGCACCATTCTGATAACATTCTCTGCTTTGACTTCACCCTAGGTGTATTATGAGTAACCCATTGATCCTTCTGTCTTGTCCCAATTATCTTCGGTGATTGCTCTTTCACTCTTGCTTGGGCATTGTCTTCACCTCAGCTCTGATACCATGTTAAGATTTGGTATGTTCTATGCTAGAGCAATTTATTTAAATTTTCACTGTTAGCAATCACATCAGTATTAAGATAAATTGCAGATAAAACATAAATATAAATCGCAGAAGACAAGCCAAGGCAAAAGGACACAAGATATGGCGCGAGCCAGGGACAAACCCCACAATGTGTGGGGAAACCCTTTGATCAAATCTTGTTTTATCTTCAAAGTTCAGCAGAGAGAGAGAGTACAATTACAATAGAAGTCAACACTTTGACTTTTGATATTTGAAGACATATTGCTTCAACTATCCTTATCATGCTGCCCTGATCATCAGTATGCTGCTCCTTACTTAATGTGCCTTTCATCATCATGATCTGAGATTGTTTATCCTTATCATTCTTATTATGTTGAGACTGTGTCCTTTTACTGGCATGCCAAGGATCTCTTGACCATCATCGAAACCTATTTCGATATCAGAGTTATGTAACTACTAACATAATCTTCATTGAGCCAAGAGAATAGATCTATCACTGCTGTTCATTGTGTTTGGGCTGCTACAGGTATGCCACCGAGGTTTATATACCAAGACAATATGGTACCCTCATCCGAGATCTTCTCTACTTCAAGTCATAGGTATGCCGAGAGTGTATTTGGTCCAAAACTTCAGTCAACACTGCGTCCTCATCACACCTCCTAGATCTGGTACTCCATGTTTGTATTGTCATAAGGATTTCACTAAGATCTGTATATATATAGACTGTTGTGCGAGATATCAACACCAAGAGCTGCGTGTTATATTATTTCAGAGAGCTGTGCATATAACGCATATATATACAATGGATTGCCTGACTGCGTATCATTACAGAGAGCTGCATGTTAATAATACTGCCACAGGTCCAAGCACAGGTCTGTCCTTAAGTCACCACAAATGACTGTCACAGGTCCGAGGTTCCAAGCTGACTGTAATCTGAGTTGTTATTCCTCCACGAGCTAATATTCTAAGTTTTCCAGGTCTGCGCTTCTTCATCGATTTCAAGGTTGGGTCTGTCTTTTATAGACAACTATCAGAGCTTCAATATGAGACTGTTCTCATTGGTCCGAGGTGTTAGTAATGACAGTTCTTCAAGCATCGAGCCCTTATTTATCCACAGGCTAAGTGATCAATCCGAGCCAAAAGAAATATGATTTTCCTCCTTGATACGAGCTAGAAAGTTACAGGATGTTGCCACTGTTTCAAAGTTTTTAATCCAACAAGAAAAATATGCCCGCACAATAAACCTCGACCTGCTGTTCCAGATTATCACCGATCCATAAGCGCGTTCCTTGTGAGTTCACGAGATGTGAACTGTTTTCAAGTGCTCCTCACTATTCTTTTTCTTCTCTGCGTATGTCTTTTTCAGATCTGCGTATCAATGTACAACATCAGCTTATTCCTTAATCTGCGTATTAATGGTCTCCATTAACACCGTACAAGATCTCTGTGTGCATCCTCATAAGCCTGCGGCTGCGGCTAGGGCATTACAGCAGTTAGGGCATCATAGTGGCAACTACTCTTAGCGTTTTCTCCTTCTCCAAAAACCCAGACGTGGAGAGGATATCACCTAAAGAGTGTGTCTAAATGACATCAAATCCTTTTCAATTTATACTAAAAACGTAGATGATGAATAGACACGTCTATTGGGCTTCTGAGCCTAAGTAAGATGCTGGTCGGCTAGATAATAAAGCCATAACCTAAATAAATTCATATCTCGAAAAATACATATTGGAATCGGATGATCTTTGGATCAATCCTACACCTCTCGATGAGAGGGATCCAATAAAAATATTAGCTGCCATAAATAAGCTGACCAACATGGAGTTTGGCCCTAGTTTCCAATTTAACAGTATCACCCCAGTGGACCCCAGTTCATAATGTGGTGGCAACACTGGCCATAATATTTGCACTACAATGGGGGTCTAGGGGGGTCCTCAATATGGAATGTTAAAAGTATGAATCCTACTAATTCCCTCCCACCCCTCCTTCAGGTACTGCCTTCTTCGAAGATTTGTTTGCCACTACAGGTCTGGGAGTACGCCCCTGTCTCTCTCTACTATTTAGGTATCTTGGTTAATCCTAGCAAACCATCAGACATCCTAGTAGGGAATGCTAGTAGCTATCAATCTTAAATGGCATGTTTCCCAGTGAACCACTGTAGTCAAGTTCAAGTAAATCCTTAGTAACCTGTATATCCATCAGTATTATCCCTATCCATAAATAGAAAAACCATCAGCCGATTTTTTCAGACAAGGAAATTACCCTACTCATATTCCAAATAAGTTTATTTAATTCGTATCGGGTGCTGAGATAGCTCAATCAGTATTCACTAAATAGTTCATCTTCCAATGAGCTTATTGAGAACGGTGAGGTGTTGGATAACATTGGTGTTCCAGAGCTCTTTATTGTTTTTGGCCAGTTCTCCACCTCACAAGTTGCACCTCTCCTACTTTCATTGTCGGTGCTTTAATGTGAGCTTTTGATTCTACACCTGTAGGGGTTTGAATTCTAGTTGTTTGCACACTCGAGGATAGTTTTAAAACCATTAAATTTGATTAGCTGTTTTATTTTCAAAAAACACTCGAGGATAGTTTTAAAACCATTAAATTTGACTAGCTGTTTTATTTTCAAAACGCAGTTCTGCTTCTACCACTCCCAGAGTTTGAATCTAGGCTGCTGGGTTTACGCCCATAGAGATTTGAATTCCAATTGTTTACATGGTTATGGTTACATTCTGACACAACCACAATATATAAGGTTAGGGCTAGTTTAAAAGTCTGTTTTTATGTCTATGATAAAGGTTAGTGTTATATATTATTCAGGATTTGAATCTGGGTTGTTGGTTTTTCATTAGAGAGAGGTTGTTCTTATAGCTACACCCTGTCCCAACCACCATATAGGCTAGTTAAAGTTCTTGTTCTTTATTTTTATGTGTTTGAACTTTGAACTTAGACGGTTGGTTTTTTTAAAAGAAGATCTTGAACAATGCTTATTTATATAATTACACTTTCCAATCACAATATAGATTAGTTTAAACATAGATTAGGTTAAAACACTCCACGAAGGCCCCACAGCAGCGAGAGGCCAAACGTTGGGTATTGACATCATTACACTCTATCCTAAACACTAAGCCACAGCAAGAGCTTAAAAATCTCCACCATTCGAACTATAGAATGACCATTTTGAAGTAATAACAACATTTAGAGAACGAATAGATATGGATATCTATTTAAAACACTTCTTGCAAATATATTTTACTCAACTTGTATCAGTGAATGACGAGTTTCTATAGATATGAAGTGATAGCTTCAAGAAGCAATCAATTGCCATGCTTCGCGATGCTTTGTTGACTGCTGGTTTACTATCTTTAACGATATGTGTGATTTAGGAATGAAAATCATATAGTGTATTGGGACGGATTGGCTAGGCCTAAATAGAAGTTAATAGTTGCTTCCAACACATCGATTCATATTTTATCACCACGAGGATAATGGTTTTGAAGATCAAAGATCATTGTTTTCCATGTGAAAGTAATTGTGGCATGCGTTATTGATAGTTATCCCGATAAAGTAACATGCATTATTTTCGGGACGAGACAGAGATTTACAGTATATATATGTGTTATTGATAGTTATACAGATAAAGTAACATGCATTATTTTCGGGACAAGACAGAGGTTTACAATATATATACTTATTTCAGAGTATTGCATAGTTACTTTATTTTAGAGTTCACAATGTTAATATAGAGAAACTTAGATTTATAGATTTATATGGCTACATTATTTCATAGTTGAAATATATCAGCTTATAAAATTTAAATCTAAAGGGGAATGATTACAATTCCATGTAGTCACTAAATATACATTCAATAGATAATATGTTTTTTTCCATATTAAAATCATTTTTTATTTTTTTCTCAAAAATGATATATATATATATATATATATATATATATATATATATATATATATATATATATATATATGCTTTCTTAATCATTTTCTCTTAAATCTTATCTGAAACATAAAAAATAATCCAGGTATAAAGCTGCTCTCTTTATTTGTTAGTATGTTAATTTATGACTTCATGACCTTCTCTCAAGCGAAAATATGTTTCTTAAGTGAAAACCTATTTCTTAGGCATAACCTATCCATTCATAAATATGGTATTTAATAAATAAATTATAATTAAATGTTTAACATTTTCAAGTTTCAAAATTTATGAATTTATGGGGTTTTCTTGTCTTTACTTTCTAAACATTAGCTTTTATCCAAGATTTAAAAGGATTCATATATAAGCATTGAGATTTTAACATTTCACTAAAAATGGAAGTGTGAATGTTTAGAAACTAATGGGATGATATAGAAGCCTAAGATCTGAAAATAATGACAATTGTTTCCAAGATAATAGGAGTATGAGTGCAAAGAAAGCATGTCCTCAAGATAGCATATGGGGATAATAACTAAGTGAACATAGCTAAGCCTAAAACTCTAACATAAACTTTGAAACCTTAAATATGGAGGTAGAGAACATTTATTAGTTCATGACTAGAGTGATGGGAGTTGTAAATCAACTCACTATTCATGGAGAGAAGATTGAAGATCATAAAATTGTTGAAAATGTTCTCAAAATGAAATGGTTTTAATTACCATAGAAGTGTCCAAATATTGTTGACAATGTTCTCAAAATGAAATGGTTTTAATTACCATAGAAGTGTCCAAAGATCTATTTAAACTAACAATAAAATAATTAATGGTTTCTCCCTTATCCCTTGAATCAAGAATTAATATGAAAGAGGAATCCTTAGAACATGCCTCCAATCCTTTTATTGATTAGTGGAGGTAAAGGTAGAGAAAAAAGAAGCATAGGTCAAAGAGATATATGTAATAATTAAGTTAAAAAAAGAACAACATGAGAATACTGAGGATAACCAAATCAATGTATACACTCTTAGAATCAAAGGGGCAGAGACAAAAAATGGATAGAAAAATCTAAAGTCCAATGCTAGTACTATAAAAATATTATGGACCTTATGAAAGTGAATGTAGAAAGAAATAGTTAGACTTGAGTGGGGATAGTTAAATATGAACTAGAATAGATTTAATTTCTCCATCATTGAAAAAGGAACATATGCAAAAATGTTTATTTCATGTCAAATCATTGATGAAGATCACAACAAGAATGTTTGGTTGATAGCTAAGGCCTCAAATCCTATGATAAGTAACAAAGGAGGAATTTCTAGTATTGATAGCTCTATTATCTTTGAAATTAATTTAGGAGATGACTATCAAGTCAAGGCATTAGGTAAAGTTTGTCTGGTTTTCTTAACTAAGCAAGATAACAAGAAAGACAATGTTGATGTCTTTAGTGTACCTAATCGTGGAGAAAACCTAATAAGTGTAAGATAATTGAGAAAAATAGTTATGATGTTAGATCGAAGGACTCCACATGAAAAATATTACATAAGCCACCTAGTGGAAAACTTATTAAAAAGGTAAAAATGACCAAGAAAAAAATTCTTCCATTGAATCTAAGAAGTGCAACTTCGTCATGATCATATCCAAAAAAGGTCCAAGCACATATGAGACTTGTGGCATTTTAGGTACAATATACTACCTTTTAGGAGTCTTAGTCTATCAAAAAAAATAGGTTAAGTGACTTGTTATATTGAATAAACAAACTAGACCTTGTAAGGACTACATCCTTGGGAAACATCAAAGAGACAATTTTCCAATAATATTATCCAAAGAGCATCTAGAACTATTCTACATAGATGTATGTGAAACAATGCAAACATAGTCCTTTTTTTGAAGTTTAAATTTTCTAATGTTTATTGATGATTTTAACAGGAAATTTTAGGGATATTTCCTGAGAAACAAATATGAAACATTTATAAATTTCAAATAATTCAAAGTTGTAGTAGAAAAAAACAGTGGAAAATATATCAAAGTGCTCATATTAAAGATGCAGGAGAGTATAACTCAAATGATTTTAAAATGCTGGTAGTAACAAGGTATTAGAAGGAAATTCGCCACCAATTAGACTCTATAACATAATGCAGTGGATAAAGGGAAGAATCATACCATCATGAACATGTCAAGGAGTCTGATAAAATCCAAAACTCTCACTAGAAGTTGTTTCTTGTTCAAAGTTACGTGTCTCTCACTTCAACACTTTTGGTTGTATTGCATATGCACATGTTCTAAAAAATCTAGGAAAGAAACTTGAAAGTAGGCGAGAAACATATATCATCATTAGGTATATTGAATATTCCAAATCCTACACATTGTATAACCAGTCACCAAGAAATTTATGGTCAGTAGAGATGTGAAATTATTGGAGGAAAAAACTTGGAGTGACCAAGTAAATGAAATAATGGAAAACCAATATCCATTTCTCCAGATAGATGAACATGTGAAAAGTTTAAGACATAACATGTATCACACCTTCACTTTAAGGTTATAGATGCAAAGATAATAAGAAGAAATTTCAAATAGTTCTTCTTTAGTGAGAAATTAAAAAAATAGTATTTCTTGTAGCAATGAGCTAGTAACTTTAGTGAGAGACGATGAGCTTGAGGGAAATATATGAGCATTGTGATGACATGCATCAAAAATCTCACTTTTCCTTATTATCCTATCAACCTACTTATTGAAAGAATGTCATTGGGTTCAAGTCATGAATCAAGACATTAAACCCATTGAAAGGAACAAGACATGGGATCTTGTTGATTTCTCAGTAGATAAAACCAAAATTTTCCTTAAGTGGGCTTATAAGAAGAAACCAAATGAGAGAGGCAAGATAAAGAAACATAAAGCTAGGCTAGTTGTGGAAGGGTTTTCTCAACAATGAGGTATTATCTATCATGAAAACATTGATCGATAGTAAGGTTAGATATTGTTATAGTTATGAGCTATAAACACCCAGGAAAAAAAATTGATATCTTACTAGATGGATGTGAAGTAATCCATTTTGAGTGGAAACTTAAAAGAAGAGGTGTATGTAACTAAGCCACGAGGATTTGAAGTAAAATTCTAGCAGTAGAAAGGGTACAAGCTAAGAAAACCTATTATGGCTTGAAACAAGATTTAAGAGATTGGTATAGTTGAATTAACTCTTAGTTTCTCAGTAATAGGTTCACCATGAGATCAGCAAGGTAAGGTTCTTACTGTTTGTATTTTTGTTGATATGATATTTAATGTAAATATGATGTTAGATGACTCCAAAGTTGCAATGAAAAAATAGCTTGAGATGAAAAATAGGTCACTTGAAGTACTTCTTCGGAATTTCATTTAAACACTTTTATCAAGACATTTTGATATCTTAACAAAAATATGTTACAAATATATTAAATATCTCTACCATGAAAAAATGCAAACAAAAAAAACACTTATTACAAAAGGAACAAAATTGAGCAAGTGGGATAAGGGACCAAAAGTTGATTCAACATATATAATATGCATGTAGGCAACCTCATGTACCTTACTACAACTCTCTCTAGAAAGTTGGAGAAAGAATTTTAAAGTATATTGCAAGCACAACTGGTTATGGATTGTGGTACACAACTTGTGAACAAAACACAATTATGGGACACATAAACATCAACCTTGTGGTAGGATTGATGATAAGGATATAACCTATGCTTTTCATGTAGGCATAAATATTATTTCATCTGAAAGTAGCATTTGTCTAAAGATCTTCTACATAAGAACAATATGCAGGAGCTAATACATCATAATTCAATGCAATATGGTTAATAAGACAATCCCTATCACATTCAAAGTACCTATCACTTCATTCATTATGTTGTGAGAAATTGTCACGTTTTCATTAAAAATTGTTTTTGATTTTGAGTTTCAAAGACAACACTCAACAATATGCATTGTGCTACACTTAGAAATATGCACTGTGCTAAACAATATAAAGTGAGATGAAAGAGGAATTCTAAAATGTAATTGTTTCTATCAATATAGATAATTATATAATAGTTATAGAAATGTATTGGAAGTTAATTATTTTATTAGACTAGTGCCTAAGAACTTCATACCAGGTTGTTATCTTTTTAATGGTCGGAAGCACCAACTAAGCCCTAGTAGTTTCTAATTTTTTGGTTAATCTATCTACGTTCACAGTAATAAGACACCTCCCATGAATGCGGATGAAGGTTATTTACTAGCCTATTAATATACCTGCAACAAAATTGAAGTTGGCTGGGCACGATGGTTTAAACAGCTAGGTTAGAATCCTCTCCACTTCTTAAATCTATAAGAAGATATTTTAATGAGATAATTAAGCAAGCGATCAATGTATTCTATTTTTTTAACATTTTTATTTATTTATTTATTTTATACATCATTGATTGGCTTAACACCATGTATTGAGCACCATTTTAAAGCTGAAAATAGTAATTCTGTTTTTGTTAATAGATTGGGAAAGGTTTTTTGGCTATATGGTTTATATACATTGTTAAAACTTATGAAAAAATTGAATTTATTATTCCAAGTTAAACAATAAAAAATGCTAGATAACCTATGAAAATTATGAAGTTATTATGCCAAGTTAAACAATAACAGATGCGAGAAATCATCACCCTTCATTAAAAGAATTTATAATGGCTTGCCTATTCAGGCCATTGTACTGATCTAACAATTGGGTCATAATTGAACACAGGCTTTGTTTGTAGAGATGAGTAGACATGTCCAACATGACATTAAAAGCTTCAGATTAAATTTATTTAGTGAATGTGGAACACACCTCTCAGAGAAAGGTCTTTTATGAAAATGTAGCAGGAAGAATCCCTTAACTTGGTTTTTTTTTTAATTAAACCCAGAGGAATCCAGCAGAGCTATCCCTGAAACTAGGTAAGTTATTACCAATTGAGCTATCCACTAGGTAAGTTATCTAAATTCTAAAGAGAAAATTACAAGGAAAGTATTTTTGTCATTCATTTGGTCAAACGACTATAACGTTGTCATATACACCTCATTAATTTGTTATTACTGTCCACATTTTATATCGTTGTTTGTCAATTTGAGAACACAAAGAGGTAGATATGGTGGGATGGTTTATTTGACATGAAGGCTCAAGGGCGTTTGAGTCACATTACTTTAATGTTAATGTCATTAAAACAAAATTTCCCAAAGCATTTAAGAAACACTCAAACATGTCTCGAGACATTGTGAAGGTTCACCATTTTGCGTAAATATTTTTGTTTGATTTCCAATATCAGGCTTAGAACATTATTTTACGAGATTAATTTCATAGATTTGTACATAGTGTTACAACGTTTAAAATTTCTATGATTTATCAGCCTTTGTTAACATCGTTTCATCCTGGAAATCTTTTAAAATTGCACGCGAACAAACATCAATTATTTTTCCTTCTGCAGTGGTCTTCTTCCAAACTGGTTATTAAATGAAAACATTAACAGATACCATAATAACAAGCATTTTCATTTTCCAAAAGCCCAACGAGTTCAAACATCCTCTAATTATTTGACAGAAACCTCAAAAGACAAGAAGTGTGGAGACTAGCAACTAACAGAAAATTACAATGGTAGGTAAGTTGTTGAAACCCTCAACATGTAAATATCAGAACCCTTATTTGTAAACATTAAATTGACACCAATCACATTAAACATTTAATCCCCTTCCAATTTTTCAATGTGACCAGTGTGGAAAACAAATTGGAATAAGAATTTCGTACTATGCAAGGAGTATTTCTTTAATAATTTAAATCTTACAAAGGACAGTAGAAAGAGTGATGATCCACGAACATAATTTCAAAACTATCATCATATAATGAGATTCAAAAAGGGCATGTAAGGGAATTTTTCTAGACTATATTTAAATTATAAAATTGATTTATGTAATCATAAATATATGATGGTGAAAGAGTTGTTTCAACCAGAGAATGTGATAGTTGTTCACTAGTTTTTATTGTTGAAATTGGTCAACCATGTGGACTATGTTAAGTTTATGAAGACATGACCCATTTATGCCAAGTTAGAAAAGTATCAATCTTACCAAGTGCTGTGAAAAATCACTAAATTTCAATAATACTAAATTTAAAATGAACATTGACAGAGAACACAATCAACTAGATGAATAACTTTCAAAGAAGGGACTTCTAGGGAATATGGGAGATATGCACATTGATATAATTTTGGATGACAATGTTCTAGATGTTGGGGAATTTCCGTTCCCTGGGTAATTCCTATGTTTATCTTTTTGTACAATTTTTTACATATTTTCTTTTTTCTAAATCTGTTGGCCACATAGTCAACCTAGTGGCGAGTGGATTTTAAAGATATGGGTGGTAATGGGGAAAACCTATTTTATCCAAATTTACCATACTGATGGATGAATTACTCCCTTTTATCTCCTTCTAATTCTGATCCATGCTGCTCACTGGACATATGTGTTCATATAATGTTTATTGTATATCTTGGTTATTTTGAAAGGGGTAGCAAATCTTGCTCCCCCAAATGGAACTATGATGATAAGGATGGATGATGACTATGCTTGTATATGATCCAATATGATAATATATATAGATTTTTTTGTACTGGGAAAAAAAAACAAAACAAAACAAAAGAAAAAAACAAAAAAACAAAAAACAAAAAAACTGGCCCGAAGTTGTTTTTGAAAGAGTGAGGAGGACACAATGGAATAAGTAGTTGCAACTACCAACTCACAAACATATATTGAACATGCACAAAAAAGTTATATATACTTGCTACATATAAAACAAAAGTTTTCAACAATTAATTTAGCATTAACAAATACAATATTATTTTCATAGCAACAAGCAACAAATCGTAACAAAATCCAATGGAGTTGTTGCAATGACAAAAAACAAAAATACAAAATCTAGACAATACTTTTCTTATTGATCAAATGATGTTACATATAAATACATGATTTTTTGTCTAAATATAGACAAAACAACTTGGAATTGGTTGAGAGAATATATCAACCACACAATAATATAAGATTACTAGTTGGAGACACTATCTCATCCATCCATCTAGGCCTAAACAAACTCATAGATAATAGGAACATATTCATGTTGAGACAACTGAGAATTATTATTCTAAGACTCCCCCTTAATGGCTACTTGTCTCAATCTCAATTAGAACAAAATAGACATCTAATACACCCTGGTGTTTACAAATAATATCATATTGTTCACATACATATAAAGAAACAACTATCCACCAAAATGAAAGGGTGCACAACTTATGTCCCTTCATATATATAGTTAATTTAACATACATATATTTATACATGTACCTCCCCCTTCATCATCATAATCATCATCTCAGGTTTTGAAACCATGTTTGGGGTTTCCTATCCTCAACCATGATTAGGGTCTTCTCATCAAGTGGTCTCTGGGTAACCACAAAGCTACACTACAAATTCATTTATATGGATATTACTCATGTACAATTAAAATATCCCTTCATGGAGATACAAGGTACTCCTTCAACTCAAACATAACTCTCTAAACTTGTTTATAAACACATGATATTGAGTCTACAATTATTCAACCCATTTTTACCTACATATTTTTACCATTCAATCTTAGCTACCATTCCAACCTCTGTTATTATAGTGCCTCCAAAAGCATTGCATTTGAATTGTTCTTCTCCTCCCTCAATATTTATTCACAATGGGAATTCTTCTTTTCTCTCTTATACTTGCATGCAATTTATTATTGATGCCCATATAAAAATAAATCCATCTATCGAGGTACATGGGTACCATAGGATGTACTCGTTAGTTCTCTCGGAATCCTTTTCATTTACATGGTTTGTCATTCATGTTAAACTCTCTCTGACTTGGTACCTTACATTCTAAATCCATTTCACATTTTAACTTCTTCAATTACACATCATGCTTAGATACAGGTACACCTACCACCCTATACCTACCTAGTGGTTAATTCCGCAATTTGATAAACACTACATTCCTAACTCCATAAGGCTCACAACACACCTAGGTGCCTATGAAAATTAACCTGGACCAATACTTTGGGATTTTGTATACTACTGATCATGTACCCCTTACAACACCTATGCAACATTACAATATTATCAATTCAAGTATAACAAGAATTGAACAACACAATATTTAACATCATTCCCATACAAAAATCATCCACCCAAATATTAAGACCATTTACACTTCATCACAACTCAACACTTTCTACTACTTCTTTACCTCTCTCTTTTTTCTATAAAATTATGCACAAAGGTGGTGCCTCAGTCTTTTACATCTTCAACATTTATGTTTAGTCTCTACATATGTGATTTGTTAGAGCAACCAAGTCTAATTAAACGACTATAATTCATAATAAATTGGCTAGACTAAATACAACAAATATCTCTATTAATTTCCAAAACATGACATAAAGAGAAACTCTAATAATTGCAAGAAATTCATACTTTTATCAACAAAAGGGTACCATTTCTTCAAGCTTTGAGTAAACTATAGCTTTTATATTCTCATAGTCCAAAATTTTCTTTAGCTTCCTTGATTTCTTTGCAACAGCTACTGGATCTATCAGTGGTTGAACGCTTCTATTGGCCACTCCACATATCAACTCCACTTTCACTATGCATACTCGTCATCACAATTATTTTACAACAAATACTCAGCCACACTATCCATTAGCACAATCAGTAGTAGCATAAAGGGAAAAAATCAATTCATGGGTTTTGAGTTGCATTATGAGGACAATTCAAAACATTCCCTTCTCTTGCATTGATCATTCACCAAAAAGCTATGTGAGCTCCACTCAAGGCTTCCATCATTCTCATATAGTTGGCTACTACACTCATTAGACTACTCATGCTCTCCACTCTTGCTATCAGAACCTTCGATACACACATCTTTTCCATTGACAATGATGTTTATACACCATTCTTGGCCTCTTAAACATGCCAACACTCCAAGATTATTGTAATAGTTTCCAGATGATATATAATTCGTTCCCAAAGTTGTAGTCATTGATATAAATTAGAACATGGTAGAATTCCTTAATAAAAGTTCACATAATTTCTTCATGGGCTCGTTCAACACACAAATTATTAATTCTTTGCACAAAAGATTCATAATACTTCACAAAACTCACAAGCACAATCTCATATGTAATGTTCCCAAAATTAAAAATTTTACATTTTTTTAACACCACTTCACAACAACTTCAAATCGGGCATACCACACAATACATACAACTATTCTACACTTCTTGTGCCTCCTCACAGCCCATCCGCTCTATCAAACTTGCAACAATTATCCATAGTAATAGAGAAGGCCTCCTAATATGTATGTAGCTCTACAAACTCCTTGCATATAAAGAAATAAACAACATCATCTAATCGAGGTTCCATGTGCTCATGTTGTTGTGGAAAAGAAATTAATTTATGTCACTGGGTGCTCCTGCAAACACACCTCGCAAGGGCCATCACATCCAATTGAGATAGTGTTCAATAAGTAGCATGATAACCACTCCATAACTCCCATAAAAAAACATGACTCACACCAACGCAATTCCTCTTGAATCAACTCCATAGGCACTTAACAATATGATGGACAAACAAGAAATTAACATCACACAAGACTATTGTTCATATGCTCGTGGGCCCTTCCATAAGGGAGTCAACCTAAGTAGCCTCTCACACCAACACATAAATACAAAATACACACAATACACTTCTTGTTTATCAAATGAAGTTACATATAAATACACAAAGTGATGTCTAAACAAATACAAACTAACTTAGACTTGGTTGAGATAATATCTCAACCACAAACTAATATATGACTATTAGTTGGAGAGAATATCTCACCTCTCCAACTAGGCCTAAAAAAATTCCTACATAATAGAAAAAAACTCACATTGAGAGAAGTGGGAACTATTATTCTAACAATAAGTACAACTCATGAGCTTCTAACAACACTAATAGTGATAGCCCATATTGTTGCAATAATAATAACAACAAACAAAGTTGCAACAAGAATACATTACAATATAGTTATAATATTCATATGCTACAATAGAGTTGTAGCAACAATAAATAGAGTTAGAACAACAATCTTATATCTACGTGATGGTTACTTACAGGGATAATCTCAATAAACTCATTTGACAAGCATTAAAACTAGGTATTTGTGGTGATATGTGCCAAGGTGTTAGGTTTCTAATTTTGGTTTCTAACGACTGATCGTCATGTAGTTTCCAACATGGCCCAACTATGTAAAGTCTTTCACACTCCATATAGAAAATATTTCATTTTACATGGATGATAAGATGTTAATGCAATATTCTAGATTTATGACTTGTCATTTCTACAACTAAATGAATGTAGTGCTACTCCAACTTACAAGCCACTACATTCCGAAAGCTTTGGATACTCATTTGCTTTTGAGAGAAGTCGTGGTTTGTTTTGAGCCAAGAAACACTTGAAGGAGATTTGGAGCGGAAGTGCCAAGAAGTAGGAGCTCTCAAAAATATCACAACAAGATAATTGTTACATAATAAGGATGGAAATAAAGTATGGATTTTCTATAATTCATTTTCATGGAATCTAAGTGAATACTTTAGTGTCGGGTTTTATTTGAATATATATAAGGTGACCCCATATCCTCATAGGTAGTATGTCTTGTAATGCTTCTCCATGTAGTTCTAATAGCCCACAAAGATTTTGGAAGCTTTTCTACCTAGTCCTTCCTATGTAAGTGTACAATCTTGGTGAGAATTACCTCTATCACCTTATTTGTAGACTTAACTTGTCCATTGGCTTGTGGATGGTATGGAGTGGATTTCCGATGTTTGATTTTGTATTGTTCCATGAACTTCTGTACTAATCTGGATGTAAACTGTGTTCCTTGATCTGTTACAATTTCTCTTTTTTGTTTTGAAGGTGGATTGGTTGGACCAACAAAATCTACTGCCAATTTCTCAAATGGTTCAATGAGTACCTGAGGTTGTAATGGAATTTCATTTGAAAGAGTAGATTTCCCCATTCTTCGATAACTGTCACATCTCTTAACATATTCCTTGGTATCCTTGAAAATGGAAGGCCAATAATATCCTAAAAGAAGGATCTTATAAGGAGTTCTTATGTCAGAGAAATCTCCTCCACATGGTTCATCATGGCATTCTTTAAGTATTTCCGGTATCTCATCTTCTTGTACACATCTACTGATGATGATATCTGGTCATGTTTTTTACAATTCTTCCTTTATCCATGAATAAGATGTTTTGTTGTGAATTATCCTCCTCTTTTCTCTAGGAGACAAGTGAAAGGGTAATTTCCCTGTAGCTAAATAATTAGCAATATCTACATACCAAGGTGATTTAGTAGATACTACAAAAAGATACTCATCAGTAAATTTATCCTCCACGGGTTTATCATTGTTATCATTCTGAATTCTAGATAAAAAGTTAGCAATTGTATTTTGTTTTCCAAGTCGATCTAGAATGGTGATGTTGAATTCTTGCAACAGTAAGATCCATCTGGTTATTCTACCATTAGTGATTGGTTTATTCATTAGATATCTAATGGAAGAATGGTCTGCGTGAATGTAAGTTTCATAGCCAGTTATATAATGTCTAAATTTATTAATGGCATGAACTACAACTAAAAACGCCTTTTTAGTTACAATATAATTTAGCTCTGTTGGAGTTAAATTTTTATTGGTATAATAGATTTCATAAGGTGTAAGGTATTTTTGTCCTAACACAGCGCCTAAGGTTTTGTCTGAAGCATCAGTTGATATATGGAAAGGTAATTCCAATTAGGTCCTTTTAAAATAAGTGCTTCAGAGATTTTCTTTTTCAAAGTTTCAAAGTCATTTTGACAATCAGAATCCCGACTGAATTCACAGTCTTTGGTGAGTATTTTAATGATTGGAGATGAAATTTTTGTGAATTTTTCTATCAATCTTCTATAGTATCCAGTAAAACCAAGGAAACTCCTAACATCTCGTTGAAAATTTGGCACTAATAATTTAGAAATGACCTCTACTTTAGATAAGTCTACCCTATTCCATCTCCTAAAATATGGTGTCCTAAAACAATTCCTTCATTAAACATCAAAAAACATTTCTCATGACTTAACGACATATTTGTTTCTTTACATCTTATTAGAAATTTTTCTAAATTTTCAAGTGCTTCTTTAAAAGAATCTCCATAAACTGTGAAATCATCCATATTTACTTCCACACAATGATGAATAAGATGAGAGAACATTATGAGGACTACTCTTTGGAATGTTGTCGAAGCATTGCATAATCCAAAGGAAGTACTCAGTAAGCATAAGTTCCCCATGGATAGGTAAATGTGGTTTTATCTTGATCCTCAAGTGCTACCTGAATCTAATTGTATCCACTAAAACTGTCCAAAAATGAAAAATACTTTTTCCCTGCTAATGTGTCTAAGACTTGATCTATGAAAAGGAGTGGAAAGTGGTATTTTAATGTTTCTTTATTCAATTCCCTGTAATCAATACATACTCTCCATTTCAAATTTTTCTTAGGAATGATTACTAGGGGTGAAACCCACTGAATGTCTGATATTGGGTAGATGAAGTTTACATTTAGAATTTTTTGTAATTCCTCCTTAACAAATTCTTTTATATTTGGGTTCATTCTTCTTTGTGGTTGTCTAACTGGTCCTGCACTCTATTCAATATAGATATGATGCATGCAATCTTTAGGATTAATTCCTCTCATATCAATGTATTCCCATCCATAAGCAGAAGAACGTGTTTGTAAAATTTCTATGAGTTGTTTGTTTTGTAATTCTTCTAGGTTTTCATTAATGTTCAAAGTTTTTGCCTAGAAAAATTTCTATTGAAGAGTTTCCAAATTTTTCGATAGAAAGTAAAGAAATTTGTCTATATCATAGATATTCAATTCGACTATGGTCATAATGCGAGTAGGATTCAATATTTTCCATTAGATTTAAAATTTGGTCCTCCTCTCTTACTTGTTCAGTAGTGAAAACAGGTTGTATATCATCATCATCATCATCTATCCATTCCCCACTCCCTATTTCTATTGTTATTTTTACATGTGGATACAATGTAAATTTCTTTGTAGAATTCCATATGAGATAAACATGTCACCTTGTATACAACCGATGAAAGCATCAGTTGTTGCTGACCAAGGTCTTCCTAGGATTAATGGATGTCCTCCTAGATTATTCTTGGTTGTTAAAACCATGAAGTTGATAGGATATTCCCAAGAATCTAAGGATACACAAACATCTTATAACACACAAAAAGGTTTAATTATAGACCTATCTACTAATTGCAACAATGTTAGTGTGTATTGAAGATTAGGAAGCCTTAGTGAATCCATGACTTGTTTACTCATTATGTTTATGGCTGCTCCTATATCAATTAGTGTGTTTGGTATTTCAATTCCATTGATGTGAATTTTCACAATGGGGCTCCCTGGATCTAGATATTTTTGTTTACCCCATCATGATGTCTGCAATTTTCCCAACTAATTGAATTCTCTTTTTGTCTTTTCTTTTTCTTCGTGATCGTTGAGTACTTAATTCCTTGATTGTTTTTGCAAAGAATGGTATTTCTTTTATAGCTTGCAATAAAGGAATTTTTATACAAACATTTCTTAATTCATCCAACATATTATAATTAGGCAATGTGATTTGTTTTTCTACTCCTTCATCAATTTTCAATCGTTTAGGAAAAGGTGGTCTAATGGATACTAAGGGTTGTTCTATAATAGGAGTATTATCAGAATTTATAGGAACATTTTCTATTTGATTATTTTCTTTCTGAGGAAGAGAGATTTCTCCTTCTTCAGATTGATTTTTATCTTTTTGAAGATTTGTCCTTGCTTCCTGAATAACAACAAGGATTTTTCTTTGAAATATTCTACCATATCTTAATTGAACATTGTTTAGATCTAGTGGATTTATTCCATAGGTTTGAGGATTTTTCCCCTCCATATTGTAAACAGGTCGTGACATTTTATATTTGGATTCAGAAGTGGTTAAGGAGGTAATTGATTTGATTTTTGTGCAAATGGCAGGGAGGGCTGTGGATTTTTATTTTGGATTTGGACTTGAGGTAATTGATTAGCTTGAGGGATTTGATTATATTGAGGAATCTAACTACATTGGGGTAAGAATTGTGGTGGAAAATTGTGATAGGATGGGGAATATTGGGATATTGAGAATAAGACCCATCATGATTTTTCCATCCTTGATTCCAAGATTGTGATTGTGGCTGAGCCCAAGTCTACCAAGATGGATTCCAATTATTTTGTGAAAACTGAGCAAAGTGTTGTGATCTAAAGCCTTATGGTTGATTTGCTTGAAAGTTATACCATGGTCTTTTAGCAATAAAATAAATAGGGTCCACTTGTTCTGGTACCCCTTCATCATTAAATACAGCCTTAAGACTTGGTATAGAAGGACATTCCTTAGTATCATGGTTATCTGCACATATGGCACAAGTTTCTATGGTTTTTAAGTCTAAAGGAAATTCTCTTAGAGCATGGTTCTTTCTACACCTGGGACAAAAAATGGATAATGCAGCATTTTTTGAAATTTTGCTTGTTTTTTAGTTTAAGGGTGTCAATTTTTCACTTAGACGCCCTAAACTATATGTTTTAAAAGTGTCAAACAAACTTCCTAATTCTTTCCTACTGACTATCCCATCTACAGATTTATTGATTCTTGATAAGAGAGGGTGCCGAGGACATTTTCCAACTCGCACTTTACCCCTTGAGATATGTACACATAAATCACAAATATCTGCAAATGGTAGTTGAGAAATATCTCCTTTTCCTATTAAGTTAAGGAGGCCAATCCACTCATCTCTGATAGATTTGAGTCGGAGGGCTTTCAAAGTTTCTTCATCTAGACCATCCATTTTTTCACTTTTAAGATTATAGACAAATCTATCAATTAAGTCTTCAATATTCTCATCTTCGTTTTGTGTCAATTTGAAGACGTCGTCTCTAATGTTATGAGGCATATAGTAGTCTCTATATTTCTCTAAGAAAGCTTCCTTCATTTGTGACCATGTTCTTAGAGAATTCATTTGTAGACTCATGAACCATTTTAATGCCAAATACTTTAAGGTAGGAATGAACAATTTTAATTTTTGAGCATCATGTAGATAATAATTTGATTTGCATCCCCGGATGCGGGTGTTAACGTTGAGAGATAACATGATAAGGCAGTGGATGGGTGGGGCAGAATACCACTTGCCTGACCTGCACAGGATACGTGGAAGGGAAATATTACAAAGTGCGTGGCACACCTGCATGATCGTCACTATGGGTACGTTATATCACCAGTTCGGCTGGAACGCCAGGCTTACAGCGAGGGCATTAAGTTTCACACGCATCAGCGTGCAGTGGAGGGCTCAAGCCATCAAGGGAGCAGTAATGGGAGGCGACTCCCAAGACAAGGCCTGTAACCTTAAAACCGAAGAATGGTCGAGGGAGATGGTAAATTCGCTGGCTCTGCCGCTTTGCCAGCACTCCTCTGCGCATGATAAGAAACTCAGAGAGAAGGCAAGGAATTGGACCCAGGTGCTGATTATCTTGGTCCTCTCTGTGAAGTTGGTCACTACCCTCCCTGAATACTTCTCAGGTATCACAAGTCGGCCCTCACGCTCTTTTCTCTTGGCAACTGATATCTGTGTTTTTTTTTGGTTAATGCACAAGCGCAGGGATTCGGCAAACCCAAAGAACACGCTCATTCTAGGTAGAGGAGGCTCAATTGGGAGGCATCACCACATCCAAGCTATCGCCCCACAGCAAAATCTCTGGATCTGGGCCACTATCATCCGCAGGATGCCTCGATTGAGACCTAGAGCAGGCAATCACAGAGGGTAGCCGAGAAGAGCCCCAATGGATTCATCCTCCAGCGACCTGAACCATCCTCCAAGGAGAGGGCTTTCTTATCGCAGTAGAAGAGGAAGATTTCGAGCCTCTGACTCTCAACCCGGTCTGATTCCTGCCACAGGCTCCACCATTTTCACCTTTGACAGTGCTCTCAACAAGCCCAGGATCACAGCCTATTTTACAGTGGTGTTTCAGGAGGAAGGTTTAGCTGTTGATTTAAGGACACAAGCAGAAAATTCGACGGCTATCCAGGACCCCTCTTCATCTTTTCAGCTAGCTACGGGGAACACGCCTCAGCGGGAAACAAATGAGAAAAGAAGTAGCGCGCGGGAGCCGATGATGGTAGATCTGGGCACTGATGCTTAGAATGTGACACAGTTAGATGAACCACCTGATATGGGCTAGTGTCGAATTACTGAAGAGCCCATTGATGAATAGGAAGGCCATCCATGCCTTCTTTTTTGTAGAATGCCCCTCTCCACAGGGCAAGGTTGTAAGGCAGCTCGGTCATGGGTTTCTGGTATTGTCTCATGTTTCAGTGATCATTCTCCACTGGTCTTTTTTTTGAGTTTATGATTTGTGTCATGTTTCATAGATTATTTCCCTGCGTGGGAAACAAAATCAGACATTTTTCAAACATGCATGTTTTGGATAGAACTGCCTCCCGCAGGAGCAGGGTGCTTGACTATGGTCATGATGTAAATTTACTACCTCTTTGTTAATATAATAGATTTAGCATTATGTAGAAAAAAAAATCATTTGATCTGCATAATACTTCAAATTCAAAGAGAAATGTCTTTGGGTCTTCACTTCTTTTTCCATGGAAATTAGGAAGAATAGAAGGTGAAAGATTATTCATTGTGAGGGTTCTATCTTCATCGAAGATAGGAAATCCAAAAGGATATTGATTTCCTCTACCTCTACCCCTTCCTCTGACTCTATCTCCACCTCCTCCTCTACCTCTACCTCCTTCACTCCCTTTTTTCTCACCATTGACATTGTGTACCTCTCTTTCTCCTTCTTCATCCATGGTAGATTCTTCAGAACTAATGTAAGTATCCTCTAATTACTCTGGTTCCTTTATGAATGGATCATTAAAATGAGTTTCTTGTTCCTCTTATTCACTAAGAATTTCTAATTCTTCTCGTAGAATTTGTTAACTAGTGGAAGATAGAAAAACTACTCTTGTAGTTGGGGATGTAGGATTTTCTTCGATTATAGCTTCAATAGATGAAGTAGGTGAAGTTATGAATTGGATTTCAGATCTTAAGACTTCAGGAAGTCTTTTTTGGCCTATGAATAGAATTCGAGTTTGAGTGGGTGGTGTGGAACTTTGAAGTCATGGTGGAGTGAGAGGATTTGTGGGAATTAAGCTTCTTGCTGGTCCTACAAATCTACCTCTAGAGTCTCTTTCCCTACGCATATCATGTTTTTATTTGATGATTTTTTTTAACTTCTATTCTCACTTCACCAGCAACGGTGCCAAAATGTTTAGTCAATTTAATGTTCTTAAATTGTAAGCATAAATTATCGACCAGCACAAGTAAACTGATGAAATACAAGTGCACTGTATGTGCTAGAAGTTGTTTATGTCGTTAAGGTGATTATGTTATTGTTATCTAAATTAATGTCAAATTATAGAATTAGTGTTGAGATGATGTTATTATATATACTAGGATGTTATTTCTAAGATTTTTTAATCGATTACTCTAAATGATATTTCTAGAATTAGTTCTAATTGAATTGAGCTTTTAGAATGGTTGGATAATGATTTTAACTCTTTTCAATGAATATGTTAAGTTAATCTTCTTTTCAACTTATCAACTATTTTTGGATTTTTATGCTGCAACTAAACATAACTAATTATTAAGGTATGAAATGATATAAAGAGAATCCTATTTTATCAACTTGGAAAATGAAATGTGCTTTTGTTCAGATGCTGAGAAAGACTATCACTCTTACATACTGCAACTTCATTCAATGCAAAAGAAAAATAGAAACAAGATTACTACTCTATGAAATAATTAAGCAATGAATGAAATGAAATTACTGAGTTATGCTAGGTATGAAGCAAATGAAATGATTGATTTTATACTAGATGTTAAGAAAATGATATTAATGATACAGAGATAAATTAAGTGAACCTAGTCGCAGATTTCATTGAACTGCATCTAAAAAGTATGAAAACAAGGCATCCATGAATTAATCTATGAAACAAAAGAAAATCTAATTGCAGTGAATCAAAGACTTGATTTGTGTGCAGGGGCCCTCCACGAGGCAGTCAGTCGCCTTAAATAAAAAACACATAAAATGTATGAACCAAGATCTCTTCATTAAACGGAAAATAGTTTCTACAAGATGCTTCAAAATTACATACGGCGTCGTACCCGTTATATAGAGCTGTCATGGTTTTTATAGAATTTTGATTAAAAATATGAGAAATTCAAGTCTACAAGACTTCGATACAATCCTTATTAAACTAAATCATATCTCTTAGTTTTCGAATTTATATTGAAAAATCAAGTCGATAATATCTCTTGAAAATCGGACTATGTTCTAGCACACTATCTTGCAGTTGACTGTCATGGTTGACCATGTTGTAGTTTGGATATCTTGATGAGTTAGCTTGAATAAACATGAATAAATCCATGAGAGGATTATTCCCCATCTACCCATATACTCCTTTACTAAGATGGTGCACTCGAACCCTATCAACAATGGAAGTAGTTGCAGATCTGTGGATTAGCTGCAGAATCAGGTCAATTCTATAGCTACATGTAAACTTTAATAAAACAATAAGGCATATTGACAAAATATGAAAAAGAGGACATATGAATGTTTACCTTATCAAAACCTTATGTTTATTGCATTTATTTGGATGATAGTGATAGGAAAAAGGAGGTAAACATGGACAAAAAGGATGTCAAGATGAGGCAGTTCTTGGACTCTACACCATCCACCTCTGATATTTGTTCTGCGATGTGAAGTCATCCTGGCCATGTGGTACTTCTTGAGTGGTGACACATGTCACCTAGATACACCCCCTATCCCCCTCAAAATGATAAAATAGACTGTCACATGTCCTTTCGTACTTCCATGTCATGCTAACATCAGCGTACATGTGTCCCTTTTGGAGCTAATCCCAGGCCAGCACACATCCTATTGGAGGAGGGAGAAAACAACCCACTTGCCCTGGGTTTTTCATTGAAATCCTTTGTAAAATGCCTTCATCCCTTTCCCGACAGTTTACACTATGGGTGCATTTTAAAGGTTCAAATGATCAAAACTTGTGATGCACCAACTTCCGATCTATGATACTTACCTCTCCATTTGTGATCGCTGATATCAGACCTTGCTAATCTGCTTAACCTCTATTATCCAAACCTATGATGGTTGTGACTGCCAATATATCACACTTCTGATTATGTGATCACCAATATTATGATGTGCGATAAGTTGCGCTCATCGATATCCTATGCTTCATGATGTGCAATCGCCAATATGTGTTTCTGATCTGACGTGTGATCACTGATCTGCGATACCAAACTTCAGATATTCCTTCTTGGGTCTTGAGGCTTTAATCCTTTAAATTTAGAAAGCCATAACTTCTGATCCAGGAGTCCATTTTTGGGCTTCTACATATTGCTAGAAATATTGTTTAGAGAAATTTCCTTTGCAGGGGATGTGATTTGGGCTTTGGGTCTTTTAGTGGCTTGGAAGATAGTGAAAACTTCTATTCTCTTTTGCACTATGGGTAGGTGAAAACACATTTTGCAGAATTCGAAAACATATTCTATCATACCACAGCATTCCATGGTCTTATTATCTAATGATTATATTTCCTCCTCATATCCTTAAGTCTCCTCTAACATATATCATCCTTATTTATCATATTTCCATAGTGAACGAGAGTACCTACATCTATAACTCACTAATTTTGAGATGAAATCAGTCTAAAAATCGTAGCCTAAGATAGAGCATTTGGATTCATGAACTGGGTCAAGACTGAATGACAAGACAGGGGAGAAATCCCAGTGACTATGAAATTGCACAACTCAAGAATCAAAGGGTAAAGCTTGATCACTGCGACTGCGTAGTGCACAGCTCAGGCCAAACTCAAGGAAATTTCTGCATAGTCCTCACTGAAGGAAAAATTTTCGTAGTGCGTACTTAGGGATAAAATTACGTAGTGCCCATTGGGGGACATACTTACGTAGTTCTTATAGGTAGTGGCTATTGGAGGATGGGGTCCTCGGAGGAAAAATTATGCAGTTTCAGGAAGAAGGGGGAACTAGGCAGTTGAGTGGCTTGAGGGACAGAACTACATAGTTTCTGGAGGCAGTGAGCTCCGACTAAGGGAGAGACACTGGAGGAAGCATATGCGCAGTTTTGGAGACCTAGGGATTTTGGGATTTATACGCATTTCACAGTTCTAATAGGCATGGGAAAACCTTGAAATTTGAAGATGTGAAGTACGCATTTTAGGTAGGTTGGATGAGGCCAGGTTGCTAGGAATCCTCCAGAATTTGGCTAGGTGTGGCATCAGTGGAACCGATGTGAATAATGAAAATAAATTACTTTGACCACATACTTATATAGTTAGTGATACAACTTATATCATCCATAACATATGAATACATACCTCTCTTAATGTAACAACCTTTGTGGAAACTTACGACAAGTGTGGCTCCAACGATAGACTTTGTGAGGATAATGGTGACACTTATGTAATAGTGCATTAAAATTTGTGAATGAGTGTGAAACATCTATATATGATGAGGATGACACATTTCCCCAAATATTTCCCCTTGAAGCAAACCAAAATTCCCCCTTGCATGACAAGCGATAATTCCCATGCCCAAAAATGACACTTGCTATATAAAGATAAAAGTGTGAACGACTCTTAAGATCCAAGAAGGGAACTTGAAATCATTAGCTGACCAATTAGTAACTAAGGAATGACCAATCATATGATCCACAATAGGCTCCAAAATTTGAGTGTAGGCCAAAGTATGGAGGGTGTTGAAGCCGCTACAACACCTGGTGACACACTAGTAAAATATAGCTTCTATGTTTTGGTTAACTCCTTCCGTGTAGGGCCTTGATTCTTCAGGGAGTATAGATTCATCACGTAGATTAACTTGGCCTTCCCACTTACCCCATCAATAGATATGGTCCCCTCCATACCTTCTCAGTTGAGAACAACATAAAATTAAGCATAATCACAATGTTTCGAGTTGGGAAGGGTAGTGTAACTCGCGAGCCTAAGATCTTTAAACTATAATTTTCATCTTTGTTGTTGCTCCACTACCAACATGCCTAGATAGTACCTCGATGGAGTCACATAGGAACACAAACATTTCTCCACTGTCAGCAAGCCTCAATAATACCCCGACAAAGTTTCTTGCTTCACCTCTCTATGAAAGAAGCCTTTCTCTTCTTTCACCTTTATTTATTTATTTAAAGAGAATTGTGCATTGGAACTTATTTATTTTGGGGGGAAGAGGGAACCCCACTTATTGAGAGTAGAAGAGGTTGTTCTTTCAAAGAAGCATGTAAATACCTGTGATTTAGGTTTTCTCATTTATATTTTTCCCCTTCTCCATTTCTACTAGTTAGATAAGCTTGAGAACACCAAAGTAGAAACAAAAGAGTACAAACATGATGTTTCCAGACTAGACGTGGGTTCATGGTTCGACCAAAAATATCCTTACAGATGGATCATATTTTCCTTCAAAACCACATCGGCCAAAAGATGTAACCAAAATAAGGAATACAAAAGGTAGGCTAGCAAAATGCTAAAGTGTCACATGACTCTTTATAATTCGTCCACACACATACTAAGAATCCCAAAACATGTCTATGCACAAAACTTATTCGCATGATGAAAATAAAAGGAGAAAATCAATAAGAAAGAAATAAATATGAAAAGAAAGAAAACACACAATAAGGAAATAAAACTAGAAGACAAGAGAACAAAATGTCTAAGGCAAACATGATGTAGAATCATAATAAGGGAACAAGAACATACTACAGGGAATCAATGCAGAATGGTGCAAGAGAGGGAAAGATAGGATGCAACTAATACTACTCCTAACCTAATAGCTAAATGGTAAATGTCACATATAACGAAATTTCCAGTGAAGACACTGTAGTTTTTCCCAAATTGCATCCACAAAGATATCAACAGTCAAAATAGATACAAAGAAATGTGCAATAGAAAAGGTAAGAACTTGAATAAGTTGCATAAGAAAAGGAAGGTGTTTCCTATGGGAAGAAATTTGTGTCAAAACCACTACTTTCATCCCATTCGCATGCTTACCCTTTTGACATATACAATTTTTCAACAAGCCTCGAAAGCTTCTTGTAGCTGTGTCTTCATTTACACCAAGCTCCTTAGCAAGTGTGAGGAAAAATTAAAGCTTTTTGTTTTCTACAGAGCTTTCTAGTTAATATTGTTCCAGCCATTCAATGACTGGATTGTAAAATTCATGATGGCCCTCTTGAAAACTTTGAAAATATGATTTGTCATTTAGAATAATGGGATTATGATGAAAATATTGTAGGGGAAAATAGATCTGATAATTTTCGACAGTCAAATCGAGAGAGTGAGAACCCAACATATATATCAACAAAGGCTAAAGTGTTTCGACTACTCGACAGAAATCTAAATAGCGAGATATTGAAAAATGAAGGCCAAGAGATGTAAATCTACTATCCTTGGATGTGCTGATGGAAAAATGATAAGTTGAATGACATTCATCAAGGATAGAAGAATGATGAGATGAGTTGCTTGAAGCATTATATTCCTAGTTTGTGATCAACAAAGAAAAATCAATTTGAACAGTCTCATGAATGCTCTGAACAATTCAACCAAGTTCCTTATGAGCGAAATATGAAAAACCATTTTTCTACAACTGGTGACAAATTGTACAAGAATAATAGTCATCAAAATAGATTAAAAAGGATGCCAACACCACAAATATATGAGACCAGTTTGGACATGGTGAACAAAGAAGAAATTGATCTGTGTAACAACTTGTGCATTCATTATTACTTAAGAGGATTTTTGGTGTGATGGGAGGACAAATTTGCAATATAAAATTCACAAGACCAAGGACCTGACTATTAAGGGATGAATTCGATAAGCATGATTCCTTCAGGAAAATATAGTCCTTGAAATGATCAACCTCACAATTCCATGACTCTATGAGAGATGCACATTCCCAGCCCAAATTTTATGTAAGATATTTGCATGAAGGTGAATGATCTATAATAGATTCTTGAATTGGGTTAAATGTAATCTCTTGAAAATTAGAAAGGTCACACCCAGAATACCAAACATTTTTCATAAGGAAATTTACATCAAGTGAAACCATGCAGAGAGACAAATTGTGCGACACAAACCAGATATGACTTAGTTTGTGGGGCTTATGAGAGTCACGAGATCATAACAAAACCATCAACATAAGTTGAAGTGCCTCGACTCCCTAGCAGGTCCCGAAACATTCCAGGATTGTAGAATCACATTTTGAATCTTTAACGATATCATGCATGGTTTGAGGACAGTTGTTATTGCTAGTTTCAGTAAGACCATTGCTCATAACATAGCACCCATCTCTGTCACATATTTTACCACATTTTCCAAAAACAACAACCAAATTAAGTTGGAAGAACCTTCTAACCACAAATTCAAAAATAAATGAATCGATGATATCTAATGAGAAAGCTAATCTGAAGAGTTACCTTCATGCAGGAGAAAAGATAATGAGGGAAGGGAAGGGTACTCTATGATTTGATTGTTTTCAATTTCATCATGGACAACCTCACTGCCTTGCGTTAATCAAGGGGATAACTCATCGGATAAAGAAACTAAAGTGCATGAAGTATCTTCGTCGCAAGTAGGTGCATTGCAAATGTTAGGATGCAAGGGGTAGTGAGATGAAGAAGAAGTTTCCATGTGAACATCTTCTTTGACCGAACCTAATTCTAGATATAAATCAAAATCTTCATGAGAAACCAAAACATCGTATGATGTGCTTGGGCATTCATCATCGAATATGGAAATACAGTTATCATCATTGGAATGATAAATGCCCAAGGTTGGGGAATGATTGAAATAATTGATTGCATTGGATTATATACCGAGATTAGTAGATTGAGACTCATTGAGGAATGGGAAATCATTGTTTTGACATGGAAGATCCTGAAACAAAGAAGAAATATTGGAAGCATATTCACCTTCATGCTACTCTACCTAGGCACTATGATTTATTTTTACATTATTGCAATTTGGGCCAGCAACTTGAGAATCAAGAGAATGTGAAGAAATAGCTAGTGGAGAATAGTGATTAAGCGGGTCATGGTACAAAGAGTAAGGATATGTAGAGTATAACAAAAATCTAGATTAGCTTTGAGATTAGAGTTATGAACAATGAGATCATCTTGCGGAATGGAGGAGGAGTAAGTCTTCACCATTGGCTTCATGAGTCATTCTGAAATTTCCTCCAATGAATGTGAATCATGCAAACTGGAAGAAGAGTGAGAAAATGGACTGGAGATTTGATTTGAAAATTTCCAATTTTACAATCACCATAAGGAGGCACCCTCATTGGGACTAGAAAAGGATGAGGAAAAAGAACAAAAGGGGCAGTAATTTCCTCCTCTAAAATTTATGGTGTCTCATTATTCGCAAGAGTTTGGGGAGTAGAAGAATCAGGGGGTTCAAGTTCACCATATGAAGAGACAAGAACCAAGTGCTCAAACTCTTGTTTAAACTAATCGTAGTTCAGATGTTTTTTAGGAATTTCATAAAAGAGGTGAAGGAATCAATAAAGAAAATCCTCAATTGATTCGTCAAGCTTCACTCTTAAAATATTATTTCTTCCACAAACATCTCGGTAGTTATACATACCAAAGGTTTTATCAAGCTTCTTGGAAAGCTGATCAAATGAATGGATAGAATAAATGGGTAATGTATGATACAATCTATTAACACGACCTTGACATATGAGGGTGAGTAATATAACCATGAAATATTTGGAACATATTCTGTCAAAAAGACAAAGACGGACAACTTGAAACAAATGTTCACAGAAAGTTGATTCACCTTCACTATCAAACTTGAATTCAGACAGGTTATGATTAACTTCCACAGGGATGTTACAATTAAGCTCTTTAGAAAAACATCTTGGGATTATGTTTTGGGGAAGAGCCATTTTAGATAAGAGATTCAAACCAGACTCAATGGGCACAACCTATCATCACGCCATCCTTCTAGTGCCATTTTTTAGGGTGCTCGAAATCCATCAATCAAGGGGATCTCCCCAATATGAAGTCCCAATTTGACCGCACACTATTGGTGCAGAAGTCCCATTTAGTATAAAGGACTCATTTCCAAATACGTAAATATTTTCCTTGGATCTAGTTGTCAGCATAGGAGAGTGGTGAAATGGTTTCCTAGAAAAGTAAGGGAGGTGTGTCTGGTGAGTGTGCAATTGTAACTATGTCAAGATTATTTTACTGCAAACGGGGGAGAAAAGTGAGCCTCTAAAAGAGAGGTATTATTACCACCCAAGAAGAGACACACATGTGTTACCTGGAAAAGTGTCTATTTAGAACTGCTCTATCCCACTAAGGTGTGACAACTGCCTTAGAAACAAACAGAGAAAACTACTTTTGTATTTCCTTTATGAATTAAAGATAGAGGGGGATAGAAAGAACCGACCTGTGTCTTGCGCTAGTCCTTTGATCCAATCCCTCTCTTCTTTGACAGCTTCCAGCTACCTGCTCCCTTACTTGCCCAGCTTCACCAAATACCTGTAAGATCACAGAAGAGGAAAACTATACAAAGACATGGATCTATATTCATAAATAGCTTAGGATCAGATTTAAGCTAACCATACAAATGTAACAAGCATCAATGATACACAGGAATGGAGGAAAAACTCAAATAGTTTTATTGATATAACAAGAAGATCCAGGAGGAGTTACAACCGATGATTCTTGACCCAGCATCAACCTCCCAGCAAAGAATCCCCTCTTCACCTCCAACAAAGCATAAATCACCCAATACTCTAATCTCTATCTCAAAACCAACAACAATTCCTTACAATGTGAAAAATTCCAGCCTCTGGATCTCTGGGATGAGGGATCCATATATAGATGTATGCAAGGAGGATGAGTTAGCCTGTGATTTGATTAGTGTCTTCTCTCTATCAGTTCTTGCTTCCACTTGGAGACTGAAAGCCTCTTACTCATCCTTGGTCAAATTCAGTGAGGCAAGTGTCATAGGAGAAGATTCTGGAAGCTTCCATTGTCTCTCCACCTCGCGGAATGACACTGCCATTTGTCATTTCCCGCTCAACGCACCCTCATAGTGCATTTAGGTGCGTTGCAATGCACCCAGCTAGTTTGTTTAGGTGCTATGCAACGCAGCTAGCTAATGGAGCAGCTGAAATGATCCTATTTTGACTTATTCTGAGCAGTTTCTGGTGGAGAACTTCTGGGAGAAGCTGTAATTTGTTGACCTTGTTCCTTTTAAGGGTTGGAACAACACTTTGAGGGACTTAGGAGCCCTTGGTTTATGGACATTTCATGCTTGGAGCTGCAAGGCACAAAAATGTCTATAACAGTTGCCCCCTAAAGTATGAGGCCGTTCATCGGGTGAAATGCTTTATTATGAGGATCCGATGTTCTTTCAATGCTGGGAGGAGACCTGTAGTAAGATACAATACAATACATTATCTTCATACTGTTTTTCATGATCTATCTGAGGCGGACATTCCCATGCTCAGCTTTATAAATTCATTTTCATGTACATAGGACAGACAATCGTCTGAGGTAGACTGATGATTCTGATAGAGCCACCATCCTTTGGCTAGGATGATTATCTGTGCTGCAATGTTGTACATTTAATGTCTTTATTTTTCCTGAATATATATCGCAGCCTGGATGGATGAAACTAGATCTGGGGTCTTCAATCTCGTCCGATCTTCACTCAAAGTACAAGTCGATCCATGTGAGAAATGTTTTGAAGTCGAACATGGAAAGACATCGCTTGATTACCAGTTAATGATGTAAACTGTTAACAAGCGCGAGAGGAATCACCGATAATGATAATGACCCTCAAGGTACTACAGTACAATTCACGTGGTGTGAATAAAGGACTTGGTGTCGAACACCACGCAAAATCTTTCGGTCGAGGGCCATTGATGTAAACTTGTCGCCGGAAGTGAGAAACTTGCCATTAAGGCATGCAAGCTTCAAAGTACTGAATGTGGTGTTCCTAGATCAACTTCTTGGATAATGAGCTGATGTCGACAAGAAGTGATCCATCAAAGGAGGGCCTTAATGAATCCCACATCAATGACATGAAACGGAGCAAATGATTTTGATAAAGGTGAAAACAATCTGATGATATACGGTTGAGGTTGGCGGTCATGAAAGTATGGAGTATAATGTATGGTAGTGGGTGGGACATAGGTGACTTCTCTGGATGACTTCTCTTGAACATGTCGGCGACACTTATGTGATGGATTGGTAGCATTAACCCCAAATGTGGATGTTATGGCGTGACCATGGTGATGTGACCGGTGAATGAAACAACCCAACCCGACTCGGACACGGAGTGGAAGTGTCGTGTTCAAGAGCGACTTGCTACCAATAAAGATTCTTTGAGTTTTCTTCCCAATTTTTCCCCAGTCATTGCTGACCAGTACCTCTTTATTTTTTCCAAGCTTGAGGAGGATAACATATGCTTGTTCTATAATTTTCCCTTCGGGCAAACCCATCGCTATGTTTTAACGAGCCTAGAGATAGTGAAACTCGTTCTCGTCTAAAGACAAGTTTGTCGCTATTAATCTTTTAACGAGTTTAACGACAAAGATAACTCGGTCCTTTTCATTTTTAGAGAGTCTGAAAAGGTACGTAAAGGTAACTCCAAAATTCCTTTTTCGTCATCTAATCCCTTAAGTCCGAAAAAGTATAAAACAATACAGAAGGGATGAATTTTCGATAGCTTTAACGAGACGAACAAAACAAGTGCTTGATCTTTTTGTGCAATAATCCCTCAGGTCAGAAAAGATTAAAATCTAGAGGAGGGATAGCACTTCCTGTCCCTTTATCGAGCTGGAAGGCCAAGGACTCGGAAATCTTTTCATATTTTACGAGTCAGTTGAAAAGAGCTTAAAGAAGACTCGTCTTTTGAGGAACGAGTCATAAAACGGGTAGCAGCTGATTCCAGGTAAGGTTTGGAATTTTCCAATCACGGCAGTGTCACAAGGATGGCTAGTGAAATCACTCTTCGCAGCTGTTCCTCAAAATGGGTAAACAATCAAATGGAGGTGAATGATTGACCAATGAAAAAGTGGAGGTGACGGTGCAAACACGATCAAGGCTTTAATGGCTTAAGTACTACATTCACGGTGGTTATTTACCAGGGAATAGTTCATTTTTTAACGAGCTTAAACGTGGGTGGAAACATTTGCTCGGTCCGGGTTTATTTTTTAACGAGCTTGAACCTCGCGGTAAACACTGCTCGATTAATCCAGTCGTATGATAAGAATGTCTCATATAAAAACGGCAACTTTTAGAGTTTTTCCCCCCATCCTTTCTTTATGCAAGTTAGGAGATGACCAATCCTACGAGTTTAAAGGGTTAGAGGTCCTAAAAATTTAAAAAATAAATAGTCACTCTTCGCTTGCATTCCAAAAGGTTTGCATGCTCCCACGTATAAAACAGAGTTTCAAGTTTACCTCTACTTCTCTCCGCCAAAACATTTGTTTTGACGAGAGAGGCCTACCTCTTATAGGTTACCCAAAGATTGTTCTATTCGCAGTGCGAACAAAACACTTCTTCGGTGATATCTACCTAGATAAACAAAGGTGAGTGGCGGCGCTCACCAAGCCACATAACTTTGACAAGAGAATCCTATACTAGAATAACCGCCTCTTCCACTCACGGACAGGGGTACAGACTAGGCATATTCTCTCGCGGAAACCTACCCTATACTAGAAGTTTTCCTACCGAAGCAGACCAGGATGCATGCCCCCTGGGTTTCAGTCATATCCCTCCGAATTACTTGCGCTCATCGGGAGGATGGACTGGAAACTGAGACATTTCTTGCATGAAAAGACCATTTAGGGATGGTATATGACTATTTGCTATGCGTGATCCGGGAAATGAAAGTTGGTCCACGAGCTTGACCACTCTTCCTTCGTGCGGAAAACACATTACTCTAAAGAGTGAGGAGACAATTGCTCCCATGCAATAAATATAGTCTCGTCCAAGGAGTAGATTGTAATCTAGGGGTCCTTGAACTACCATTACGTTCAGGTGAACGGTTTTCCCTCTCAACGTTATGGGCACATCAGGAAGGATCCCTAAAGGTTGACTGGTTCCTTTATCAAAGCCCGTCATATTTCTCATCTAAGGAAAAAGCGATGGCGAACCAAGCGCTTTCCAAGAAGTTGAGGAAAGGATACTCACAGAAGCCCCCTCATCTATGATGGTACCAGCCATGACCATTCTATATATTTGAATAATAATTCGGAATGGTATGCATGCCGGTAAACGGGGTCTGCCTAGTTGATTCAAGTCGAAGGAGACAACTAGGTTGCTTGGAGGTGGGACCGAATAGACGGCCGGGTACAACTCTGACGAACTTCCTTCCTGTGGTAAAGAAACGGGTGAATTGCCCCCATGTTCATTGGAGTCTGTGCTTATGAAAAGAATTTGGACGGTGTCATCCTTGTTCTCTTCAGTGATTGTATCATCTGAAGATGAAACCTCTGGAGGCAAGACTGGGTCAGCTGCCGCCTCGACCTTTTGACTTTCGTCTGGTATGGATCCAGATGGTTTATCTTCAATGATAGGTGCTTTAGCCGACCACCTGAGCGGGCCAGCCGGATTTTCAACTGGTGACGGACTTGGCAAGACTTTTTTATATCCAGGAGGAAGTCGTAATGGTGAAACCGGACGATCATCCAAAACTCTTTTAGCTTCATCTAAGAAGGGACAATGGTGGACGGCATGGTCACCTTCGCACAGTTTACAAGGAAATCTACATTTTCCTTTTTGTCCTGGGGCTTCACTTCCACTAGTCGACGGTGTGCTTTCAACATGATCATCAGAGGTTGACGACACCGGGTTGTGCAATCTAGGAGACCAGTCCCTTAATATCCGAGGGATGCAAGGACAATCTCTGTGAAAGTGGTCTCCTTTGCAAATGACACATGGCGATTTAGGCCTGGTCGGTGCAGTGTGTGGATTTTCGTTAGACGACACTCGTTTTCCACCATTCACCTTTGGCTCCTTCTTCTTCTTCTCCTTCTTCTTCTTTTCCTTCTTCTCCTTAGGAACTTGACTTTTGGCTTTACCAGCCCCATCAAGCGAAGAGGAAGGAGGAGAGGAAGAATTAGAGGAAGTAGAAGGCTGGTGGGCGACTCTGGACTTGTCGAATTGCTGATTCGATTGTTCAGGAATAGTGATGTTCTAAACGACAGAGGTTGAGAACAGCCATACAGGCAAACCAATTGTCAGTCCTGGAAGCGACAATGTGGCCATATGGGGTGCACCAACATCTCCCCAAGAGGAGAAGGGACTAGGATTTCCTCCAAGGGGAATTCCTTGGTTGGTACACTCCATTTTCTCAACCCAAGATCAACGTAGGAAAGGGGTAATGAATATTCCGTTTAAAATAAATTTTTAGACACTTTGACACAACTTGTTTTTTCAGTTTTAAAGAGTCGAGAAAAAAAAAAAGATGACTCTAGTCTCCTTCGATTTTTAATGAACCTGAAGTGACAAGTGCTCAGATGGACCTTTTCCGTTAAGGAGTCTGAAAAGGAACGAAAGGGACTGCTCTGGAGATCTAGGTAGAGGGAGTACCAAACCAATCGCAAAACTGCAAAATACTTTTTACGGTACGGCAGTCAATCTTCTCGAATGCTATGTTCAGTGCATTGCGATCGATAGGGCGGCAGACACGGCTTCCTATGGATAAAGGATTTAAGCCTATAGGGGTCTCCCAAAATATACTCGACGGTACGTGGGAGCACAAGTCCGTACTGGAACTTATCATCCCAAAGTGGAGGAATCACCCAACCATCAGTGAGGACAACAGTTACCAGGCTTTACGATGCCGGAATACGTCTCTAGCCTAGACCTCTAAATGTTGTGCGTTAAGTTCCAAAGCGTTGTTAGATTCATTGAATTTATTTTAAGTTGATCTTTCTTATGAAGTTTTCCTTTTGGGTTCACCACGAGATGTAGCTGTAATTCCTAAAATTCAATATAAAGATGATAAACAAACTTTTATCTCTTTTCAGCAATGAAAATCCTAGCTACTAGCGGAAAAGAAAGACACAATCTTTTCACAAAGAGCAAAGAGCACAATGTAAATGCACTTTCCTAAATCAAGCCAAATAGACTGTCAATATGCAAATGCACATGTGCATGTATTTGTTTTCGACTTTCTTAGTATTGATGCTAAAAAGAAAGTTGATGTACAAATCTGAATTTGCTTTCAAGCGACAAACATAAACAAGCTTCTTTTCGAAATCAAAAGATAAAGACGATTACGATACTTTAAGATTTTGAAATGAACATTCGTTTTTGACACTAGAAAGTCACAAATTCAGACCAAAGGCAATAGTACAAGTATAATCGACCATCAACAGCAATTAAACTTTCTCCTATGATCGAAATCGATACTTGCGACAGATCTAAATCAAAGGATGACAGTACGACTATTCTACTTTTGCAATGGAAAACTGTAAATGATGCAACAAAAACACAAAAACATCTACAGTTCTTTTGTACAAAGGAGGCAGAATTACAGCAAGGAAAAGGGGTTTTTAAACAGACACATATATTGATCACAGGCTGCAAAAATCAGAGACAAAACTGGAAAGAATGAAGCACAAGAACCTCAGTTGCACAGGGCTAGTCTGATCAGCGCACCTGTAACACAGAGAAACTGGATTGCAGCGCAGGTTTCCCTTTCGGGAAGTGCGCTGAAATGCAAGAACTCTTAACAGTACCTGCGCTGGGGCAGAAACGAGAATTCTATCCGGGTTCTAGGTCACGGTTTGCAGTTTAGTATTTGGTTTTTGGCCGAGTAAAAGCAATCAGTAATGCACAATCAGGGGGTAGATCTATGGACGGTCTAAGAGCTATCACAAAGGGTAATCAGATCATTTGTGAATCAGTTGTTCAAATCATAAACAGATCCAGTGAATGGATTGAAGTAGCAATTGTCTACTTTGCATTTGTTACGGCAAATGCAGTTCGAATGCTACTTATAAGTTTATGAAACAAACAACAAAAAGATACACAAACAAACTAATTAGACAATCATCCCCAGTGGAGTCGCCATTTTTTTATCGGGAAAAGTGTCTATTTAGAACTGCTCTATCCCACTAAGGTGTGACAGTTGCCTTAGAAACAAACAAAGAAAACTACTTTTGTATTTCCTTTATGAATTAAAGATAGAGGGGGATAGAAAGAACCGACCTGTGTCTTGCGCTAGTCCTTTGATCCGATCCCTCTCTTCTTTGACAGATTCTAACTACCTGCTCCCTTACTTGCCCAGCTTCACCAAATACCTGTAAGATCACAGAAGAGGAAAACTATACAAAGACATGGATCTATATTCATAAATAGCTTAGGATCAGATTTAAGCTAACCATACAAATGTAACAAGCATCAATGATACACAGGAATGGAGGAAAAACTCAAATAGTTTTATTGATATAACAAGAAGATCCAGGAGGAGTTACAACCGATGATTCCTAACCCAAAATCAACCTCCCAGCAAAGAAGCCCCTCTTCACCTCCAACAAAGCATAAATCACCCAATACTCTGATCTCTATCTCAAAACCAACAGCAATTCCTTACAATGTGCAAAACTCCAGCCTCTGGATCTCTGGGATGAGGGATCCATATATAGATGTATGCAAGGAGGATGAGTGAGCCTGTGATTTGATTAGTGTCTTCTCTCTGTCAGTTCTTGCTTCCACTTGGAGACTGAAAGCCTCTTACTCATCCTTGGTCGAATTCAGTGAGGCAAGTGTCATAGGAGAAGATTTTGGAAGCTTCCATTGTCTCTCCACCTCGTGGAATGACACTGCCATTTGTCATTTCCCTCTCAACGCACCCTCATAGTGCATTTAGGTGCGTTGCAACACACCCAGATAGTGTGTTTAGGTGCTATGCAACACAGCTAGCCAGTGGAGCAGCTGAAATGATCCTGTTTTGACTTATTCTGAGCAGTTTCTGGTGGAGAAATTCTGGGAGAAGCTGTAATTTATTGACCTTGTTCCTTTTAGGGGTTGGAACAACACTTTTAGGGACTTAGGAGCCCTTCGTTTATGGACATTTCATGCTTGGAGCTGCAAGGCACAAAAATGTCTATAACAACATGGACTAGAAGTATTGGTCTAACATCCAGCGGAATAGTCCACTATGGGTGTGACGGTCATTACAACAAGAAAAAGGAAAGATTTGTCTAGTATCTCGTGGAATAGTCCACAAGGATGGGACAAAACTAATAACCATTATAGCACGTTATCAATAATATAAGCACTAAAATAACTGAAAGAGTTCAAATATATTAGTACATGTGAAAGAAGACATGAAATACAAACGTCCATATAATAGTCTTACAAACATTCATATCCATGCATGAAGAATGTGCTAGCCTTAAAAGGATTTCGCTATTAAAAAAAAGTTCCAAGACTAATGTTTACAATGTACATCACTAGCCCAAATAGTAGGACATTGGAGCCACCCATTGCTCCTAAAAGAATTAGATGATCTCTTTAATGCCTTGTGGTAGGAGCCAAGGTGAAAAGCCCCTTTATCATACAATGAGGGGCTATATATAACCAAGGGGTGATGCTTCATCTTTGTGACTTTTTGACTACCTTCATGACTATTCAACCTCCTATGGCTTCTCAACTTACATGACTCTCCATATTCATGTGTGTCCTTTGGACTTCCACTTTATATTACATTTGAAAATAATATACATGGTCCATGATAGTGATGTGGCATACATCTACTCATGACATGAGAGAACATGACCTTTCTAACACGGACTACTTGATGATGTGGCAATGTCAAGTCACTGTTGTTGCTTAGAATGATGACTGCTTTAATATGCTCTTGTCTTCAACCTCCTTATGAATTGGTGATAGGAATCTTCAATGGTTTCTCGTCTTGGGTTGTGGTCGCAAGTTGATGTCATTTTTCCTTGATAAATTAGCTCGCTTTCTCAGCTGCAAGAGTGTCTTTTGCATGTCTTCCTCCTTCATATTTTCCTTCATCATCCTGCTAGGTTATTGTATCTGCAATTCACTCATGAGGAAATGATATTAGCGTGAAAACCTCCTAGCCTAAGATGGTACATTATGGTCCAGGGACTAACCTAGAACTGAGTTGCAGGTCGGTAATAGAGGCTCAATAACTATGCATTGGGTAGTTCCAGCAGCCAAGGGGGAGCTTGATCACTAAGACTATGCAGTGCACAGCTCAATCTTGAATGGGGAATTTTCTACATAGTCCCCACTAAAAGAAAATATTTCATAGTTCCCACTGAGGGACAAAATATTGCAGATCATTCAGGCAGTTGCTATTGTGGGATGAATCCCTCGGAGGAAGACCTACATAGTTTTAGGAGGCAAACACTAGCAAGCATAGAGGCCTAATGGGAAGAAATGCACAGTTTCCAGAAGAAGTGATCTTCGGTAGAGGGATGGACACTAGAGGAAACATATGCATAGTTTTGGAGGCCAAGGGAGGCATGGATCTTTTCACATTATGCAGTCCTGACAGGAAATGGAAAATCTTGAGGGTTGAAGGTGTGAAGTGAGAAGTTCAAGACAGTCTGGGAAGCACAACTCTACGATTATGGAGGTGAAGGGAGGTTGTTGGACTCTAGAATTGCACAAAACAATAGCTCTAGAGGAAAGTGGTTGCACATTGTGTAGTTCCAAGTAGTAAGGTCACATTCAAGAGGACTGTGATTGTGAAGTTCACAGTTCATTCAAGGCCCGGTGAAGGTAAGTTGCCCAGTCAGGAAGATTTCCAGAAAATGGCTAAGTGCGGGAAGGGAGATGGAGTCACGATGAACTTGAACTATTCTCATACACTTAGCACACTTTGATGAAAAACAACATAGATCATCAAAATGAGCAAAGAAATCATTCCCTCTTTGTCACTACCTCATGACAAGATACGACAAGTGCGAGACTTAAGATAAGCTTTAGGACAACCATGACAACACTTGTGCGATAGTGCTCAAGACTTTTGTGTATGAGTGTGATGGATGTTTACATGATTAGGGAAATTCAATGTACACTAACACTAACCTTTGAAACCACCAGAAAAGGCTTGAAAATATTGTACGATAGTCAAGCATGTGAAAAGACAACATCTTTCCTATCTTGCAAAAGGGATCAAAACAGTTAGAGAGAACACATGGAATGGATTTTAGTGTTTGTGACCATACATGTCATTGAAGGAATAATGAAATGAAAATGATAAGCTTCCCTTCATACAACACTAAGAGATGTATTTCGACTTCATGAAAGATGTTCTTCGTTTTTTGTACCTACCCTCCAAAAGGTTCTGAATCGGATGGAGTCTTCATGCGGTCTTGATATTCGATCATCTATCATACCCCATTGTTCCTTGGTCTTCTTATCTAATAATTATCTTTCCTCCTTAGCTACTTAAGTTTTAATATATAAAATATTTTTCGGAAGAAATCGCATTGAATATTTTGGTCGACTTGTTTCGAACCAACAAGTGTGGTTCATATTCAAGACAAGATGAACCATGTGTCATCATTCTTCATCATATTTCCATAGTGTAAGAGAGTATCTCCATCTGAAACTTACTCATAACAAGATGACATCAAAATGAAAACCCTTAGCCTAATATAGAGCACTTGGATCCATGAACTAGGTCAGGACTAAGTGATAGGTAAGAGGAGAAGACCCACTGACTATGAAGTTGTGCAATTCAAGCATCCAAGGGTAAATATTTATCATTGAGACTGTGTAGTGCATAGCTCAAGCCAGAATGAGGGAAATTTTTGTGCATTCCTCACCAAGGAAAGAATTTGCGGAGTTCTTGCTGTGGGAAAATTTTGTGCAATGTCCACTCAGGGAAAAAAATTGCGTAGTTCAAGTAGGAAGTGGTTAATATGGATTGGAGGCCTGGGACGAAAAACTGCACAGTTTCAGGAGGCAACAAGGACTGTGTAGCTAAGAGGCTTGAGGGAAAAAACTGTGCAGTTTTTGGAGGTAGTGAGCTCGAGCTAAGGGAAGGATACTAGAGGAAGCATCTGCACATTTTTGGAGGCCAAGGGAAGCTAGGATTTATACGCATTGCATAGTTCCAATAGGCTGGGGAAAACTTGAATGTTGAAGATATCGAGTGCGCAGCTTACGAAGGCTGGATGAGGCTAGGTTGCTAGGAATCCTCTATAATTTCGCTAACTGTGGGCTCAGTGGAACTGATGTGAACAATGATAGAAATTTACTATTACCACACACTTGGATACTTGGTGAGACAAAGTAGATCATCCAGAACATATGAAAACATACCTCACTTAGTGCTACAACCTTTTTTGCAACTTACGACAAGTGCGACTCCAACGATAGACTTTGTGAGGATAATGGTGACACTTGTGTAATAGTGCGTGAAAATTTGGAAATGAATGAGAAACATGTATATATGATGAGAACAATTCATTTTCACAAATATTTCCCATTGAAGCAAACCAAAACTCCCCTCTGCATGACAAGCAATAATTTCCATCCCTAAAGATGACACTTTCTATATAAAGATAAAAGTGTGAATGACTCTTAAGATCCAAAAAGGGATCTTGAAATCATCAACTGACCAATAAGCGATTAAGGAATGACTAGTCACAGGATCCACAGTAGGCTCCAAAACTTGATTGTAAGCCAAAATTTGGAGGGTGTTGTAGCCGCTACAACTGGAGCCTTAGAGGCAATTAAGTTAGCAGTTGCGTAGTGTTTGATGGTAAGTTGAGATCTCATTAGGACAATGAGCATGATAATCTTTTATGAAATGTTTTTGTGATACTTTTGCAATAATTAGAATTTTTAGTAAGCCAGTTTAAAGCACTGACTTTTTCAAATGTCAATGTTGCAATTTTTGGTACTGTCGATGGGTTTAATTTCGATGACTATCTCAACATTTTATAGAGTCTAGTCATTCTAAATATAATAGATTTAAGTTTTTTTTTTTAAGTCCAATAAGTGTTTTATACTAATAAACGTTGGATTAGGGACAAGAACCCTTACATAGATTTTCTATCAAAAACTTTCTACTAATAGTAGTTTTTACTTGAAGCTTTCCACCTCATAGGATGCAATTCATGTTAGTCTAAAGATATGCCAACTATAAAATCTATAAAAGTTCCGAGTATATAGAAAATATTGCAAAATAACATACAAAAAACATATTTTCAATGGGAACCTCCAAAAGTCATGAACCTCTAGACCAAGAAATTATTTCTACCAGTGACAGCATACCCCTTTATGTAGCGGGTTCTTCTCCTTTCAACAAATACAATGGAGCCATCACCTCCTAGAATCACCAGAGTGTTTATAGCCCTAGACAGTTCCAAAGACAACATGATCACTGGGATAATCCACTTCCTCATGCAAGATGTCCATCAACTATTCCATTCCTACATGATGCCTGATAATTTTTTCTTCCAAGAAGAGTTGGAAACCATTTTGTTGCATTTTGACCATGTCCTCATGTTTTCGGATAGAAACTAAGAGATACTGAGATGCATCTAGATGTTTTTCAAGCATAAGGTTTGCATCAACATTTTCTAAAGGAGCTAGAGATCCTACCATTGCATACTAGTGACCCAACATCCAACAAGATAACCCACAGGTAATAAAAATACCATCGTCATAACCAAAAGAAATATAAGGGCCAATTACAAATGGAAATATGTTTTATTTAAGAAAAATGAATGGGGCCTTTAACTAGGAGACTAAAAGTAAATTTATTTATTTTGAGCTGGCTTGATGAAGAAGGATGGAATTATGGGGAACTTTATAAAATAAAATTTGAGGAGTTCATTTTATATGTTGGTTTTGATATTTGATATTGCCATTTTCTAGAGGAGATTACTCATCCAATCCTTCTTGGATTTTGACAACAAAACCCCTTCTTGGCAGAATTTTACATGTTATCATAAGATATAATATGGAAACTATCTTATTTATTTGACACAAAGATCACATTTGAGCTTCGTTGTTGGTTTGATATCTATAGTCTAGAGAAAATTTGAGGATATGTGTAGAAACAAAAAATATTTTAGAGCTTTCTACAGTCACATTGCTATGGTTCTTTTGCATATTTCAGTTCAAAATCAAGCTTATGCATTTTTAGATTCAATAAGTATCCTTGAATTGTGTTTTTACAACATTTTGGTTTTCTAGGTATTGTTGATTCGGATTATACATTGTGATCCCAATTGTAAAAGTAAATATAAGTTATATTAGTTTGTGGTTTTTCCTAAATATTTTTATTTTCTGATTTATTTCATTGCTTCCAGAAACATGAGTTTTATTAGTTTTTGGGCTTTCCTAAATATTGTTATTTTTTTAGTTATTTCATTGCTTCCAGTACTATTAGTTAAAAGAAATATTGTATGTTACACTTCAAGTTCCCATTTAGCTTCATCTAGTCCAAGGTGCTTCCATCACATTTTTACTTATGCAATGGCTCTATTGAAGAGAATTGTTTCCTTCTTGTCTAGTATTTACAAAGGTTTTGGCTAGAAATAGCCCTATGGCTTGACTTGAATTATAATCCAATAAGTTATATGATTACCATCAAATACATACTCTACGAGTAAATATATATGAAATAAATTATGCAGTTTAAGCTTAGGTGGTAGTGAATCCCCCAAGGGGAAGCTTAATTGGCGATGGTTCTTTATCAAGTATTATGTAAAGTATGTGATCTAAGGTTCAAATCTTCATTACTTAGCACATGAGCCATGTATTGGGGGAGGTGTGGATTCTCCTAGAGGTTATAGTTGTGATGGATAGAATTGAACCCATGTCACATAAGTACAAGCCCAACCCAGTTGTTTATTCCATTAGTCACCAAAAAAAGAAAGAGAAAGGAAAAAGAAGAAGAAGATAAAATCAATTGGAGCTAGTGAAAGCCAATATTCTATTGGTCCAACTCTCTCCACTATTTTGAGAGGTCCAAAATATCAAGGTTCCAACTTATAAAAATTTCCCATCCTTCGAGTACTCCATCGATGTCCAATTTTAAGATATGTGTGATCTCCCACTTTGAATTCTCTACGTATTCTATTATTATTTGCATATATATTTTCTATCTATCTTTGGCTAACTTAAGTCATTCTGTAATTTTTGATGACTTTTTATTATATTTATCTCAACATATTAAGCCCACACATGATTTTTTCCACTAAATTATCCTAGCTGATAAGGGCGTTACAATTCTTACCATAGAATTCCTCAAAATGCTGCATCTTTAATGACTCTTGACATAAACTGCTATAAGAAAATTCCATGAAGGCTGGATAGTCCTCCCATTTAGTGGTATTATTCATGACATACATGAGAATAATATATTCTAACACCTAATTAGTTTGTTTTGTATACCCATTTGTTTAGGGATACTAGGATTGTGTGCCAAATCCCACAAATAGAGATTACCAAAACTTCTATGTAGATTTCATATCTTGGTCAAATATGACTACCTTTGGCATACCATACAATTTAAAAATTTCCTTCATAAAATTCCCAACAATATAAATTTCTTATTGGGTGAATTTATAAGGGTTAAATGACTATCTTTTCTCAGCTTTGCAATAACCACCAATGTCTTTTTCTTTTTTTTTCCGCTCAAAAGTATTCTATTAATTCAGAAAAAAACATTACAACAAATTCACCAAAATTTCAAAATTATTCTCACGTCATTCCTACTGGAGTTGTTGGCTAGAAGAGAGACACAAAAATTTATAACAAAATGCCAATAACAACATAGGACGAGTGAAACCAAAAAACATCGAAGGTAAGAATACAACCCAAAACCACTAAGGATCTGATGAATTAGTTGGAGCTGGGTTATTTGGTCCATTTCCAAGAGATGCTAGGGGTTTAAAGACACAATGGAAATAAGTTTCCATGTGATCCAGCCTCCCTTCCAAGTGATCCATTTTCTCATAAAGTCTCCTTTTACTTTGCTGCAATGTTTCCAGCTGACCTTGCATGTGCTATGGCTTGTGCTGCAAATCATTGATGAAGTTGATCACCACATTTTGATCGTCATGGAAATATTGGCCTAGCAGTTCAAGAATAATAGTGACATGCCGCAACTGATTCTCAAGAGAATCAAAAGGTGATGGAACATATGCCCTACCAGGAGATAGCACTAGCTTGTGTTCCAACTCCTCATGTAGTTGCACATAAACCCTCCTGTGATCTACCATCTTTCCTCTTAGGCCTATTCCCCTCTAGGCCGTGTCACATTGACAGTGCATAATTTGAAAATATGGTCCCCGCTAGAAAATCCTCGTAAACTGAAGTGAGATAGAATGGAACTGTAAAAATATGAAATTATATCTCCTATCCCCAAGGCCCATTCATATTTTATGGTTAATATAGCTCCATTTATGGCCAATTAGATCCATCCCCAACCAAAATGTCCCCCTCAAAGAAATTCTCCTCCCAATGGATAAAAAACCCATGAACTCCCATGACTTAAAGGAAAATACACCAATATTCACACCCAACAGCACTTTACTATGCCTCCTTAGCAACTTAGAAAAACCACAAACCTTTGAGGGGGACCCCTTCATAGAAAAGACTTGGCGCTAAGAAACAAGAGGATTCAACCCTGACCCTTAAAAGGACCTCCTCCATTTGTTAAATTGTGAAAGACCCATCTTGAAAGGTAGCTCAAGATATCTTTAGGAAGTAGACAACCATTGCAAGACCCATTATAGACCCCATACCTCCTATCATCTACATCTAAGACTGCATGGGAGTCCCAAAAGACGAGAAAAACAACAGGATAGCCAACAATAGAAAAATGTGATAAGGCCCATACTCTTAATTCAATTTAGTGAAATTCCTTCCAACCATAGGCCTTATAGATATAGGCTAAAAGACTCCCAGTATTAGGAATAATAGGAAGAAACCAACAATATTTCCAAAAGGGCACAAACAACTCACAAGGGATAAGAGACACATCAATAAATCATAAAGAAGGTCTCAAGATGCTTACCAAATTGTAAAACACAAAGTTCATGCCTCTAATTTCCTTCACACACTAACACAATCAAATGATTCTTTGCCAAAGTTGAAATCTAGTCACAAGAAATCTTCCCCCACAGATACCCTACACCAAGATCCTGAATATTTTACCTTTGTGCTCCCTTCAAATAACCAACATCACACCATCTGAATTCCAACTCCAATGCAACGACTCCAAGCATAGTTTGTTGTGCCCAGAAAATCACAACCAGACTGCCAACGTACATAACCAGAGTTCAATGTCTTCCTCCTTCCTCTATGCCTACACCCAACTCTTCCAAAACCATCTTTTAATCTATCAACTATTTCGTACAAAATACACCAAAAGTTTGGAGAGTTTCATGCATTAAATCGTGCATGCAAGTAAACTGTCACACACTATGTGAAGAGATCACCTAAGTTAAGGGGTGGCATGTCTCCCCTCCCAAACTCACTATCACCATGTTCTACCACCCCCATCGGGGAACCTTTATCCTTCTCCAGAATATGATTCAATTTTTCTACCTAGTAGTTGAAGGCTTGGCGCAGCCATTTCATTATGATCTCAAGATTTGGGTCCTAGCTGCCCTAGTTAGCTTGCAAATCAAAAACTTTATTGCCTAATATTCCCAAGTCCATTTTAATTACATTGGGACATGAGAGTAATAGATTTTGAATCTTGGTCGTGGGGGTTTGGTCTAGTGGCAAGCAAACGATTTGCTAAGTCGTTTGTGCAGCTATGCAGGTCACGAGTTCAAACCCCAAGAATACCCGAGGGACGTTCAAGGTAGCCTGGGCGGACCCTCCTAGAGGTTATAGAGGTAGCCAATGGGATTCGACCCCGTGTAACGTGAGTACGATACCATCGCAGTTGTCGATTCCTCTAGTATAAAAAAAAAATAGATTTTGAATCTTGCAAAACAAGAGCTTGAGATTCCAACTTTTAATCGCTTTAGATATCGATGATCCTTTAATAAGCCTTTGAACAATATTTATCACCAATTGGGAGTCCCCATCTATATAGAGCTAAGTGTATCCTACTTCATGGGCAATCAATAGGCCTCTTTCTATTTCCTTGAGCTTGGTCGCATTATTATTTTTATGGCCATAGTTTCATGCAAATAAACTTAGGGGATTACCATGTTCATCACCAAATATGCACCCATACCCTGCTAGACCTAGATTTCATTTGGAGGGTCCATCAAAATTAAGTTGAATGAATCCCTCAGGGGAAAACATAACTTTGTTGTGCACTGACCAGGTGAACTAATTCCAAGATATTTTTCCATTTCTACTAGGTCCTAAGAGATCTTAAGCTCTCAAAAAATCCTAAATTCCTCTATGTTGACCTTCTAGTCTTCATCGTCCCATATCTATGCTAGAATTGTCTCCTTTATGTTGTTCTTTGTATTTTTCTCAACAAAGTCACCACGTTTACTTTGATCCTTGAATAAAATCCTATTATTCTCTTTCTAAAAATTCCAAAGGAGAAATCCAAAAACCAATGTCGAGGCTAGATTCACTTTCAGGTTTTTGAAGAGAAATACATGCCATGATTCTATAGTTTCCCACAATCTATTAGGGGATCGATCCAGGTAACTGAATAAATCTTGAACCCTACACCACAAGGCCATCATCAATGTATAAGTATTAAACAAATGTTCAATTTTTTCCTCATGCTATTTACAAATAGGACACCAGGAGGGCCTTGTATATCCTTTTTTTCACAAGATATCCAAGGCTAAGAGTATTCCTATACTAATATGCCAAAGGAAGTGTGCAACCTTGGGCCAAATTTTTCCTCACCATATATTTTTCTATAACGGTTCTTGAGGAATTTCCCAACAACTTCCTTAAAATTAGGGAGGCTCAGCTCCCAAACTCGAGATAAACTGGTCCTTTGTCTCTCACTTACTCAGTTGCCTTCTAGTCCTCATGATTTGGTTGTTTTCACTCCGAGATGATGTGATGAATGGAGGAATATTTGAATGGAGGAGTAGCAAATGAGGAGGATTTACCTCCTACAATCCCTCTCCCTTGTCCCATTTGAGTTTTGACCTTAGTCTTTGCCAAAATTCCTTGATTTTCTCCTTTAATCCTACATTCAATGCATATTAGACCACAAAGCATAATATCCAACTCTAACTCACCTCATAAACAAAATATAATCAAAAACATGTAATAAGTTATGAGAAAAGTTTGTTTGACTAAGCTAGGAGGTGAATTAAGGCCCATATAATTACCCAATGATGAGGCTCATCATCACCCCCCTACTGAAAGTGTTGCTCATCCTCTGACCAACTTAATCGACATCCATATCCTTCATGGATCTAGTGACCTCTCTAACATCCCATGCCTCTTGTGTAGTTTCCTCTTCTTGTTCATAGAAGCCTGCTTTCTTTTCTACCTCTTCCCACTACCTCTTTTCTTCTTCTTCTTTTCTCCCTTCTAGCATCCCTAAGAGTAGTGGTGTACTAAGTTTTAGACCTATCGAATTGACCTTCAACCTTTGCATAGATTTCCTATACATAGGTGTCCTATTGAGTGCCTCTCTCAACCTTTGAGGAGAGGTATATTCTCTTATCTTTAAGATGTATGGCAGGGTGTTCCATCTTCTCAGGCAAGCGTGTTATGAAACTAGCTCAAGAAAAGATAGAAAAGATAGATCAATGCCTTAGAATTCAGCCTCTTCGAGGGGGCAACCTCCTTTACATTACATAAATGAACAATTCTTGGATGATACAAATGACAAAACCTCCTTTCTATATATAGGAGTCTAAGGAGTCACAATATAATCCAGCCGACCTAACAATAATAATATAAAGCCACAAAAATAACAATAGAGGGATTCTATGGGGCACAGAAATAACAATATGGGGGTAATAGGGGCACAACAATATAAATAAGGGGTATAACTACAATAGTAATGGGGTAATCACTAGTATTATAGGGACCCAACATGCCCCTCTCCTTCAAAAAAGTGTTGTCCTCAATGCTTGAGTAGTTCTGGATACTTCTGCATAAAATTCTCATCCTCCCATGTGGAATCTTCAGCGGATAAGTTCTTCCATTTGATAAGATACTCTGAAATTGATCGATTTCGTAGCTGTCGAGTTCTTGTTTCTGTGACTGCTTCTGGTTCCAATATAATTTTTCCTTCCTCGTCAAGTTCTGGCAATATTGTTTGAATTGGGAGCTTGTCACCTATAACCTTCTTTAAACATGAAACATGGAAAACTGGGTGCAATCGAGAAGCTGCAGGAAGCTCCAATTTGTATGCCATAGTACCAATCTTTTGCAACACCTTGTACGGACCATAATACTTTGGTGATAATTTATTATCCTTCTTAGCTTGCTTTAGGGACATTTTTTTATATGGTTGTAGCCGTAGGAATACCCAATCACCTACATCAAAACTTCTTTCACTGCGATGTTGATCTCCCTGTTGTTTCATTCTATTTTGTGCCAACACGAGGTTATCCTTTAAGAGTTGGAGGACTTGTTGTTGATGTTCGATGTGATGTTCCACTGCCTGAACCTTAGAATTTTCTCTTAAATATGATGTGATGGATGGTGGTTGATACCCATAAAGTGCCATAAATGGGGTCATTTTTGTTTTTGTATGGAAGGAAGTGTTATACCACCATTCAGCCAGAGGCAACCATTTGACCCATTGTGTCTGTTTATCAGATACAAAGCAACGAAGATATCCTTCCAAACATTTGTTTACTATCTCAGTTTGCCCATCAGATTGAGGATGATAAGATGAGCTATGAGCTAACTGAGTACCAAGACAAGAAAATAATTATGTCCAAAAATTTCCAGTGAAAATGGGATCTCTGTCACTTACAATAATCTTTGGGTTTCCATGTAGCTTTTGAACTGTTTCCATAAATGCAGTAGAAACTGTACTGGCTTTAAATGGATGTGATAATGCACAAAAGTGTGCATACTTGGTAAGTCTGTCAACTACCACCATGATGACACTCTTTCCCTCAGACTTGGGTAAACCTGTGATAAAATCCATTGAAACCTCCTCCCAACGTTGGCTTGGAATGGATAAAGGTTGTAATAGACCTGGTGTCTTAATTGTTTCAACTTTATTTTGCTGGCAAACCAAACATTCCGCCACAAACTTTTGAATATCTGATTTAAGGCCATCCCAAAAAAATTCCTTCTTAACCCTGTGGTAAGTTTTTAAAAATCCTGAGTGCCCTCCTAAGGGAGAAGTGTGCAATTCCATAAGAATCTTTTGTTTTAGCTGGGAATTCTTACAGAGGTATAAGCGATCTTTGTACCATAACGAATCATTTTGCCAGCTAAATGTATCAGAAGTACTGGAATCTTGTTGTAGCTTTCGAATAAGTGCCCACACTTCTTCGTCATTCTTCCATTCCTCCCTTGCTTCGTTTATCCAATCTGGTTGGATAATAGAAATGGCACACAACAATGCTTCCACATCCTCATCCTTTCTTGAGAGTGCATCTGCCACCACATTTTGCTTCCCTTTTTTGTAGATGATTTCAAAGTCATAACCCAACATCTTTGTGACCCACTTTTGTTGCTCTTCAGAGGATAATCTTTGTTCTAAAAAGTATTTAAGGCTATCATGATCCGTTTTTACCTTGAAGTGTCTTCCCATTAGGTAGGGTCGCCATTTCTTAAGTGCATGGAGTATTGCCAACATTTCCTTCTCATAAATAGCTTTGCTTAAAAACTTTCCCTTGATTGGACGACTTTCAAAAGCAATGGGTCTTTCATCTTGCATTAGAACAGCACCAATTCCATTTCCTGAAGCATCACATTCCACAATAAAGGTTTTTGTGAAGTCCGGTGTAGCTAAGACCGGTGCTTGGCACATTGCCTCTTTAAGATGTTCAAAGGCCTTTGTTGCTTCCGGAGTCCATGAAAATGAATCTTTCTTCAATAATGTTGTTAGAGGTGCTGCTATTCTCCCATAATTCTTAACAAACTTGCGATAATACCCTGTCAACCCAAGAAATCCTCGCAGATGCTTTATGGATGTGGGGATTTTCCATTCCTTAATGGCTTTAATTTTGCTAGGGTCTACCTTAACTCCTTCATGAGATACAATATGACCCAAATATTCCACCTCCTGGACTCCAAAGAAACATTTGGATCTTTTTGCATATAATTGTTTCTCCTCCAATAGTTGTAGCACCCTGTCAACATGTTCAACATGATCCTTCCAAGACTTGCTGTAGATTAGTATATCATCAAAAAATACTAACACAAATTTTCTAAGGAATGGTTTGAAAATTGAATTCATCAAACCTTGAAATGTTGAAGGTGCATTGGTAAGGCCAAAAGGCATGACCAAAAATTCATAATGACCCTCATGAGTTCTAAATGTCGTTTTCGGAATGTCTTCAATCTTCATTCTGATTTGATGATATCCCGAACGAAGATCCAACTTGGTGAAGTAAATTGATCCATGCAATTCATCCAGTAATTCATCAATAACAGGAATGGGGAACTTATCTTTAATAGTGAGCTTGTTGAGCTCCCTATAATCCGGACACATGCGCCATGATCCATCCTTCTTGTGCACCAATACTACTGGAGCTGAGAAAGAACTTTGACTCGGTTGAATTATACCAGCCTCTAGCATTTCTGCAACCATACGTTCAATTTCACTTTTTTGGACATAGGGATATCTGTACGGCCTGATGTTTGGAGGAACACTTCCTGGAATCAGATGAATAGCATGATCATGATCACGCATAGGTGGGAGACCTTTGGAGTCTCAAATACCTTGGAATGATTGTCCAGGACTTTTTGGAGATCTGGAGAAATAGATGATTCCAATGTGGAAACATCTAGCGAACATAATTGTGCAATTACACCTCTTTGCTCCTTTTTTAGAAGCTTTGTCATGCCATTAGAGCTGATTATCTTTCCTGGTTTCCCTGCAATACCCCTTAATTCAACTTCCTTTCCTTCCATAGAAAATTTGATGAAAAGTTCTTGAAAATTAAAAGCTATTGTACCCAAGGATTGTAGCCATTGGACTCCTAGTACAACATCAGCACCTCCCATTGGAATGGAAAGCATTGGGCTAGTCAATACATATTCTCCCATGGATAGCTTGATATTATGGCACTTTCCAGAGCAATTTATTGTTCCTCCATTTGCAATCATCACTTGACACTCTGGTGCTGGATATAGGAAGCAATTCAATTCTTTTGCTACCCTACAATGAATAAAATTGTGGGTGCTTCCTGAATCAATCAACACTATTACCTTTTTCTTCTTGATTTGTCCTTCTATCTTGATGGTTTGAGGAGTGGTAATTCCCACCAATGCATTACAAGATATGGTCGGATTTATTTGTTCTTCATCTAGGCTTTGTTCCTGGAGTATATCTTCTTCTTTTGACCTTTCTTGCTCCTTTTCTTCTTCCTCTTCACAATCTATGTAGAATAATTTCTTCTCAGCACACTTATGACCTTTAGTGTATTTGCTATCACAACTGTAACAAAGCCCTTTTGCTCTTTTTTCTTCCAATTGTTGTGGTGTCAACCTTATAGGTTGTGGAAGACTAGTGGCAACAACACTTCCGTCTTTATAGTTGTGAGTGGTATGCTTCCTCGTTGCCATAATTTTGCTTTCCATTTTTCTTGCTAACCTGAATGCCTTCTCTAATGAATCAGGTTCCAAAGGCGAACATCATGTTGGATATTATCCTTTAAAGACCCTATGAACACATCAATCCTATGCTCCTCTGGAATATCTTTTACCCTTATGTTCAATTTTTGGAACTCCTCAATGTGCTCCATTACTGAACCCTTTTGTTTGAGACTTATCAATTGGCTAAAAAAAGTGTTGCTTTTTGTATCTTCATAATGTGCTATCAATTCTTCCGTAAAAATTGCCCAAGTGATAAATTGTTTACGAGAGCAAAGCCATTGATACCATACAAACTGATTTGGTTCCAAATATACAGTTGCCATACGTACCTTTTTTGCGTTTTGCACATTATTGAGATTGAAGAATTGCTCCATCTGTAATATCCATGTGGCGGGATCCTTGCCATCAAACTTCCTCATATCAATTTTTGGACTGATTCTTCGATCCAACATTAGCGTCTATGGAATCATGATTAACATTTCTTTTGTTCTCATCATGAGTTTCCTTTACTACCTTTTCACCATTAATGACCCTTTCTTGTAGCAACTTCTCCAAATCTATCTTCAAATCATCCATCTTAGCTTCCATGCGCTTTATCTTAGATTCCACGCCATTTACCTTAGATTCCACGCCACTTATCTTAGCTTCTGTTAGCTTTTGTGAGCGTGACATTTGTTGCACTTGTTCTTGTAATTTTGATATATCATGTAGCATTTCTTCCTCTTCTTCATGAGTCATGCTAGAGCTTTCAGGTTCCTTACTAGGTGTTTGCATTTTCTTTCCTCGGGGCATCAGTTACCGATAATAATGCTTTACTATGCCCTTTGAATTCCGTTAAACCAAGCTTACACAAAAATTTAAAAAAAAACTACACACCTTTTTTCACTTTATAGAAGCCTGATATTGAATCTGATGTATCTCTGTAATTTCGGATCATCTAGTTCTGAAATTGCTACCTGTAGTAGCCTTCTGCATCCTCTTTCCAATGCCACAAGTCTGAGCCAAATTGGATTCTCCAAGGAAGAGTTATGTGAAATCTCCCACAGTGACTTGCTTTTAGACTGGTTCAGTAGAGCGAACTTGTACGACGTGCCACGAGTCACTGTTTCAACCTTTGAATCTGAAACACACACAAAAGAAACTAAAGACTGTCCTCTTTTTGTACGTTCTTATGAAATTTCAATCCAATCCCCAGAGAGAAAGTTATGATGATTTTCCCCAGGTCACCTGTTTTGAATGTAATTCAGGAGTCTGCGAAAAGACCAAATTCCTCAGATCATATCTCCGCAAATATCACGCGAAAAGCTCTGAAATTGGGACCCAAGGTTCAGCGCGATTTCTTCTCAAATGTGTTTTTTTGCCACTTCTGAAACGTCACAGAAAAAAAGTTATAGCGAAAATTCCACGATGACCTGTTTGGAGCAGCGAAACCCTAGAATCCAAAGCTCTAATACCAAATGTTATGAAACCAGCTCAAGAAAAGATAGAAAAGATAGATCAATGCCTTAGAATTCAGCCTCTTCGAGGGGGAAACCTCCTTTACATTACATAAATGAACAATTCTTGGATGATACAAATGACAAAACCTCCTTTCTATATATAGGAGTCTAAGGAGTCACAATATAATCCAGCCGACCTAACAATAATAATATAAAGCCACAAAAATAACAATAGAGGGATTCTATGGGGCACAGAAATAACAATATGGGGGTAATAGGGGCACAACAATATAAATAAGGGGTATAACTACAATAGTAATGGGGTAATCACTAGTATTATAGGGACCCAACAGAATATTTGAATGGAGTAGTAAATGAGGAGGATTTACCTCCTACAATCCCTCTCCCTTGTCCCATTTGAGTTTTGACCTTAGTCTTTGCCAAAATTCATTGATTTTCTCCTTTAATCCTACATTCAATGCATATTAGACCACAAAGCATAATATCCAACTCTAACTCACCTCATAAACAAAATATAATCAAAAACATGTAATAAGTTATGAGAAAAGTTGGTTTGACTAAGCTAGGAGGTGAATTAAGGCCCATATAATTGCCCAATGATGAGGCTCATCATCACCCCCCTACTGAAAGTGTTGCTCATCCTCTGACCAACTTAATCAACATCCATATCCTTCATGGATCTAGTGGCCTCTCTCACATCCCATGCCTCTTGTGTGGTCTCCTCTTCTTGTTCATAGAAGCCTGCTTTCTTTTCTACCTCTTCCCACTACCTCTTTTCTTCTACTTCTTTTCTCCCTTCTAGCATCCCTAAGAGTAGTGGTGTACTAAGTTTTAGGCCTATCCAATTGACCTTCAACCTTTGCATAGATTTCTTATACATAGGTGTCCTATTGAGTGCCTCTCTCAACCTTTGAGGAGAGGTATATTCTCTTATCTTTAAGATGTATGGCAGAGTGTTCCATCTTCTCAGGCAAGCGTGTATACTATCATCTCCTAGCAACTTAAACATGTCCTCAAAATGTCAAATTGATTGCTCTTCAGTAGAAAGATACCTAAGTGCCAGCTAAGGATCATTTGCAATCAAATTATGGGTACTAATGAGGGCCATGGGATTTGATTGTTCAGCTCTGATTAGAAGAGGTTCAGTTTTCTCTCTTGCCAATATTATTTTCATCTCTGTAGCTCTTGACTCCTCATGGTTGATCCATGATGCCAAAGCCATTAATTGTATATCTCCTAGCTTAGCATTAGGGTCCCATGCATTCATGTCTGTAAGGTCCATGTTGTGCAAAAAAAACTCAGCCATATTGGGCCTATCTTTTAGTGTACTTTGATCACAAAAATCAATAAACTGTCTATATTCTTGAAATGGAATGGTGCCTTTCTGTTCTAGGGTCTTAATTTAGAACTACAGCCATTGTTCTTTGAGGTAGAGAGCATAGGATTTAGCTGGAATCCTACATTGGATTGCTTCCAAAGAGAGACTGGCCATACATGACAATTGAGTCTCTCTTTCCTGCAACTGTCCCCTCAGCCACGCATTTTTTGTCTCTAGTTGATTTCTCATTATAGCTTCTATGTCCTTCAAGCCACTTAGCTCGCTGCCCATCTCCTTTAGTTTCTCTTCATTTTGCCCAATGTCTTCCACCCACTTTGATTTGGTGATCTGCATTCATCGGTGAGTTCTGTCCTTCTCCTTCTCAAGCTCGAAGAACAGTGGGATGGAAAATTTTTGAGGTATGACCCTGCCTCCTTGAATAAACCAATAATAGGAGTCCAAGTTAGGTTGGGGGCTGGGTTATTTTGTCTCTGGTTCCTCTTATTTAGTTTCTTTCTACTCCCCTACCTTCCTTTCCAATTTTTGTGCCTCCTGTAGATTCAACAGAGTATCCTATAGGACTGTTTCTGCTTCCTGTAGATTTTGTTGTGTATCCTGTAGGATTGCCTTTCCCTTGGAGGAAGTTGATCTAGTAGTAGGCCTCCTCACATAGGTGATAGGGGACTTAGGGGAAGGAATTTTGTCTTTCTGTGTATGGGAGTCTTCAATCAAAATAGGAATTTTGGTTGATGCTTGGGGCTTCCCCTGTCTTATTCTTATGCTTTTTCTTGTCCTGAAATATAATGGGGTCTGCCTATGCCTTTTTCATTTTTGCTTGATTGGGGTGCTAAGTGCAGTGAGGGAAGTTACTGCCTCTCTCTCAGTGGCTTTTGGACACACCCTAGGTGACTCCTCCTTCTTTTCTATCCCCTCTTTTCCATTGCCTTCTTCCTCTATGTCCTTCCTATCTTCTTCTTATTGTAGATCTTCATCATCTCTATCAATTTCCTCCTTAATTTCCTCCTCTGTTTCTTCATCATCCTCCTCCTCTTCTCCCTCTTCTTCTTCATCTTCATCATGTTCCTCTATGTCAGCTCCTTCTTCATCCATCTCATCCTTATCTCCTTTTGTATCTTCCTCTTCCTATTTTACTTCCTCTTCATTGACAGTAGGACTAATATCACAAGTGAGAGCTTTGATGTCATCCTCTGCTGGCATGTCTCTGAAAACTGACCATGTTATAGGAGTTCTGAGATTTTGGAGGGAATCTTATATGAGGATCCTAATAAACCCATGGTGAGCTAACTGTTGGGAATTTCCCTCCTTCACTTTGATGCTTGCGTCTATGAGTGATTGAAGCAGGAAGTATGGTATGCTGAGCCTTTGGTGAGGGGGTGTTTTTGCTCCAAATCTCAATTCTTCAAAGATCCTAGAATGATAGCCATAGACCACACTGTATCTACCCTCACATGAGATGTATTTGATCAGTTGGTAAACTACCTCATTACATGGATATGGTAGACTTTCCCTCCTTACTCCATTTTTGTGCTCAGTGGGTTCCTCACCTTCTAAAAAGAATTTTCTTTTAGAAACCTGGCTATGTCCATTGTCTTCTTTCCTCCATGGTATTCCTAGGGGAAGTGTGGTGACTCTGCTGATGAGCTCAGGGGTGAGATCTATAGTGAGGCCCCTTATTACAACAATGGCATGGATTCTGGTGAGTGGAGTGAGGGAGAGAGAAAATTCTTGAGCCACCTCATCATGATACCCTCTAAATTTTTCGAAAAACCCCATCCAATTATTTCTTGTGAATATTTCAAGCACTTTGGGGTGTTGTTGGATTCTCGCAGTGTTCGTGGGCTCTGTCCTATTAAACCCTCCTGTCATCTTGCTGGTGAAGTTTGAGGAGAAAATGAGAGGGTTGAAACAATTTTTCAAATGCAGAACCAAAACAGAGATGACTGTGTATGTAATTCCCTTACACAGTTTCTAAATTCACTCAAACCTAGAGGATTTTTGGTTCATTTACTTGCAAAGAGGGATGTAATTACAGAGCCTACCTCTTTAGATTGTTTCCAGTGGCCAACTCTCGTGATATCCCTTCTGAACTCTTCTCTAAAAATCCTGTAGACAGTCTCTGTGTATCCTATAGGAATTCATGTGCATGATCCTATAGGAATTCATGTGCATGATCCTGTAGGAATTCCTATGTAGTGAAACGATGGAGTTTTGCTTCTAGTGGGTTTCCTGGGTATGAGAGCGACTTGAGTGACGGTATTTTGAGGAAGTGAAATGCATGAATGCATGGGAACGATGTTTTATTTCCTCTTATGGCGATTCAGGGTGAGGTGGTGTGCTGGTAGCAAAGGTACATTTCCATTTTTGGACCGTTGGTCCCCACTACTACCTCATCATTTCCCACTCCTCATAATCATCTCCCACTTTTTGGATCCATAGTTTTAACTACTTTTGTCCTACTCCTTTGTCATTGAGTTGACTGCAGCCACGTGTGAGAGGACACCCAATTGTGCATGTGTTGACTGAACAAAGGTGGCCAAGTTAATTGACCACCTTTTCACTTGTAAACAAACTATCTCGTAACCCTTACATTTTTTGACAACATGATGCATATGAGAGAGCGAGTGGGATACTTACCTGTGGTTCCAATGCTATAATGAAATTGTCGATGACCAGAGCTGTTGCTTTGTATATTTTCTTCTTGCTATTCTTCTTCCTCCTCTTGCTATCTACTAATGGCTTGTTTGTTTTTGCAAGTACCTATGGTTGAAGATATGATGATGCTGCTTTGGAGCTCCTGGATCATCATGCTAAAGCCTTGTTGCTGGTATGATTGGTATTCAGTGGGATAGGCTGCTACATGATTTCCTACAGGATGTCCTATAGATGCTTCTCCCTCATAACTCTTTAATAATTCTTCTTATTGGGGCTGTGAGGATGGTGACGTGGATGGAAAGAAGGAGTGGGAGTGTGGAGAGAAAGAAATATTCAGGTGATGCTCTTTATTCCTCTCTATTTCTCTTTTTTCGAAGACTAGAAAAAAATTACTCTTGAAACTCATTTTTTCTAATGGTGAGTGCACGGATGATGATGGTGGACCATGTGTGGTGATAGATGATGAAGAGGGTGAATTTTAGGGGCCTACCAAGTCCATCATTTTCCTTCGGACTCCTTCCAGTAGGGTTTCTGGGTCACTATAATTCCTACTGGATCATCCTGTAGGTTTTTAGGGGATCCTATAGAAAACACAGTCTTTTTATAAAATGAACCAATGGAGTGAAAAAAACAACAACAATGATGGAGGGATGCATGGTAATGAGTGGAAAAATAAGTATGTGAGTGATAGGGGTCTCTTTCGGATCCTCCTTTTCTCCTTGACCATCCTTCTTTCTGACCTGTAAATGGAAATTTCATGAATAATTTTTTTTTTTTTGAAAAAAAACTAGGCTGCCTATGAGAGGTTTTCACCCTAGCTGTTTTCCCTAGGCGCCTCAAGAAAGGTTTTCACCCATGGATATTTCTTATTCTCTTTTTCTTCTTTTTTGTTTTTTTTGTTTTGACACCACTGAGCCACCTCAAGAGGTTTTCAACCCAATGATGGCACTCAGGTGCCTCATGGAGGTTTTCACCTCAATCCTTATTCTTTTTCCTTTTTTCTCAGTGATTTGATGAGGGAGGAGTTGGAACTTGCTCCACTATCATCACTATTTTATTCATATCATCAATGAACTCTTGTTTTGATAAAGGTATCTTCTAAATTTTCAATCGGTGTCCACTAACAAGCAAAGGAATGGCTTCTTCATCTATGGTTCTGATTTGTGCTGAACCATTATCATGGCATATTTCCACAACATAAGGTCTGAGCCATCTTGTCCTTAACTTGCGCTTGAAGTCTTTATACTTAGAATCATATAAAAACACCCAATCGCCTTCCTAAAATTGCTTCTCCTTGATATTTTTATCATGCCAGATCTTCCTCTGAAGTTGAACTACCTCTGTATGTAGGAGGTCTTGCATTCTAAATTCATCCAAACCATTCAACTGGAATAACCTCTCTTTATATGCACTGTTGATATCCAGATCTAGTTGGGTTGCCATCCTTAATGTGTTGTATTCAAATTCAATGGATAACAAGGCCTTTCTCCCATAGACCGACTCATAGGATGTGAATCTAGTGGTGGTCTTCCATGTGGTATTATAGGCCCAGGTGGCCTAAACTAGTCTTTATACCCAATCCTTCCTACTACTACTCACAACTTCGGTCAATATGCCCTCCAGTGCTTTGTTGGTCACCTCGACTTGCCCATTAGCTTATGGATGATAGGGAGTGGAGGTTCTATGCTTCATCTTGTGATGGTTGAGCAAGTCTTTAATCATGTTAGAGGTAAACTGGCTGCCTTGGTCTATGACCAACTCTCTAGGGTATTCAAATTTGTAGAACACATTCTCCCTTACGAATTCGGCCACCTTCTCTTCTAGTGTTGCCTTAATTGCCTTGGTTTCAGCCCACTTAGTCATGTAATCAGTGCACACAATAATGTATTGTTTTTTCTTTGAAGGAGGGTCAATAGGCTCAATGAAGTCCATGCCCCACTTGTCAAATGGCTCGAAAGTCACTTGAGGCTGCAGAGGCATTTCATCTCTTCGAGTAGGCCTTCGCATCCTCTGGCACCGATCACACTGACTAGTGTATTTTTTCACATCCTGATGAAGAGTGTGCCAATAATAGCCTGCTTGTAACACTTTGAATGTTGTCCTTTTTGCTCCAAAGTGACCTCCACAAGGCCCATCATGACAGGTCAGAAGCATGTCAAGGACTTCCTCCTCCTTAACACACCATCTCAAGATTTGATCTATACCAAGTTTGAAAAGATTTCCCCCAATCCAAGTGAAGGGGGCGCTTTTCCTGCCTATCTTGCTATTTTCTTTGGAGGACAAGTTTGGTGGGAACAGTGCTGATATCAAATAGTTTGCTATATCAGGAAACCATGGAGAGAGAACTGAAATAGAAAATAAGTGTTCGTCCGGTAATTGGTCATCCACCATTCCTTCTTCACCTGCAGGAAAATTTACTCTAGACAAAAATTCTGCAACCACATTTTCCTTACCAAGGTTATTAAAAATGGTTAGATCAAACTACTATAATAAAAGTAACCATCTTATAATTTGAGCATTCACATCTGGTTTGTTCATTAAATATTTGATTACAGCATGTTCGGTATGCATAAATGTTTGATATCTTGTAATATAATGCCTGAATTTGTTTAATGAATGCATAACAGCCAGGAGTTTCTCTTCTGTCACTGTATAATTTAGTCCAGCCTTTGATAAATTCATACTGATAAAATAGATAGCATAAGGTAGTTTTTCATCTATCTGGCCTAGGGCTGCTCCTATGGATTTGTGTGAGGAATTAACATGAATATAAAAGGGGAGGGCCCAATTTGGGCCTCGAAGAATCGATGCAGTGGTTAGCTTATCCTTTAGGATGTCTAAGGCCTCTTGACAGATTTTTCACCATATAAACTCAGAGTCTTTTGCCAACAAAAAAAATAAAGGAGAGGCCAACTTGCTGAAGTCCTTTATGAACCTTCAGTAGAATCCAGCTAGCCCTAGAAAACTTCTGACATCTCTTTGCTTTTGAGGAGGTGGGACCCTTCTATTTTGTTTGGCTCCACCTGCAGCCCTTGATGAGATATTGAATGATCTAGCACAGTCCCTGCATTCATTAAGAATTCACATTTTTCAGGACTGAGAGGCAGGTTCATTTCAATGCATTTGTGTAGTACTTTGCCTAGGTTAGATAAGGCTTCTTGAAAATCACAACCATAAGGTGTAAAATCATCCATATAAATCTCCACCGCATCATGGATTAATTCGGCGAAAATACTCAAGACTGCTCGCTGGAAAGTGGCAGGAGCATTTCATAGGCCAAAAGGAAGGAGCCTATAGGCAAAAGTACCCCAAGGACAAGTGAATGTGGTCTTATTCTAGTCTTTTGGGTAGATCTAGATTTGGTTGTACCCATTGAATCCATCTAGGAAAGAGAAAAACCTTTTCCCTGCTAAGCCATCTAGCACTTGGTCAATGAAGGGTAGAGGAAAATGATCCTTCTTTGTGGCTTTGTTCAAATCCCTGTAATCGACACAAATTCTCCACTTACCATTTTTCTTGGGAACTAACACCAAAGAAGAGACACACTCACTGTCGAAGATAGGGTAAATGAATCTTGCATCTAGCAATTTTTGCAATTCTTCTTTGACTATTTCTTTAAGAGCTGGATTCATCCTCCTTTGTGGTTGTCAGATGGGATTGCAACCTTCTTTGATGTATATATGGTGAGTACACATTGAAGGGTGTACTCCCTTCATTTCTTTGTAAATCCAAGTGAACGCTTCTAGATTTTCCTTTAACATGTTGCATAACTTCTCTTCTTGTAGAGAAAAAAGAGACGGATTGGTTTTCAAGGTTCTCTCTGGGCTGAATTCTATGGTTTTGACACAGCGTGGATTGGAATTGGCCAAGCATAAGTCAATTGGATGATTGTTCTGGGTTTCCTTTATTGCTTCTTCTAAGGGTAATGAACCAAGAGTTGGACTTTGGAGTAGGTGTTCAATCAAGTCATCCTCATCCTGTTGTCCTCCTCCCATGGTTGCTTCTAAAGCATAAATTTGGGTGGAATAAACTTCATCTTCTTCCTCCTCCTCCAACCATAAAGGTAAGTCATGCTCTAAAGAAGGTTGAGTAGGAGGGTATAGGACTAACTGCTTGGACATATGCCCATTCTTGATGGTCATATTCCCAACTTTGCAGCTAATGTAAGCATCGGCAATGGCCAACCATGGCCTCTCAAGGATGAGAGGGTAACCAGTAAGATTAGCCTTAGTCTGGAGAACTAGGAAATCTGTAGGGTACTCCCAAGAGTCAATGGATACCATCACATCCCCCACAATTCCCTTAGGGGTTACTGTGGAATGGTTTGCAAGTTGCAGAACTATTGTGGTCTTCCTCAATGAACCTTGGAGGTTGAGCTTAAGCATGGTGTCCTTGGTCATCACATTAATGGCAGTGCCAAGATCGATTAGAGTGTGTGGGACAATGGTGCCATTGACGTGCACATCTACTACAGGGCTTCCAGGGTCCAAATATTTTGGACAGATTACCTACCCTAGCATTAAGTTAGACAGTTTCCCAATGACATGAATTGTAGGGGCATCCCTTTTTCGTCTCCCTGGATGCTTGAAGCACTTCTCCTTAATCAACTTATTGTAAATGGGAACATCTTTTATTTCCTGGAGAAGTGTGTTATTTACACATAGATTTTTCAATTCTCCCAGAAGTTTAGTCTCTTCTGGAGTAGGCTGGAGTGGTTGGCTAATCTGTCAGGAAAGGGTGAATTTACTTTAAGGTTGATTTCCTCTCTTTCTTCCTCAACCTCCCTAGGTAGAGGTGGAGGTTGGTTATCTGGGAGAAATCTCCTAGATCTCAGTTTAATCTCCTGGATTTCCACAACATAAGCTGGATATGATGTCTCTCGATTGTATACTTGCTGACCTGCCTGTTGTTCGGGTTTAGGTTTGGATGGGCAGGCATCTAGGGTTGATTGGGTGGAGAAGAGTGTAGGAGCTGTGGTTGGGCAGGTGGTGGAGGCAATAGAGATGGAGCATTGTTGTATTGGGGCCTCCACCCCTAGAGTGGTGTATTCCACTGAGGTTGTGGTGGAGTATAAGGTTGAAATGACTGGCTGGCTAGCTAGGAGTGATACTGATATGTATAGGACCAAGGAGGAGGTGTAGACTAGGAAGGATGAGCAGGGGATCCCCAAGAAGGTATGGATGTGGTTTGGTTGGGGTTGTAATATTCATGGGAAGACCCTTGCATGCCCTACTGGTATGGTCTAGGCCCATGAGGTCTCCTTTGGTTAATGTAGCAAAGCTACTCAATGACCCCTTTAGCTCCTTGATATACAACTTTGAGTCTGGGTAAAGAAGGGCAATTGTATGCAGAATGGTTTTCTTCACAAACCAAGAAAATTTCAATAGAGTTCAACGGAAATTTGTTCCTAGGATGCCTCTTGGTGCATCTATGACAAAAAATGGTCAAGGCTCTCTCTGCTTCCTCTTGCTTCCTCTTAACATTCATGGTTTCCATTTGCAAGGCAAGGATTTGTAGCATCTTGCTTTCGAAATATTCCAGTATGTTTCCAATTTCAACCTTGATGGATGAGTTGGAAGATGATGTACTGGCCATAAGTTGACTACCCATACCCTTTTTCCTGACTGCCCTAGAATGATTTATAAAGACAATCTTGATATCCTCATAGGGTAATTGGTAGATATCTCCTCCTGCTAACAAATGTAAGGTATCCAGAAGATCTTCTCTTACTCGCCTAAGCAGGACCAACTTTAGTGACTCAGGGTCAAGTGTGCAGCTGGCCCTTTTGTAACTACGCTGCAATCTTTCTTTGTAATCCTCTAAGGATTCATCATTGCTGGTGGGCTCCAGTATTGTAGCAATAATGCTACAACTCCTGGAGCTTCCTATCTCTAATTTTATCAACCCGGTAGTTCGTAACAAACTTGGAAGCGACGGTGCTGTATGCACAAGTACTAGCTCTTGTCGCAGCTGTCACTTGGTCAACTGGCACAAGTCCGCTAGGGCTCAAGCCAACTTCTATATGTTCTCAGAAGAAGCTTTCTAAATGATGAATGAAGACTATCTTAAAGGAAATTAACCTACTTTGCAAGAATGAACTGAAAGCCAACCAAACATGGAAACCCTAGTAAACCCTAATCTGACTAGTTTAATCTCTATGATGCAATGGTGGGAGTGCAAACTTCTAGAAATGATGCCATTACTTCTAGTGATATGAGATGCATGAATTTAAACTACTTCCATTGAAAAGAAGACATTTTTGTATTTTTTCTTAAGTGGGTGGAGTTATTATGACTTTGTTTCTTATTAGGGTTTTGACTGTGCAGGGGTAGTTTGAAGGGAAGGAAGGCTTGGAAAAGGTCAGGAGGGCTAGGAGAGGTCCCAGGGGATCCCTAACATCATTCCACAGGAGTCCACAACGTTCAGGTGCTTGGCAACTGAGGTTGCAGGCTTCTACAGGATGTCTGCAGGGGATCCTACAGGAAACTCGGGATTTCTATAGGAAGTCTGCTAACTTCTACAGTATGTGCTACAGTTGGAGTTTTGGGTGATGGAGGAGTCGAGGGGATGTATGGGTGGATAGGTAGGATGAAAAGGGAGCTTGTGATGGCTCAGGGATAGAGAGATGGGATGGAGAGAGAGTGCATGCAGTTGGTTGGTGGATAGAAGGGTGGAAGCAATGAAAAGTAAAAAAGATGGAGCTACGTGAACAGTAGAAGGGTTGGAAGGCAAACGAGTTGAACAGAGGTTAAGCAGGTGGCTTAGGCGAAGTTGAGAAGAAGAAGAAGATAATCGAATAATACTGCGCAGTGTAAATGAAACAAATCCTCTATGTCTTGCATAAAACCGAGAATTCATCCACCTATTCTAACTGTGTTATTAAACCAACGAACAGCAATGTAAACTTTGGAGAGAAATCGTGCATGGTGTTGGAACGAAGAAGTATTTCTCAAGATCAGAATGCATGGATGGTTCTATGACTGAAATGATTGTGTTGCAGCTTGCATGAACGTATAAGACTGCGTTTTTTTGGTGGTTGGTACAGTCTACACCCCCAATCTCTAAACAGAGATGGCAGTGAGTGCACTGTCAACCTTTTCTTGGAGTTCTAATGAATGCTAATCCTCCTACTCTAATCTAAGCTACTGAAAGCACTTTAACCATAAACTAATCCTACTCAATCACATTAAAGAAGTTAAATCAGCAGACTGTGTTTTTCAAATGCATGTCAAAGCTAAGAAATGAAGTGCTGAAAGGAAAGACAAGTAAAAATACAAGGAAAAGGAGGTCTATTGCTCTCAGGTTGGGCCCTAACCTGAGAGCTATAGCTCCCTTAGGAACTCAGAATTGAATCCAAAGCTGCCTGCCTTTATTGAATAATCATGAGTCTAACAACATGCCAAAACTGGCTTACAAAAAGCAAAAACCGAGTTGTAGCTCGTGCTTAGAAATTGCAACAGTAGTTCAAAAGTTCAAAAAGCTCCTATCAAAGGCTACGGCCTCAATATTTATACATGATGAGGATCAAGCTGGCTTCCTCAATTAGTGGAGCTTGGCTGTCCAACTGAAAGTGAACTGCTGTTCCTGTAGAATCCGTTGGCTACCTTTTAGCTCGGTGGGGATAGTTGTTGGAGCTCGGAGTTAGGGTGGAGATCACGAGGGAGGTCATTCAAGACTGTGGACAACCTCCCTATAAACCTGCAATGCCACCTTTGTTGTCTCCTTGTCTCCATTTGCGTGGTCCTTGCTCCATTTAATGTCAAAAAACCTGAAATCATCATGTATTAGTCACATAGGAATAATGCCTGCCCTTCTTCCTACAAATAACACGAATATACTAAGAAATGATGCATAAGTGATAAAAGATGAAGGGTTTAGCAAGGTAAGTAGGCCAAATGAGCCCAAATTGTTACCAAAAATTGGGCCTCATCATCACCCCCCAGCTAAAATATTTTCTCATCCTTGAGCAATTCTGCTCCAGCTCCTTGTCCTTGGCCGAGAACTAGGCTCCGGAATATGCTCTTTCTTTCCTACTCTTGGTGGCTCTGCCTGTTCTGCCCTTGGTGGTGATGAGGGTGCCGCTCCTTCCCTCTTCTCTGTTTCCTTGACCTTGAGCCGGGCTTTTGAAGCCGATTGGTCTACCCTTCCTTTCCAAGTAGTTGCTTTTGGGCTCCCCCTCTCGTAGGTGACCGATATCTTCGAGGGGGACCTCTCACTCGGTGAAGTAGGGGCATCCCCTGTAGTGATTTGGCTACTGAATGGGGGTTGTGGCTTGCCCGTCTTTATTCTCGCACTTCTTTGAGCTTCAAAGCGTAGAGGGGTCTCCCTATTTCTCTTCTCCTCTGGCTTAGGAGGTGTGCTGAGGCCGGCCAGCACAGCTGCTGCCTCCCTTTCACGAATATCAACTTTCTTCTCCTTGGGTTTCACTTTTTCAGGGCTTCCTGTAGAAGACCCTGTTTTAGCCAATTTCGGGCTTCCTGTAGAAGACCCTTTTTCAATAATTTTCGGGCTTCCTATAGAAGACCCTTTTTCTGTTAATTTCGGGCTTCCTGTAGAAGCCTGTTTCTGCTTTCCTGTAGACACAGGTGTCACCACCTTGGCTTGCTTTGCTGCATGAGTTTTGCTTTTTGGTTTGGTCGCGGATGCTGATGAGGTACTTTTGCTGATGTGGACCTTCTCAGCCTTGTCCACTCTGCCTAGCAACCTTTTCTCTCTTGCTGTCAAGATGGGTGTGTCATCTTTTTCTTTGTCATCCTTTTTCTCATGCTTCTTCTTTTGCTCTTTCTTCTGCACTGTGGTCGGGGTCTTCTGGCCTGTTCCTTTCTTTCCCGCGGCCACTGATTCTTTTTCCTCACTGCTGGAGGAACCACTTTCCTCAGTCAACATCCTTATGTCTCCATCTCTTGTCAAATTTCTGAATGCTTCCCATGAGAGAGGAACCTTATAGGAATGAAGCGCATCCTCCACGAGAAGTTTGATCAAACCATGGTGGGCTACCTGGTCTGGTATGCCTTCTTTTAACTTTGTGGCACACTCAATTAGAGACTGTAGCAAGAAATAAGGGATGCTCAGTTTATTTTCTACAGGAAGATCAATCTGGTGCCTCAATTCAGTGAGCAACCTAAAGTGATACCCGTACACAATGCTAAAACGGCCTTCACAGGTTATATACTTCATGATCTGCAGGCTAACTTCATTCCATGGGGGTAGCAAACTGGTTCTATGCACCCCATTCTTGTCTTCCGAGAATTCCTCCTCTGGGGGAAAGAATTCTTTCTTGGCCTGTTGGCTCAACTTCCTTTCTTCCTTATCCCAGGGCAAACCCATTGGAAGTTCAGTAATTCGGGTGATATATTGCAGGGTAAGCTTGAGGCTTAGGCCCCTGAAGTTCACGGTGGCCACTGTTTTGGACTTCGGCCTCAGAGCCTGCAAAAACTCTTCTGCCACTTCGTCGTCATAACCCTGCAATTTGTCACAGAAGGATATCCATTGTGCTTGTGTGAAGAGCTCTACCACCTCCTGGTTTTCTCTTAACTTTGCTGAGTCAGTGGGTTCCCGTCTAATAAACCCACCCGGCATGATAAAAACTGTTGCTTTAACTAGAGGTGGCGAATGCGGAAGAAATTTGGACTACTGAGACAGAGCGTAGAATTACGCTTCTGTCATGCACATAATCCACGAAGCTTATCTCTGAGGACCTTAACACAGCTTAATTACCCTGACATCTTGTAGAACGACAGTTTATGCGCAGCAGATGATAATTGCAACAATTTCCTACGACCAGACTGTAGACGACGATTCTGCCACCTTCAATAGGCAATTGCATGGAGAGTTCAGGTTTACCTTTTTATCTGCCACCTTTTGAAGTGAGGAACCCGCCTTCCTATAGAAACAACTTTTCTGTAGGAGCAGCGCGCGATTTCTGGGAAATACTGCAATTGGTCTACACTCTCGGGGTTGCTTCATAGGCGTTCTGATAGCCAAAGGCTCGGAGTTTCGGACTGCAGAGGGATCCGAATGATCACTCGAGCTCCAAGCAGTGAATGATAAATGCATGGGGCGATCTAGCCGATTAGATTTGAATCGGCGGAATCCGTGGCGCGGGGGTGAGCTGTCCCCGCCGGACAGTTGGATGACGTCGTCCCATCATTTGCCTGCGAGTTCACTTACTGCCGCATCATCCCCCCGGAGATCCGCCGCCGTCTCTTCTGCTAAATCTGTTTTTCCCGACGGGATTGCTCTCACGTGTGTGCTGCCCATTTCTTTTTGTCATGGCTAGTCAACTGGCCATACAGCCGCTCAACCCATTCTCTTCACACTTTGCAAACAATTCAAAGTAAAATTCATGCAATCTGACGGAAGAAAGGGTCGATACACTTACCTGTGCGGCCGCAACACGATTTTTCGGTTTTTGGATGATGATGAGTGGATTCGGTTGCCGCTGATGAATTTGCGCAGGCCCAAAGGTTCATGTTTGCAGGCTGCCGACGATGGATTGGATGCTGTGGCTGCATGCGCCCGCGTTTTCATTGCATATGGCCAGTGCTGTGATTGGTGTACACTCTAGCGGGCTTAACTATTACAGGACTCCCGCAGGATGTCTTCTAACAGTTCTTCCTCCTGGGGTGCATGCTACACGACGAAGGATTTGGCCTCACGATCACGCTTCCTGAGCTCGTGGATGGCTGGGATGGATATGGTATGGAATCTCAGCATTTTTTTATCTTAAAAATTGCTTTCTCTTTGATAACTTAATGATCTGCTTTGCTGGTGTAGGTAACTTCGTTGCATGTCGACAAGGGTGGTAGGACGAGGTGACAGCAGTGTGCAAGGATGACAACAGTAGCTTGCATGCGTCGAAACCGATCCTTAGTCGTTAGATCTCCTCATAGAATGAATTCTGGGCCGTCCCAAACTTCTACATGAAGTCTCCTGTAGAAATACAGAGCTTCCTGTAGAAAGTTTGCGTTTCCTGTAGAAAGTCTGCACCTTCCTGTAGAAAATCTGCATCTTCCTGTAGAAAAGCTGCATCTTCCTGTAGAAATCTCAATCCGTGATGAAATTGTGCACATACCTTGGAGAAAATGAGTATTCTTGGAGGAGGTGCTGGTGAGGTCTCCTGACAGCATGATAAGGATCCTTGGCTTTGAGTTGAGAGGCTTCCTCTCCTCCATAGAACACCTGCAACCTGCATGCAATTTTACATTATGAACTTGCTATCCTTGTCTTTTGTGCTTATTGTTTTTTCTTTTTTTTTTCTTTTTTTTTTTTTTTTTGAAAGATAACAGGGGTGCCTCAATGAGGTTTTCACCCCTACCACCTGCCTTGGGCGCCTTAGAAATGTTTTCACCCTAGGATCTTTATTTTTTTTTCTTTTTTTTCTTTTTTTCTTTTTTTTTAAATCTTTCAGGGTATGCCCAAAGCAGAGGCAGAACCCTTCTCTATGACCATCACTGATTTCTCCATAGTTTTGATGAACTCTTGTCTGGAGAGAGGCTTCCTGTAGATCTTCAAGCGATGCCCATTGACAAGCATGGGGATGGTTTCCTCACCAATGGTTTGAATAAGAACAGATCCATTGTCATGGAATTTTTCCACTGTATATGGCCCTAGCCATCTGGTTCTCATCTTCCCTTTGAAATCTTTGTATCTGGAGTCATACAACAAGGCCCAATCTACTGGCTGGAATTGCTTGTAATTGAGGTGTTGGTCATGCAACACCTTTCTCTGTAGTTGAACCACTTCCGAGTGAAGGAGGGCCTGCATCCAATGCTCGTCCAGTCCATTTAGCTGCAATAACCTTGCTTGTTGTGCATGGCTGAGATCTATATCTAGCTGAGCTACCATCCTCAAAGTGTTGTACTCAAACTCAATGGACAGCAAAGCTTTCTTCCCATAGACCAGCTCATAAGGTGTGAAGCCGGTGGTGGTCTTCCAGGTGATGTTGTAAGCCCATGTGGCCTCAACCAGGTGATCTGCCCAGTCCTTTCTACTGCTGCTCACCACCTTAGTCAAGATCCCTTCTAATGTTCTATTGGTGACTTCCACCTGCCCATTTGCTTGAGGGTGATAGGGGGTGGAAGTCCTATGCTTGATCTTCTAATGAGCTAGTAAGTCTTCAACAAGATTGGATATGAACTGGCTCCCTTGATCGGTGACCAGCTCTCTTGGGTAGCCAAACTTGTAGAAGATGTTTTCTCTTAAGAACTCGGCCACCTTTTCTTCTGTTGCTTCTTTGATTGCTTTAGTCTCTGCCCACTTTGTCAGGTAGTCAGTACACACAATGATGTAAGACCTTTGCCTCGAAGGAGGGTTGATTGGACCCACAAAGTCCATACCCCACTTCTCAAATGGCTCAAGAGTCACTTGAGGTTGGAGAGGCATCTCATCCCTTTGAGTCGGTTTCCCCATTCTTTGGCATTGGTCACACTGGCTGATATATCTTCTGACATCTTGATGAAGTGTGGGCCAATAGTAGCCTGCCTGCAGGATTTTGAAGGCAGTCCTCTTTGCTGCAAAATGTCCTCCACAAGGCCCATCATGATAGGTGAGGAGGAAATCAAAGACTTCCTCCTCCCTTACACAATGCCTTAAGATCTGATCAGGGCCAAGCTTGAATAGATTGCCCCCGATCCAAGTAAATGAGGCACTTTTTCTGATGATTCTGCTCTTCTCTCTTGAAGATAGGTGCGGAGGGAACTGTGCTGAAACAAGGTAGTTTGCTATATCAGCAAACCATGGAGAGAGTGCTGAGATAGCAAATAGATGTTCATCGGGCATCTGGTCATCCACTGTTCCATCCTCATCTGCAGACAAATCCAATCTAGATAAAAAGTCAGCAACAACATTTTCTTTACCTGGTTTGTCAACAATGGTCAAATCAAACTGCTGCAACAAAAGTAACCATCTAATAATACGAGCATTCACATCTGGTTTATTCATTAAATATCTAATTGCAGCATGGTCTGTATGTACAAATGTTTGGTAGCCAGTGATATAATGTCGGAACTTGTTCAGTGCATGGACCACAGCCAAAAACTCTTTCTCGGTTACAGTGTAATTCAGCTCAGCTTTGGACAAGTTTTTGCTAACAAAGTAAATGGCATATGGAAGTTTTTGTTCAACTTGTCCTAAAGCTGCACCTATGGCTTTGTTCGAGGCATCAATGTGGATGTGGAAAGGTAGGGCCCAGTTTGGACCTCTCAACATTGGGGCTGACACCAACTTGTCCTTTAATTCATTCAAAGCCCTCTAACAATCGTCAGTCCATTTAAACTCCACATCTTTTTCCAACAGACCAAACAATGGTGAGGCTAGCTTGCTGAAGTCCTTAATGAATCTCTGGTAATACCCTGCTAATGAGAGCAATTTTGTTAGGATCCACCTGTAACCCTTGGCAAGAAATGGTATGGCCTAGAACAGTCCCTTCAGTCATCAGGAATTCACATTTTTCAGGACTAAGGGACAGGTTCATCTCAATGCATTTGGTTAGGACCTTTCCCAGATTGGACAATGCTTCCTGGAAGTTGGACCCATAAGGAGTGAAGTCATCCATATAGATTTCCACCGCATCATGGACCAGCTCCGAGAAGATGCTCAAGACAGCTCTCTGGAAGGTAGCAGGAGCATTGCATAGCCCAAAGGGAAGAACTCGGTAGGCAAAGGTACCCCAAGGACAAGTGAAGGTGGTCTTATCTTAGTCTTCCGGGCTAATTTGGATCTGGTTGTACCCGCTAAACCCATCCAGGAAAGAGAAGAACTTCTTTCCTGCGAGTCCATCCAACACTTGATCTATGAAAGGTAGAGGGAAATGGCCTTTCTTGGTAGCTTTGTTCAGTTCTCGATAGTCCACACAGATTCTCCACTTCCCATTTTCCTTGGGAACCAACACCAGAGGGGACACCCATTCACTATCTGAGATGGGGTAAATGAATCCGGCATCCAACAGTTTTTGCAATTCTTCCTTGACAATGTCCTTAAGGGCTAGGTTCATTCTCCTCTGAGGTTGCCTAACCGGTTTACAATCCTCCTTGATGTATATGTGATGGGTACAGACCGAGGGATGGACTCCTTTCATCTCCTTATAGCTCCAAGCAAAAGCATCTAGGTGACTGGCCAACAGGCTACACAGCTCCTTTTCCTGGGAAGGAGATAGGGAGGAGCTGATTTTTAACGATCTCTCAGGGCCGAACTCCACATTCTTGACTCTGGGAGTGACAGGGTTGGTGGTACAAAGATCCACTAAGGTGCTGGCTTGGGCGTCCTCCACCAATTTCTCTAAGGATAGTGCACTGGAAGGTGGATTCTGGATCAAGGTCTCAATCAAGTCATCCTCGGTTGGGGGGTCTCTTCTAGTGGTATCTAGGGTGCACAGAGGTGCTGAGTACACTTCATCCTCTTCTCCTTCCTCCAACCAAAGTGGTAAGTCATGCTCTAAGGAAGGTTGGGCAGGAGGGTATAGGACTAGTTGCTTGGACATAGGACCATTTTTGATGGTCATGTTTCCTGCACGACAACTGATGTAAGCATCTGTAGTGGCTAACCAAGGCCTTCCCAAAATGAGAGGATATCCAGTAAGCTTTGCCTTGGGTTGCAGAACCAAGAAATCTGCAGGGTATTCCCAAGAGTCGACAGAGACCAAGACATCCTCCACAATCCCTTCGGGAGTCACAGTGGAGCGATCTACTACTTGCAGTACTGTCGAGGTCTTCCTCAAGGAACCCTGAAGATTGAGTTTGAGCATGGTATCCCTGGTCATCTCATTAATGGCAGCCCCAAATCAATCAAGGTGTGAGGTATGATGGTGCCATTGATGTGGACATCTACTACAGGACTCCCAGGATCTAGATACTTTGGGCAGATGACTTGTCCTAACATAAGGTCAGACAGTTGTCCTAAGACATTGATGGTTGAAACATCTCTCTTTCGCTTGCCTGGGTGTTTGAAACACTTTTCCTTAACCAGTTTGTTGTATATAGGCACATCCTTGATGGCTTGGAGAAGTGGTATTTTCACACACAACTGCTTGAGCTCACCCAGGAGCTCATCCTCCTCTGGGTTGGGTTGTGTGGTGGCTATTAGTCTCTCAGGAAAGGGTGGAATAGCCTTTGGTTCACTTTCCTGTTTATCTTCCTCATCCTCTGGGGGAGGAGGTTGGCGATCCAGAAGAGTCTTTCCAGATCGAAGATTGATCTCCTGGATCTCCACAGCATAAGTAGGGCATGATGTTTCCCCAGTGTATACCTGCTGGGCCTGTCTATTGTTGGGGTTCGGGTTCGGTTGAGCAGGTATTTGAGGTTGCCTTGGAGGAGCAGGAGGTAATGGCTGAGGTTGAACTGGTGGTGGAGGCAAAATGGCGGGAGGAGTGTTGTACTGGGGCCTCCACCCCGACTGAGGTGCATTCCACTGAGGCTGTGGCTGGCCATGTGAGTGATAAGAATGAGTAGTGGGTTGAGTAGGGTACTGAGGTGGATAAGACCATGGAGGAGGCGTAGACCAAGAAGGATGAGCAGGGGGACCCCAGGAAGGCATATGAGTCGATTGGTTGGGGCTGTAATAAGCTTGGGGTGCCCCTTGCATCCCCTGCTGGTATGGTCTAGGTCCTTGTGGCCTCCTTTGGTTGAGGTAATAGAGAGGTTCAGTGGGAGCTTCTGTCCCTTGGTACATGGCTTTAAATCCAGGTAAGGTTGGACATTGGTTTGTGGGATGGTCCTCCTCACAAACGAAGCACACTTCAACCGAATGCAATGGGCATTCGTTCTTAGGGTGTCTCCTTGTACATCTAGGGCAGAAGATAGCCAAGGCTCTCTCAGCTTCTTCCTTCTTCTGCTGGATCCTGAATGTGTCCAGCTGCATGGCAATGGTCTGTCTCACCTCACTCTTAAGATCTTCCAATTGATTTGCAAACTCATGTTTGGAGAAAGGGACACTAGTTGAGAGGAGGTTTCCTATACCTCGTTTCCGAGCTGCCCTGGAGTGGTTTCTAAACACAATCTTGATGTCCTCATAAGGCAGTTGGTAAATATCCCCCCCAGCTAACATGTGAAGGGTATCTAAGAGGTCTTCAGGGACTCCTCGGAGCAGGACCAACTTGAGGGATTCAGGGTCAAGTGTGCACCTGGCCCGCTTATAGCTAAGTTGGAACCTCTCCTCATAATCCTCTAAGGACTCATCATTTCCCATGGTCATCCGAAAGATTTCTCCCTTGGTTTCCTTGGACCTACAGTAGTCCCGGTACTTGGTATTGAAAGCTTGCTGCATCTGAGCCCAAGTAGTGATACTATTCCCAGGTAAGCCCATGAACCAGCGTAATGTTGCATCCTTAAGAGTGGAAGGGAATAGTTTCAGCTTCTGCTCATCTTTAGTATAGTCATAGGTTCTACAAAGGACAACAAACTCAAATAGGAAGGTATCAGGATCTTCAGTAGTCAGTCCATGGAAGAGAGGTAAAGCGGAGGGGCTAATGTTCTTCATTTTCATTTCTCCATTGGTCTCTCGGATGGGAAAGGCACCTTCTATTCTCTCATCTTCTCTTCTATTGTCAGCCATAGCTTCAGATGGGATGGTCTCTAATTCTTCTTTGTTGGAAATAATACTGAGAGGGGGGGGGGGGTGAATCAGTATTATCATATTAATAAAACTTTTTCATTTCCATAATCAGATTCATATATGCTACTTCCACAACTTCTTATGATTAAGTTAATCGATCTTCAATGAGTGCATTAGAACATTATCAACCATATTATCAGTTAACAGATGCAGTAACATAAAGTAGATCATCACACATAAGGCACACACATGAACACAATGATGTAAGGTGGAAACCCAATGCGGGAGAAAAACCACCTGCTGCAATTCATCTCAATCTTCTTCTTAATAAGAAAATTCTTTTACAATATTTGTACTGGTGCAGCCTTATACCAGTACGGGAGCTACAACCCCCTTTGCTCTTGTACTAGCCGATCCATTTACTAGTACGCAGGCTACTACCTGCTACAATGCACCAAAGATTTCCTTTAGCTCTTGTACTAGCTTAGATACTAGTACGTAGGCGCCGGCCTACAATCTTCTCTCCTTCAAGTACCACGTTTCATCAATTTTCATACTGGATACACTGAAGCACAACCCATAAACTGAAAGGCCACATTTCATCCAATTTTCATACTGGACCCAACAACAACATTGAAGCTCAAACAACCTTCTGAAACACCCAATCAACTGAAGTAACCAGATCAACAATAATAGGACCAAACCCAGAACACAACAATGATAAACAAAGATTTTAAGAGAAGGAAGCACCCTGCTCAACTGCTAGCCTGAGTCCGGACTCACCCTGCTCAACTGCTAGCCTGAGTCCCGGACTCACCCTGCTCAACTGCTGGCCTGAGTCCCTGGACGCACCCTGCTCAACTGCTGGCCTGCGTCCCGGACGCACTCTGCTCAACTGCTAGCCTACGTCCCTCGCACTGAGTCTACTGAACTGCCTGCGTCCCGGCGCACCTGAACCCTTCTGCGCCTGCGTCCGGCGCACCTGAAACTCTTCGCTCCTGCGTCCCGGACGCACCTGAACCCTTACTGCACCTGCGTCCCTCCGGGCATAGATGATTTCAAGACTTCAGAAGTAACCCAGACAATCAGATCCACAGATCTGAACATGCGCCGAAGAGATCTCGGTCCATCAGTAGATTCGCCTTGTTTAGATCTAGACCAGATCTAGCCCTCATAAGATATTCAACCCAAGACTTACAAAATCCAAATGATCTCCTTTGCTTTATATAGGCAAGCTCCTCCTCAAAACATGGAACAATACCACGAGCCGACACCATAGAAACACAAAACCGTCGGCTAGATACCACACAAGAAACCCCCACGTGCTTTTCTCTGCCTTGAAATGTGTGCACTGGGTGGACGCACCCCCTGAACGGCTGGCCTGCGTCCCTGGACGCAGTTTCTGCATGGTGTACCTGCGGGTACGCACCTTCTGAACTGGCTTCCTGCGTCCTTCATAATTTTTCAATAAAATGAGAGCTGATCATCAACTTCTGCTGCTGACTTGAAGAATAGTGAACTACCACCTGAATGGGTTGCCATCAAGGACAACACTTTAGCCATAATGCCAACAATCTCCCCCTTTGGACTTGATGGCAAAGCTTACTAAGAACTTGCCATTTGATTCCTTTGAGCTGTCCTGCATCTATGTATTATGTTACATCTGATATCTCTTCTGAATGTATATAAGTGAGATGGTCTTCTATGAGGGGGGTTGCCATCAAGTACAACACATGCATCATAATGCCAACAATCTCCCCCTTTGGACTTGATGGCAACAACACCAGATCACTCTCCCCCTTTGACATCAAGGGCAAAGGGGTATGCTCCCCCTAAGAACATGCTCCCTTTGACTATAAACCAGATCTGCTGAAGTCTCTGAATGAGCTCCCCCTTTGAATATGACATGGTGCTCCAATCTGATAATGGTCTTTCTGAGAACAAGCTGAGATGTCTGCTATGCTATATAGTGCTGTTCATGCTCAAGCTCCCCCTGACTGTAAGCAAGGTCTGCAAAAATATGTTCTACAAGAAGAACATGACTCTATAAAATACATACATCCATCACCCATCACAATAAGGATCATCCATCCAACCAAGTGGGAATACATCAGAAATATGAAAACCAAATACATTACATCTTCATCCTATGCATAGTGGGGGGACATAGGCCGTTACATGACCTAAAGAGATGACTACAATAGATAGACCATTATAACATGAGTCTTGCTACGACCTTCCAAACATCTAAAGGTCATGACAAACAACAGCACTGTATAATCTGCTCCATAGTATCTGTCAACATCAACTCATAACCATCCAGTTCTACATGAATCAAGAGCCATCAAATGAAAGCATCAGCATCAATCAACATATGTATGAATAATCATATCCAGCCAACAATCCTCATCCACTTGTACCAAGAAAGAATTCATGCATCATGCTCACGTCAACATCATCATGAAATGCATATGAGTAACTCATCATCATCATGTCTCCAACAATGCGACTTTGAATAATCATCCACGAAATCAGCCAACCTCATCCATATATGTGCCAAGGATAATAAAGACTTCATGCAAGCATCATTAGAGAATCAACCATACATCTGATCATGTGACCAACTCATAATAGCAAGATGAATCATAAGCATTGTCACCAAGGACCATAATGCCAACAATGAATTTAGGACATATGCTCCCCCTGAACCAGTGCCATCTGTTAAATCTGATCATGCATATCAAGAAGAATCAGCCAATAAATGCTTTGAGACAGGTACGCACTTCATCTTCTGCTGCGCTGCGTCCTGTTGCTGCAGGGACGCACCCAAGAACACTATCGTACCGCGTACTTTTACTTAGGGACGCACCCAAAATTACTATCGCGCCGCGTCCTTTTGCTTCAGGGACGCACCTGATCCTCAGTCGCTCTGCGTCCCCACGCAGATCTTCAGTTACTGAACTGCGTCCTGGACGCACCTGGACTTGGTCTGGCCTGCGTCCGCACGCAGGTCTCCTGTTACTGCACTGCGTCCTGTACTTTCAGCTTCCTCTGATTCTGGTATGTCTGTACATTGTACTGTGCCATCCTTTTCTGACTGTACTTCCTTTTTCCTCCATATCTTCAAGCGTGATGATGACATTTTCTTCTTTTGATCTTGTGCCCATACTTTGTTCCTGCATTCTTTAGCTATATGTCCAGTTTTGTTACATGCATAACATCTTACATGTTTCATATTCCTCTTGTAACAATCAGCAGCTTTGTGACCAAACATATTGCAAGCAAAGCAATATCCATAAAAATACCTTGAATGTGATGATCTTTCTGCATAATGGTCTTGAACCCTTCTTCTTCTACATCTAGCTGCAACATGTCCAAGGTTATGACATACATAACATTCCACATTATTCATAGAAGGAGTAAAGGATTTTCTTTGAGGAATTTCTTTCCTTGGTTGATGATGAGATTGATCTTTTATTTCTTCATTGATCACTTTAGATTTCTCTTTAGAATTTCTTGCCTCACCTTGTGAACTAGATTCACCTTCATGGAAACCAAGACCAGTCTTTATAGCAGGAGACCTTTGACTACTAAGAATATCATCCAATACTTTAGAGCTATCTTGAAATCGTAAAAGCTTATCCTTTTCTTCTAGTTTACTTTTCAAGATATTTACCTCAACCTGAAGCTGTTCTTCCTTTTCAAGAGATTTCTTTTTCAAAACTTCTTCACCGTTCCTTCCTTCTTCCATTTGTTCCCTTAGTTTGAGAATTTCTTTTTCTTGTTCTTCATACAGATCCTGCTGCATTTGACGAACTCGGAAGGCACATTCTAGTTGAGATTTTAAGCTGGTGACTTCGTTTTCTTGTTTTGCAATAGCTTGGAGTAGATCTGTATTCTGCTTCTTTGATTCTTCAAGATCTCCTTTTAGTGAGAGGATTGTAGCTTCAAGATTTTCATAGTAGCTGGATCTATCTTTGAGTTTCTTGATGGTTGTGCTTCTTTCGTTGACTTCTTTTCTTAATGATGTCACTTCATGCTGCAATTTTTGACATTGGTCTTCCTTGTCCTTGAGTAGCTTTCTTACCTTGTTTCCTTCTTCTAGCTGGGCCCTTAGTTTGGTAGCTTCTTCTTTGAAATCACATTCCTTTTTGTTCAATAGATCTTGTTGATCTCTAATTTTGTCTGTCAGCCTTTTAAATTCTGCCTCTATTTGATATCTTTCTTGTTCACCCATAAGAGCAAATTCAGTAGTTTCGCTATCACTTTCATCTCTGTCACAAGGAAATATAGCTGGAACATCAGAGGATAACACATTCATACCTGATAATGACTCTGAATCTGATTCTGAATCTGAAGAGCTTCTTATGCCTAATCCCCAATCGATTCTTCCACTGTCATAGTTCTTCTGAGATGACTTCTTTTTCTTATTAGCTTTCTTCTTAAGCTTCTTTCCCATTGTTCCACGGATCTCCTTCAAGCGATCAAGCTTCTATCAAAGGACCTGCTCTGATACCAATTGTTGGAAATAATACTGAGAGGGGGGGGGGTGAATCAGTATTATCATATTAATAAAACTTTTTCATTTCCATAATCAGATTCATATATGCTACTTCCACAACTTCTTATGATTAAGTTAATCGATCTTCAATGAGTGCATTAGAACATTATCAACCATATTATCAGTTAACAGATGCAGTAACATAAAGTAGATCATCACACATAAGGCACACACATGAACACAATGATGTAAGGTGGAAACCCAATGCGGGAGAAAAACCACCTGCTGCAATTCATCTCAATCTTCTTCTTAATAAGAAAATTCTTTTACAATATTTGTACTGGTGCAGCCTTATACCAGTACGGGAGCTACAACCCCCTTTGCTCTTGTACTAGCCGATCCATTTACTAGTACGCAGGCTACTACCTGCTACAATGCACCAAAGATTTCCTTTAGCTCTTGTACTAGCTTAGATACTAGTACGTAGGCGCCGGCCTACAATCTTCTCTCCTTCAAGTACCATGTTTCATCAATTTTCATACTGGATACACTGAAGCACAACCCATAAACTGAAAGGCCACATTTCATCCAATTTTCATACTGGACCCAACAACAACATTGAAGCTCAAACAACCTTCTGAAACACCCAATCAACTGAAGTAACCAGATCAACAATAATAGGACCAAACCCAGAACACAACAATGATAAACAAAGATTTTAAGAGAAGGAAGCACCCTGCTCAACTGCTAGCCTGAGTCCGGACTCACCCTGCTCAACTGCTAGCCTGAGTCCCGGACTCACCCTGCTCAACTGCTGGCCTGAGTCCCTGGACGCACCCTGCTCAACTGCTGGCCTGCGTCCCGGACGCACTCTGCTCAACTGCTAGCCTACGTCCCTCGCACTGAGTCTACTGAACTGCCTGCGTCCCGGCGCACCTGAACCCTTCTGCGCCTGCGTCCGGCGCACCTGAAACTCTTCGCTCCTGCGTCCCGGACGCACCTGAACCCTTACTGCACCTGCGTCCCTTCGGGCATAGATGATTTCAAGACTTCAGAAGTAACCCAGACAATCAGATCCACAGATCTGAACATGCGCCGAAGAGATCTCGGTCCATCAGTAGATTCGCCTTGTTTAGATCTAGACCAGATCTAGCCCTCATAAGATATTCAACCCAAGACTTACAAAATACAAATGATCTCCTTTGCTTTATATAGGCAAGCTCCTCCTCAAAACATGGAACAATACCATGAGCCGACACCATAGAAACACAAAACCGTCGGCTAGATACCACACAAGAAACCCCCACGTGCTTTTCTCTGCCTTGAAATGTGTGCACTGGGTGGACGCACCCCCTGAACGGCTGGCCTGCGTCCCTGGATGCAGTTTCTGCATGGTGTACCTGCGGGTACGCACCTTCTAAACTGGTTTCCTGCGTCCTTCATAATTTTTCAATAAAATGAGAGCTGATCATCAACTTCTGCTGCTGACTTGAAGAATAGTGAACTACCACCTGAATGGGTTGCCATCAAGGACAACACTTTAGCCATAATGCCAACAATCTCCCCCTTTGGACTTGATGGCAAAGCTTACTAAGAACTTGCCATTTGATTCCTTTGAGCTGTCCTGCATCTATGTATTATGTTACATCTGATATCTCTTCTGAATGTATATAAGTGAGATGGTCTTCTATGAGGGGGGTTGCCATCAAGTACAACACATGCATCATAATGCCAACATTCTTCTGCTATAGGATCTTCGTATATCTCAGGAGGTTCACCTATAGGTTCTTCTGGATCACTGTCACCGAAGAAGAGAGAAGGGTGACTCAGTGATGTGGTGGGGGTGTTGGGTAAGAATTTGCCTGTTTTATCTCGATTCCTACGAGGCATGAAATGGAAAGACTTTTTTTTGAGTGCTTTTGTTCTTCTTTGGTACCTGCAAAACTGAAACAGATTGATCTACAACTAACTATCTTACTGAAATAAAGATGCAGAATTAAATTGAAAGCGGGAAAGAACTAATCTACTTTGCTCAAATGAAATTGTAGGAATGGAAATGCTAGTCTATGCTTGTAGAATTGAAAGGCTAATCTACGCTTGCAGAAATCAAAGGCTAATCTATGCTTGCAGAAATGAAATTGCAGAATGGAAATGCTAATCTATGAAAGCGAGAAATGCTAATCTATGAAAGCGAGAAATGCTAATCTATGAAAGCAGGAAATGTTTATGCTACTTTTGCAGAATGGAAATGAAATAAACTCCTTGGCAGAAGGCAAGAGTAAGAAAATAGAAGAAAAGCAACAATTACTAATACTCTGACGCTTCCCCGGCAACGGCGCCAAAAAGATGGTGGGCTCCAGTATTGTAGCAATAATGCTACAACTCCTGGAGCTTCCTATCTCTAATTTTATCAACCCGATAGTTCGTAACAAACTTGGAAGCGACGGTGTTGTATGCACAAGTACTAGCTCTTGCCGCAGCTGTCACTTGGTCAGCTGGCACAAGTCCGCTAGGGCTCAAACCAACTTATATATGTTCTCAGAAGAAGCTTTCTAAATGATGAACGAAGACTATCTTAAAGGAAATTAACCTACTTTGCAAGAATGAACTGAAAGCCAACCAAACATGGAAACCCTAGTAAACCCTAATCTGACTAGTTTAATCTCTATGATGCAACGGTGGGAGTGCAAACTTCTAGAAATGATGCCATTACTTCTAGTGATATGAGATGAATGAATTTAAACTACTTCCAATTTTTTTATTTTTTCTTAAGTGGGTGGAGTTATTATGACTTTGTTTCTTATTAGGGTTTTGACTGTGCAGGGGTAGTTTGAAGGGAAGGAAGGCTTGGAAAAGGTCAGGAGGGCTAGGAGAGGTCCCAGGGGATCCGTAACATCATTCCACAGGAGTCCACAACGTTCAGGTGCTTGGCAACCGAGGTTGCAGGCTTCTACAGGATGTCTGCAGGGGATCCTACAGGAAACTCAGGATTTCTACAGGAAGTCTGCTAACTTCTATAGGATGTGCTACAGTTGGAGTTTTGGGTGATGGAGGAGTCGAGGGGCTGTATGGGTGAATAGGTAGGATGAAAAGGGAGCTTGTGATGGCTCAGGGACAGAGAGATGGGATGGAGAGAGAGTGCATGTAGTTGGTTGGTGGATAGAAGGGTGGAAGCAATGAAAAGTCAAAAAGATGGAGCTACGTGAACAGTAGAAGGGTTGGAAGGAAAATTAGCTGAACAGAGGTTAAGCAGGTGGCTTAGGCATGGTTGAGAAGAAGAAGAAGATAATTGAATAATACTGCGCAGTGTAAATGAAACAAATCCTCTATGTCTTGCATAAAACCGAGAATTCATCCACCTATTCTAACTGTGTTATTAAACCAACGAACAACAATGTAAAATTTGGAGAGAAATCGTGCATGGTGTTGGAACGAAGAAGTATTGCTCAAGATCAGAATGCATGGATGGTTCTATGACTGAAATGATTGTGTTGCAGCTTGCATGAACGTATAAGACTGCGTTTTTTTGGTGGTTGGTACGGTCTACACCCCCAATCTCTAAATAGAGATGGCAGTGAGTGCACTGTCAACCTTTTCTTGGAGTTCTAATGAATGCTAATCCTCCTACTCTAATCTAAGCTACTGAAAGCACTTTAACCATAAACTAATCCTACTCAATCACATTAAAGAAGTTAAATCACCAGACTGTGTTTTTCAAATGCATGTCAAAGCTAAGAAATGAAGTGCTGAAAGGAAAGACAAGTAACAATACAAGGAAAAGGAGGTCTATTGCTCTCAGGTTGGGCCCTAACCTGAGAGCTATAGCTCCCTTAAGAACTCAGAATTGAATCCAAAGCTGCCTACCTTTATTGAATAATCATGAGTCTAACAACATGCCAAAACTGGCTTACAAAAAGCAAAAACCGAGCTGTAGCTCGTGCTTAGAAATTGCAATAGTAGTTCAAAAGTTCAAAAAGATCCTATCAAAGGCTACGACCTCAATATTTATACATGATGAGGATCAAGCTGGCTTCCTCAATTAGTGGAGCTTGGCTGTCCAACTGAAAGTGAACTGTTGTTCCTGTAGAATCCGCTAGCTGCCTTTTAGCTCGGTGGGGATAGCTGTTGGAGCTCGGAGTTAGGGTGGAGATCACGAGGGAGGTCATTCAAGACTGTGGACAACCTCCCTATAAACCTGCAATGCCACCTTTGTTGTCTCCTTGTCTCCATTTGCGTGGTCTTTGCTCCATTTAATGTCAAAAGACCTGAAATCATCATTTATTAGTCACATAGGAATAATGCCTGCCCTTCTTCCTACAAATAACACGAATATACTAAGAAATGATGCATAAGTGATAAAAGATGAAGGGTTGAGCAAGGTAAGTAGGCCAAATGAGCCCAAATTGTTACCAAAAATTGGGGCTCATCAATTGCCTATGGTCATCCTAAAGATTTTTTCTTTAGTATCCTTTAACCGACCATAGTCTTGATATTTGTTGTTAAAGGCCTGCTACATATGAGCCCAAGTTGCGATGCTATCAATAGGTAAACCCATGAACTAGTGCAATGCTACATGCTTGAGTGTAGATGGAAATAGTTTTATCTTTTGCTCATCATCTGTATAGACATAGGTTCGGCATATAACAACAAAATCAAACAGGAAAGTGTCAGGGTCTTCTGTGGTCAAGCCATGGATATGAGGTAGGGCATAGGGGCTTATATTTTTCATCTTAGTGTCCCCATTGGTTTCCTTGATGGGGAAGGCACCCTCAACTCTCTCTCTATTCCCTCTGTCATTTCGGTTTTCAGCCATTGGTTGAGTAGGAATGGGTTCCTCTTCTTCTTCTTCCCTTGTAGGTTCTTCAAATATGTGAGGTTTCTCACCTAAGGATTCCTCCAGATCATAGCCACCAAAGAAGAGAGAAGGTTGGTTGCTAGATGCAATGGGGGTATTTGGAAAAAAATTCCCTAAGTTGTGCCTATTCCTACGAGGCATGAAAGGAAATATTTTTGGCTTGGTTTTGTATTTTTTTTAACTTGGAAAGTACTTGCAGAATTGAAATTGTTGATTGAATGAAAATTACTGACAAAATGAAAAAGCTACTTGCTGAATTGAAATCTTACTTGCAAAATGGAAAGGAAAGAAGACAATGCAAAATGAAAGAAAGGAAACAACTAGATTACTTTTGCAGAAATAAACTAATCGTAGAATATTGAATACAAGAAATAGAAGAAAAGAAAGCAGTAATCACATTCTACTCAGACACGTCCCTGGAAACGGAGCCAAAAATTGATGAGAGCTAGTATTGTAGCAAGGATGCTGCAACTCCTAGGCTACCAGCTTTACTTATCAACCCGAGGTTTGTACAAACTTGGAGGTGACAGTGTTGTATGCATAAGTAAAAGTGATGGTTCTACCTGTTGTCACTGTTTAGCTAGTGAGAGACCAGTGGGGTTTCAAGCCAGACTTCTATGGAGTCAGAAGAAGCTTGATTCTTTGATGGAAGAAAGGTAAATCTACTCTAAGAGAGTTACTCTACTGCATTAATGGAGAAGGTCAACATGTAATGCTAAACCACACCATACCCTAATTCGCCATTTAAGAAGCTATGTTAGGCAAAAATGCTAAATCAACATAAAAAAATGCTACTATCTAAGTTGCAGAAGTAAGTAGCATCAAACAATACTAATGTGCAAGTAAAGAGACTAAACTAAATCTGTTTTTGTTTTTTTTGTGTTTTTATGCAAAATAAAGTATGCAAACTAATTGTTCTTGTGGATGTGGCAGGTGGATTAAGGGTGTTTAAGGATGGCTAGAAGGTTGATGAAGTTGTTGGATCATGTGGAGGGTCCCTAGGAGGATTTTGGTGACTTCCTAGAGGTTTTCCATCAATTCGACCTCAAAATGGGTCATTTCAGGAAAACGTGCAGGATGTACTAGAAACCTACAAGACTATCTTGTAGGAATTACAGGAAACTTACAAAATACAACCGACAGCTAAATGTGAGGTGTTGGAGGTGATGGGAGGCTTAGGAAATGTGTGTTATGGGTGGAATGGAGTGGTAGAAGGTCTAGGGTCACTCAGGAGTCAATATCCAAGATAATAGATGGCTAGATTCGCTCAATGTGTTTGGGAGAATTTCAATGAAAAATGATGAAAAACTAGTGAAGGTGATCGTGAAAACAAGGGATGGCTAAGGTGGATTAAGTGGAAGGTGGCTACTGGCTATGAAGTATTAGTCTCCTCTTGAAGCACCTGCCCTGCATAAAACATGTGTGTCTTCCAAGAAGCTATGCAACAAGATACATTTTCATATACTAGAAAAGAAGAATTAATGAATCAACTGCCTATACTATGCATGAAGAAAGTTGCTGAAAGGAATGAAAGAATGAGTGAGATCTACTACATAAATGGAGATGAGAAAGATGACAATGAAATCTACCTTGCAAAATTAACCAAATACTAAATTAAAGACAACAAACTCCAAAGCTCATAAAAGAACTAGAAATCTGTGTTTTTGGGGTTGCTTAAGGGTCCCTTCCTCAAGTCATCGTCCCAGAGGGAGGAAGTGAGGCCGAGACACCTGCTAACAACCTTGTGGTGATCCTTTTTCTCCTTGCTAACCTGCTACTTGAAATAAGGCACAAATGGAAGCAAACTATTAAACAACCAATCTAATCTACACTACTTGTGATGGAAATGCATCTAAAAACAAAATTAACAATGCAACTATGAATCTACACTAAACATACATGTACAATAAAGAGGACCCTTGGCTACTAGGGTTGGGTCCTAACCCAAGAGCTTTAGCCCTCTGAGTTAACTCAGTGCTAGCTCAAAAACAAAACTCATTCGTATTTCCAAAACAACAAATTACATCAATAGAACTGTCACAAGTTTTGCAGCTCGAAAATAGTTTAGAGTTTTACAATCAAAAATACAAATCCTACTGAGGTACGAGGCCTCTCTACTTATACATTTGAAGTCCCCAACAAATTCCTTAAAATTAGGGAGGCTCGGCTCTCAAACTTGAGATAAACTGGTGCTTTGTCTCTCACTTTCTTGGCTGCCTTCTAGTCCTCATGATTTGGCTATTTGCACTCCGAGATGATGTGATGAATGGAGGAATATTTGAATGGAGGAGTAGTAAATGAGGAGGATTTACCTCCTACAATCCTTCTCCCTTGTCCCATTCTAGTTTTGACCTTAGTCTTTGCCAAAATTCCTTGATTTTATCCTTTAATCCTGCATTCAATGCATATTAGAACACAAAGCATAATATCCAACTCTAACTCACCTCATAAATAAAATATAATCAAAAACATGTAATAAGCTATGAGAAAAGTTGGCTTGACTAAGCTAGGAGGTTAATTAAGGCCCATATAATTACCCAATGATGAGGCTCATCATACTCTATGACTGTTACATCCACTATTGAGACTTGACTTACACTTGACATGACTCAACATTACAATGCACATGTACCCATGTGCAGAATGGCTTGAACAAGCCAAAATAGACATCATTCTAACTTAGACAACTATAGAAGTCCATCTGCTCAACATCCCCATGTTGATCAACAGTAACATATTGATGACAAGACTGGTAGTCCTTGATAGTGTCTGTGTGTTCTGCTGTGACATTTGTCTGAAACCTGAACCTTGCCTCCATAGCATCCAGGTACACTGCTCGGGCTCCTCTGTCCAACTCATCTGAAAGCATGCACATCATTGTCTTCAATGTGGTCAGACTAGAAACATAGTTGCACATGATGTCTGCACTGATAGGCAAGTCTGGGCTGGTGGTGGTGCACATCAACTCGTCAAAGTACGAGTCAAGCTCCTATCATACGAACTTCTTTGTCTTCACTTGGGTGAGAGTCCCAAGTGATGGAATCGCATGTGTGTGCACTATAACATCCATGCTATTGAATACTCATGCAAGGGAAGCTTGTATGCTAGTGATGAGCTGCGGTAGGTCTTGATAGTTCTGGATCTGACTTTGGATACGTGCTTGCAGCTCGACCGCATTAGCCCTCATCATCTTTGGCAAGTGAAGCAGGGCTCCCTTTTACTTCATCGTCCATGCTTGCATGTTATCAAAAACAACGTGTATGCTCTTCAAAATGCATTCTCTTCTCACACATTATTGCTACCATCCATGGAGATCAATGACTACTTGGTGCACGGTACCAAACTTGGAGTACAATGCTCACATAACGGTGTCAAGGAAAAATACTTGATCTAGTATTGCCTTCTTCAGTTCAGCTCAGGAGGACATTGTCACCAAGTCTCCTCCTTGTTTTTCCACCTGTAGTTTCTTCGCCATTCGCTCATTCTCGGCTATGAGGAAGCGAACACTTGAGCTAGTGGCTTCAGCATACACTCTAGTCACATCAGCCAAAGCAGCTGGATGCTTGTGCACATAAGTCATGATCACTTGTTCTTCAACTTGCACAGGAGATGTTTGGTTCTCCGGAGTTGGTACTTTGTGAGAATGCACAACCCTGTGATGAGATTCGTCAAAGGAGATGTTGCAAAGCTCTACTTCCGACTACCCACCAAGGATGTCAGTGCCTCCTTGGTCATTCGAGACTTGCTCATCATCTGGATGCATTGAAGTGTGTGAGTTGACCACTTTGTGGTGAGGCATGAGGTCGGTGTCCTATTACAAGTCCTGCTACTCCATGTCTGCATTCAACTATTCAAGTGCCTGTTCTATCTCATGAGCAAAGTCTTGCCGCTGCAATGGTTCACCATGTTCGCTGAATGCCAGCTGTTTTCATGAATCAACTACTTGTACGGGTGCTACTTCATCTGTCTCCACATGATGCACCTCCTGTTGTATCTATAGCTGCTGAGATTCCTTCACCTGTTGGCACAACTCTTGTTCTTTCTGGAGTTTCTCCCTCAAATCATGCAACTCCTTTTCTTCTTCTTCCATTCTCTTCTTATCCCTCTACCTTCACTCGATTTTCTTGTCGTATTGTTGCCTCTTTGCCTGAATAGCCATAGCTGCTTGTTCTACAAGTGGATCTACTTGAAACTTGCAGCTTTGCTCCTCCTCCATGTGGTTGACAATCTTCCTCTTCCCTTTGTCGTGCACATGTATGCTTGCCTCTACTACCTCTGTTGTTGCTGCTACTGCTGCTTCTGCTGGTGCTCTCCATGATGTTTCTTCATTCTTCTATGCTAACCACTCTATGGCAAATCTGACCTATTCATTGGGTCCAAAGGAATTGTAGCAATACCTCCATGAGTCTTCCTCAGTGCAATGAAATGCCCCATGGATCCAGTTGAACTGAAATCTCATTCATTGATTGTTCACAATGCAATGTGGGTCATATGGGTTGAAGCTTCGAAGGTCGAATGAGTACTTCTTCATCTGTTTTTCTTCGATATCTTCTTGCTTGATACTCTGAATCTCATATAAACCAATCTGCAATAGAGGAGTGGGCCAAGCTTCCTTCTTCTTCCGTTGCAGTCTAGCTGTCAATCTTGCTGAGATATGATACGCTACTTCCTACATGACAACTACGTCCAAGGTGAACTTTGGCAGAACATGTGGAGGCTTCTCTGCACTGAACATTTGGATGAAAGTGTCAGACAGCGAGGAATAACAATCTGCAATGTCTAACAATGCCTCCATTGCTTCCTTTGACATGCATGATGGATCTTGTTCAAATATCATCCTATATGTTGGGGTGACAAAATGGTCGGACAACTGTATGATTACTCCCCTAAAGTTACATTCGGACAACAACTTGAAGTATGTGTTCACAGTAGTCTCCGCTGGTGACCATGCCCACTCCAAGCTCGGGAACTCATGTCGGGCATAGACTACATCTAGGATGTAGACGGACATGTAAATCTCTGCATGCATACCTCAGGTGACAGTTGAGCCTTTGTGACTTGTTCCTTCAGTTGATGAACTAGTATGTCGGACCAGTTGCATGGTCTTCCTTCTCTAGCCAGTTGGTCCAATGCTATCGCCCAACTTTGAGGAAAGGTTTTAGTGCTCACTTAGCCACTTAGTCGACATGTGAATATGACCAAATATTGGTACGCCTTCCTCAATATCTTTGTCTTGTATATCTGGTTGGGTGTCCTCCTGAAACAAGCTCTCTCCTTTACCCAATCCTTCAGAATGTCTCTAGAGTTACCTATACTGTTGGGAAAGCTGAATGGAGGACTCATGACAGTCATGGGCTCTAACATATGATACATCTCATCATAATCTTGTGCCCAGAATGTTGTAAGCTTCGTCCCACTGACACTGCTAAAGGTCATCGTCTCAAGATTAGTGTGAGAGATGATCTAGTGAATCATGTCCACGCATGGGAATGCGGGGTATCTGCATGCAATCTAGTACAAGCTGAACTTGTGAATGTTCATGTACACCTGATGATCTTTGAGGTCTTCCCCAAAAGTGCCTGTGAATGTTTCATTAACCTCTTGCCACTTTAGTTCAATGTCCTTGTCTAGATACAACTTGGTATCTTCATAAATCGGCACACAAGAGGACACCTGCTCAACTGCTGCTCCAACTGCAACTCCATCAGTGTCCTGTGATCCTGTTCTTTTGGAAGCCATCGAGACAGATGAACATCTGAAAGATATAGAAACAAGCAGCATTCATGGCAAGAAGTATGTTAGTGGAAACAAAGAAAATCCAGGGAAGGACACAACATATACCTGGGAAACTAATGAGCAAGGTCACACAAAGTTTACTGGGAAGCTGGGTGATTGGCTACCAGAACTACACAAAAGGTAGCCTAGTCTATCTGCGAGGTAGGATTGGCTGCTGGATCTACAAAATGCACAATCCAATCAGGTAGATGGCTACTGGTATTGCGCAATGCACAATTCCAGCTAAGGAGGATTGTTGGCTGAGGGACAGATTTGCGCAATTTCTTGGGCCCAGGAGAAACTGTCCTCCAGAAGTGCGCAAAATAGTCTTGGAGGCCAATGCTGGGCAGGAATGAGCATTTCTGGAGACGAAGGTGAGCCTTCCTTCCCTAGATTGCGCAATGCAACCTTGGTGAAGGCAGAATCTAGGCCAAGGTTGGCCCGACTTGTCGACGTACAATTGAAAATAAATAAGATAGTGAATGCATGGAGACATTATGTGATAGCAGAAGTGATTGATAGTGCAGGTAAAACATGAATGAAATATTCAACAAACAAACCAGCATGCATGCAGGTGAGGCAGTTCACCAGTTCATCAAATGTCCATGCAAAACAGTTTCATGCATGCGGCAGCAGTGAGATACCAACAAAAACTGAAACAGAGCTAGGACAAGCTAGTATACATGTAAATGAAAACAGGCATGCAAATAAATCAAGAAAACAACACTCACACAAGAGAATAACCAAAAAGCAACATAAATGTTGTAAAAGACAAGTTGAGGCTACTTACCCGTGAATAGCCGAGCCGAATGTGTCGAAGAGTCCTCAATGTACTATGGGATGTAAGAGCTCCAAGATAATTGTGAATGAATGAGCTCTGGTCTGTCGAATAAATAAGTTTGGTCTCATGACGCGCATGCCACAAATCTAGGAAAAAGCAACACTTAGAGGGAAACTTCTAAAATAACTTTGCATGTAACCCCTGACTGCTAAAAATGGCTCCCTAAATCATGGGATGCCTTTTGCATGTTGTCTCTTGCTATTCTATGAAGAGCAAGTCATGCATGCATGCAAGTCAAGTTTCCTTGGTCCCAAGTGGAACCGGTCAACCAAACTATTCATGCATGCAGTTGCTCAACTTCTTGGAAAAAATGTGCATTCCTGGCTGGGAGTTGGGCTGACTACCCAAGAGGATTGCACAATTTCTGGGTAGAGCAGTTGACTGCTACCTAGATTTGCATAAATCCTAGGCTGACCAGCCCTGCTGGGGAGATTTGTGAAAATCCTATTGGGAGTGTTGGCTGGCAGGATTGTGTAATCATGGAGCTCAGCAGGCTACCAGAGAGGATTGCACAATTTCTAGAGGGAAGGTTGGTTACCCTACATAAATGTGTAATTTTCAAGGGAAAGTTGCTCAGCCTATAGGTGGACCAAGTCCGGGTGAACAACCTATGAGGGGAATCGATCGACTGTCATTGATAGGTTGCCTTTATGCGAGGAAAACACTGAAGCTTGAGTACTTGACGAAGCAAGACAAAGTGTTGTGAAAGGTTGGTAGGGAGGCTCCAAAACAGGCTAAGGAAAAATTTTGGAGGGTGGTTCTAGCCGCTACAACATGTCCTAATATGTGTATAATGGTTATTTATGGTAAGTGAGCCATAAAAAAGAAGTATTGTAATATTTTTTAGTCATAAAAGTGATAGAAAAGGTGTATTTTTACATTTTTCTTAATGTTCCTTCAAGGGAAACTGATGCAGGAGCATGAGGCCTGAAGACAAAAGACTTCCAATTTTATTCCAAAAATACAAAAAAAGTTTACAAGCAAAGGAGTGGGATCCTTTAGCTGTCACTTTACAAAGATTTCTAGATAGGATTAGAGCTAGAATTCAAGGGTTTGAATTATCTTGTAATTAATTCAAGTATGTAGGCTTAGTTGAGATTCGTGAGGAGAATATCATGCATATTAGATATTATCTAGGATTAGATAGATTCGATCCATTGATTTAGGATCTGATTGTTGTATGTATAGGTACTTATGTAAGTTTTGAATTAGTAGAATGGGATTTTGGCTGTGGAGGATTGGAATGTAAAATTTGGAATCTCTCTATATCTCATGAATACTGTGCATGGATGGTCAGATCCCGGAGGTCTCTTAAATTTCCTTTGAAATATTTCTGAGTTCTGTTGATTTCCAGTTTGAACCCTTTAGAATTAGATTTTGTATAATCTTGTGTGGTCGCATCTAAATCTTCACTGATTGTGCATTTAAATAACCTGGATGTGTTTGAAATCACAGAATATAATTTAGAGACAAACCAAACTTGGTGGAAGTTCTAAGTCTTGGTGGAATGAGGAAATCTGACAAATTCGTGAGAAACCCATAAGAAGAGCGGAAACTGTCGGATCGACCAGATCGACGGATAATATCAACGGAAGAGGAATGGCGGAGATTAAAACTACGTGCAGAATAGAAGAGTGCTCTTCGTAGGTGTAAGTAGTATCTCGCATGGTCTCAAAGTGGTAAGTGGTATTTTGCAAATTCACGTGATTAACCTTAGCGGTTGACAAGTAGCACGAGAAAACCACTTTTCTCGCGTGCTCTTGACTTGTTATGCATCGTGCAAGATTTCACGCGAGATTACGTGATAGTCGTTGGATCAGGCAGGATTGATCGATGGTGGAGATCAGCCAAGCCGATTGGCAAGTGGATGGCAAGATAGCTGTTCCATTAGACGGGTCAGATCTGACAGTGATCGAGTTGGAAGATGCATGGGAGTTAATTTAAATTTTAGATGCGATAAGGTTATGAATTGGAGTTTTAATTCCTTTTGGTTCTGTGGAAAAATTTAAGTTTTGCCTTATACTAGGTAAATTAAACAGTTCTACTATTTTAGCAAAATAACCAAAATTGGAGGTTGATGACTGATACTCCAAAGGAAGCCCGAGAAGAAATTCCACCTGAACTTGAAGGAATAGTTTCTAGTTTTGAATGATTATCCTTAACACCCACAACCAACCCACCATTAGTGGTATCAGAGAATCCTATTGACGCTGAACAAGGTCTCAAAGATTAGAAAAATAAATCCAACATGGCTTTCAGAGTTGGAGGAAGACGTGGTGGTGATCAAAGAAGAGGAAGACCAGTTGCAAATGATGAAGTGTTGGAAGCAATGCAATAGATGCAAGCTAGATTAGAAGCAGTGGAAATGGGAAATCAAAGAGATGTAGGTGTTGGAGATGTCAGTGAGCCTGAAGTTGAAGCTGCAGAAGAAGACGAACCTACATAAGTTACTCCTGAAATGAGATTCTTTAAATCAGTATTGGGATCCACATCTAAACCCAGACTTGAGGTTTCAGTTTATACCAGAGGTTTGAACCTTGAGGAGTTGATAGACTGGATTAACGTCATTGATAAATTCTTTGATTATGAAGAAATGGAAGAAGGAAGAGAGTGAAATTTTTTGTCACAAAATTGAAAGGACATGTAGCACTTTGGTGGGATGGAGTGTAGGCAGAAAGAAGGAGACTTGGTAAGCAGCCAATTAAAAATTGGAACAGGATGGTGGCAAAGTTGAAAGGTAAGTTTTTTCCAAGTGATTATCAAATTTCATTATTTAGACAGATGCAAAATCTTAGATAGAGGTCTTTGACAGTGAAAGAATACATAGAGGAATTTTATAAAGTGAGCATAAGAGCTGGACAAATTCAAGATATAGATGAGAAGGTTGCAAGATATATAAATGGTCTTAGAATGGAGATCCAAGATGAGATAAGTGTGTTGTTCCCTAAAACAATAGAAGAGGCTTATTGTTGAGTCTTGAAAATGTCATTCATTTCCATTACACTTTCACTATTATGTCCATTATATCACCTCCATTTCACTACTATGTCACCACATTCATCCCACTTTCATTATCATTGGGCCACCTTTATGTTTTTCCAATCTTTATTATTTCTAAGCCTTTTAAGTGAATTTGTGGTTAAAAATTAGAAAATAATGTGCATATGCTTATACCTAACAAATGGGTTGAGGTTGTTGACATGTGTAGGTTGAAAGGAGACTTCTAGAAGACCCTTATGTGGCACCCCAAGGCCAAATTCGAATTCGAGTGGAAAGAATCATGGGATCATGAGGATATGTGTCACATCTCCTAATTGTATTGTAACTCTAAGAAGACATGTGTCTTATCAGTTCCTATTTTGATTAGGACTCTAGAGGTAGAGGGAGAGATTCATGGACAATCATTAATGAGATGGCTCTCATATTTTTGTATAAATAGGAGATCTCTCTCCTTCATTTGTTAGTCCCTTTTAGTCTTTTAGTTTCTAGTTCTCAAGTTTGTAGTTCTTCCTTGATGGCTTTTGAAAGCTTTTGTACTTTGTACTTTTGAAGAAATTGAATAAAGCTTTGATGTTCTCAACATGGAAGGAGATGTGAAGTAGATGTCATGGAGCATATTAGGATGTAAGGTAGAGTAGATTTCGTTTTGTAAATATTGCTTTGTAGAATGTAAGGTAGATTAGATTTTTCATTCATGCAATTTTAATTCGTGCAAGTGTGTTTAATTTTTCTTTGATTTCATGACTAGTGGCATGTGTGATCATCTTGTCTATGTTGCTGACCTTTATTTTTCTGTAGTTTGATTTTCATTAGTATCATTTCTTTAACTTGCACTTTACTTTTGCTCATAGATATCAAGTTGTTCATCTATTGATGGTTCTTTTTCCATAATCAAATAACTTTATTGGAGCCAAAATATCACTTAGTACAGCTTGGTTTAGTTTGCTTTAAGACTCACATTGCTGACTTGTTCATAACTGTTCTCACATGATAAATCTAGCTGAAAGGCAAAAAGGTTAAGAAAAGGTTAAAGTAGTGTGATTTGTCTCCTTTATGTAGTGTCACTTAGATTTCACATTTCATTTTCATTTTAAATCAGCAGCAGAGATATTGGGCCGATGTCATTAGTCCTTTATTTGATGTCTTTATTTTCCTTTAAGCATTTGATTTCATAGGTGGTAGGGGCCCCCGCCTTGTGTAGTTGTCATTTTATTTTTTCATTTTATTTCACCATGTATATTAGCTGTACATAAATTGCTTTCAAGTTGATTGTAGATTAGTGATGCACATAGCCTTTTAATGAACTAATGACGTGATAGAATCATCTTGTCCTTTTGCTGAAGCAGCAAGGATACTGGGTCTCATAGTCATTCTCTCATTATTTGATTATTGCATTTTATTTCGATTGAACTAGTTGTTTTAAGTTGCATTAAACACTTTAGAAAAGCAACAAGAACAAAACCCCAAAAACAACATAAACTATAAAACGACGAAGTAAGAGAAAGGTTAACTAAGCACATATAGTGCACCACACTTCATCAGTTTACGATACCCGGATTGATAATTTATGTAGAGAAATTTAAGACATTAAATTGACTAAACATTTTGGCGCCGTTGTCGGGGAAGTGTAATTAGGAGACCTTATTTCTTACATCTGAAAAAAAGGTTAATAATTCTTGAGTATGCTCTCCTCTTGCACTTTGTGTGATCTAGAGGATTAGAAAAAGGATTGTTAAGTAAAAAAAAAAAAAAAATCTTGAGTATGCTCTCCTCCTGCACTTTGTGTGATCTGGAGGATCAGAAAAAGACATGTTAAGAAAAAAAATAGGAGACAAAATAAACTTCATCACTTCAATTGATTCAAGAAAAAAAAAAAGAAAAAAAACAATCTATGGCTATCTCCATTCCTAGTTTTCGGTGTGGCTTCGTGACTCTTCAAATAGTGTGTTCTTTATTGATGTGTCTTTCCTGTGGTTGGATTGGAATTTCTTGTCTCCCACATAGATCTCTGATAAGGGTCAACAGTGTGAAACTACCACCATCAAACAATGGCATACTGTCTTACTTATGGTATTGATATAATGTTTAACACATCCCTTGTAGTCCTGGTCATGAGATTATTGTAGGAAGCTGACAGTCAGGAAGATGATATTTAGCGTCAGATTAATCAAATAATTCATCTTCAGCAAATAAGAGAAGAGGTTTCACTAAAATGTGCGCATAACCATTGCAACAATGGAATAGATAAGCACTTCATTTTCTGCAGTTAAAAACCACTGTCTCTCTATGCTCTAGGTCAGCTCATATAAGTCATCTGTATGCGTCCTATCTAGATACCCTACCCTCTAAGATCATAGCAAATACTGTCTCTTCTTATTGGAATGATGTTCTCTCTCTCAAGGCAATAACTTCTAGCTGCACCGACAAGAGCTAATTGTTGCACTAAAAGGAGCTTCATTCTTTCATTCACGGGCAGACCAGAGCTTCATTCATGTTGACCAGAGGTTCACGCACTTAATTGAGTGTCTAATGAGTCTTTCCATGGACTAGACCTAATTCCTGATTGACAAGAACTTAATGCATTGCCTAGCTGCATCTACCTTCTAGCTAATACTTCCAACGGTAACTACGACTAGGTACTATCGGCAATGGAGAAAAGCCAATGACTAGGGACAATGATTGAACCTGTGTAATACACCTGCAAAACAGTAGATCAAGCAAGAAAAATGAATGCAACAATGCAGAACAGTGAGAACAGTTAACTCAGGAAAAACGTAACAGCAGAAAAAATGTCAAACTTCAAACATTCTATTTGACCAAACAGAGACAAATTTAGAAAAACTAAAACATGGGTTTTTTTGCCAGGTGGGTTAGTTAGATAACCCAGAAACTGTTTGAAGAAATGTGTGGCGGTCTGGGAGAAATCTTCGATTCTTTGGAGCCTCTTTTTTGCCGCCGTGTGAAAAAATTGAGTTATTAACTGACAGTTTGATGTATTCTGCGTGCCCTAAGAAGGGGAATTCAAATTTGATTCTATGCTGCCACCTCTACCACGTTCTCTGCCCATATGCCACCCATTGGAATTCATTTAAAACCGTTAAACAACAGTTTCAATTGAACACGACTCCCCGTTAAACAACAGTTTCAATTGAACACAACTCTCTGTCGCTGCCACCCATCTGTACATGTTTTGTTACTATCGGTTAAATTTTGGGAGAAAATCATGTTTGGAGAACTCAAGGAAATGAAGGATCCCCTCGCATTTCAGATTACTCGTCCTAAAAGTCCGGATCAACATACACCACTTGTGTCAATTTCTTTATTGCATTCTGCGTTTATTGTGATTTAGGGGTGAAAATGTATGCTCCACGGCTGTGCTTCAAACCTTGACTACAGTCACCAATACGCCTTGCAATCCGATTATGGCCACTCCACTTGCCTCAAGAATCCCGTAATCAGCTTGCTTTTCCCTTGAATGTCCACACACAGTAAAATTTTCAGCCGGAGTTGAAAGCCGAGAATGGGAAAGCTTGGCAGAGATGAACCGTGAATTGCATTAGTTAAGTTAGTTGTCTTGAGGGGGCACTTACACTGTTTCAAAAGATTAGCAGTCAGTAGCATTAATCATGGGAATAGTTTTCCATCTGCCATTGTAGTCTCCAACAATACATAATTGTGTAAATTCCCATCATTTGCAATTGTGTTCTTGCTACAATAGTCTTTTACTGCAGTGAGTTTTGAAGCAGAAGAAACATTGCATTTTACAATCTTCACGTGTATGGACTTTGAGTCAAGCACAACATCCTTCAGGTTCACCACTTCTGCAATCAAAAAGGGTGGTTCCTTTGCTATTTCCATGGAAAAGGCTATCATATGGAAGATCAGTTTGTTTACACCTTAACTTTCTTTTGGCTGATGCTATAAACTATTAATGTCACACAGCGTTTCCGCAGCTGAAAACTGTTTCCGCAGCTCGCACCAGTTTCCGCAGCTCGCACCAGTTTCCGCAGCTGATCCCGGTTTCCGCAGCCAATCCCAGATTCCGCAGCTGTTTTCTTAAATGCTATGTTCCAGGTGTCCTCCGGGTAGAAGAGCCACATGGGAAAGTTTGTGGGATCAAGGACATGGTGTGTGTCCTTCCAGCTCATCCAAATCAGTCATCAAAACCCGTGGTCAACAAGGAGGCAAATACGGTCAAACTGAACTAAAGGCAGAACCGGAAGGGCTTAAGTCTATGAGAGGGTCAAATAGTCATGATAATGGTTATAGACTGTTATTTTTTTCATCAATAAAACTATTTTGCTCCGCAGACAATAAAAAAAAAAAAAAAATTGATGATCAAACTGTTTTAGCCACTTTCCGCAGCCAGCTCAAACTTTCCGCAGCTGTTTTGTTAAACTCTAGGTTGCAGGTGTCATCAAGCAAAACAAGTCACATGGGTAGCTGGGGGAATGTTGATACATGGATGGTGTCCTATTCATTCGATCAAATCTGATGAAAAGACCTCGGTCAAAAGGAAGTCAAATTGTGTGTTATCACTAAGTCGCCACACTGAGTCGCCACACTAAGTCGCTGCATGTCAAGAAAAAATAATAATTTTGAATCAATGAAATCAACAAGTTATTTGCTCACTTTTCTAAAGGTATTGATTAATTTTGGATTGATGATGAAAGATGAATGGCTAACTTTTGTATTCAAGATTTTTAGCTACAGAACTGTGCACATTCCGCAGCTAAAGTCCAATTCCGCAGCTGTTCTCCAATTCCGCAGCCAGAAAAAAACCTCATTGTTCAAATCAGCCTAACTTTTTCATACAAAATCAGATTTTGATGATTTAAGTACCATTGGAAAGATCTCAACAAGATCTACACAATGAGAAATCCATCATTAGAGTTTGAAATGGCAAATAATGAAATAAATTGCTGAAAAGAAGCAACATTCAACTTGGGCACCAATTTCAAAGCAGGTATAAATTCTTTTGATTTTTCCTTTGAGAACTTGTTTCATTAATACAAATTCTTAGTTTTGTGTGTAAATATCATAACTAGAGAGATTGATCACCTCTCCTTTGATAATATTACATTCCATTGCAGAAGAAGTATTAGTTTTTTTGCAGGTTTCAGGAGGAAAGACAAATGACTACAAGAGAATGGTGTCTCTCTAAGAGACCAATTTGTTTCATAAGAAGATGATCAGCAACAAAGAGGAAATATGTTGATGCAAAATCAGATCCAAACACTTGAAAAACTTTCAGATACTATTGTCTCCATCATCACATCCATACTTCATAATAAACCATTCACCTCATTCCACTCCATATTTTCCATTTACATTCACATACACTTTCCATCTCTTTTTGTCCATTCATAACCCACAAATAAAAGCAAGAGGCACATTCATATGCTTATTGCCCATTTCCATTTCTACTCTCCATTGCCATCTTCCATTTTCATCTTCCATTTCTTGTTATTTTCATTCCGCAAATAAGCCCTGCTTCAATGCAAATTATTGAGTCCATAGTCCTTTGAGTCTAATTTCTTTGTAAAAACACCTTGAGGCTTGCATGCCTTAATGGCAAGTCCTCATGCTGACAAACAATGGGAATACATTAATGTCCCTTGTTCGTTAGATCTTCTAGGTGACTCGACATCAGCAAATTCATTCGTACCTAGCAAGATGTGTTTGGGCATCTTGACTCTCATTGTCATCAATGGTGAGAGTTCTCGTGTTGACTAGTGGCATCCATTAATGGCCACTAAGCCAACAATTTCCTACTATGTTCGACATCAAAACATCTTTTCACATAGTAGGAATTGTGCCAATGAGTTTTGAAGACATGAAGACTATTATTTTCAGCATTTTGGAGCAGATTCAGCAAGTTTTAGTAGAAGCAATAAAAAGTCATCTTATCTTTCTATCCATGACTCCTCTTGTTCAGCCACTTGAAGAAGAATATGATCAGAATTTTTTCCAGCCACCACACATACAACTCATCCATTCCAAAGGGTAAGTGAAGGTACGTCATTTTCTAACTTTTGACCATAGAATTCCATAAAAGCTAGAATGATAATTGTTGGAAAAACATTTCTCTTCCTCATTTCATAAAATTGCCAATACCATCAGTTGGGGGGGGAAATACATTCATATTCATATCTTGCCATGTCCATATCATATTCAGGAGCTCACATACTTCCAACATATATTAATTATTACATTGCTATTATGAGCATACAATGGCTTTTGAAAAAGTTCTTAAAGGATAAATTGGATACAAACAAAATCATGGTTGTCACACATGAACCAACCATCATGAAATCCAATAAAGATATACTTTACAACAATAATCAAAATATCATTATGCAAAGTTCAAAGATCAAAATAGAAGAAAAAAATGGTTGTAACACAAGAACCAACCATGTTGCAATTCAAGTGAAACACTTTGCAGAAATATGAAGTTATCAAATGATATCATGCAAAGTTAAGCCAAAGCTCAAGGATCAAAAGAGTTAATGTAATATATATTGCATGAGGACATGCAATAGCTTCAGTTGGGGAGTATGTTGAGTCTTGAAAATGTCATTCATTTCCATTACACTTTCACTATTATGTCCATTATATCACCTCCATTTCACCTCCATTTCACTACTATGTCACCACATTCATCCCACTTTCATTATCATTGGGCCACCTTTATGTTTTTCCAATATTTATTATTTCTAAGCCTTTTAAGTGAATTTGTGGTTAAAAATTAGAAAATAATGTGCATATGCTTATGCCTAACAAATGGGTTGAGGTTGTTGACATGTGTAGGTTGAAAGGAGACTTCTAGAAGACCCTTATGTGGCACCCCAAGGCCAAATTCGAATTTGAGTGGAAAGAATCATGGGATCATGAGGATATGTGTCACATCTCCTAATTGTATTGTAACTCTAAGAAGACATGTGTCTTATCAGTTCCTATTTTGATTAGGACCCTAGAGGTAGAGGGAGAGATTCATGGACTATCATTAATGAGATGGTTCTCATCTTTTTGTATAAATAAGAGATCTCTCTCCTTCATTTGTTAGTCCCTTTTAGTCTTTTAGTTTCTAGTTCTCAAGTTTGTAGTTCTTCCTTGATGGCTTTTGAAAGCTTTTGTACTTTGTACTTTTGAAGAAATTGAATAAAGCTTTGATGTTCTCAACATGGAAGGAGATGTGAAGTAGATGTCATGGAGCATATTAGGATGTAAGGTAGAGTAGATTTCATTTTGTAAATATTGCTTTGTAGAATGTAAGGTAGATTAGATTTTTCATTCATGCAATTTTAGTTCATACAAGTGTGTTTAATTTTGCTTTGATTTCATGACTAGTGGCATGTGTGATCATCTTGTCTATGTTGCTGACCTTTATTTTTCTGTAGTTTGATTTTCATTAGTATCATTTCATTAACTTGCACTTTACTTTTGCTCTTAGATATCAAGTTGTTCATCTATTGATGGTTCTTTTTCCATAATCAAATAACTTTATTGGAGCCAAAATATCACTTAGTACAGCTTGGTTTAGTTTGCTTTAAGACTCACATTGCTGACTTGTTCATAACTGTTCTCACATGATAAATCTAGCTGAAAGGCAAAAAGGTTAAGAAAAGGTTAAAGTAGTGTGATTTGTCTCCTTTATGTAGTGTCACTTAGATTTCACATTTCATTTTCATTTTAAATCAGCAGCAGAGATACTGGGCCAATGTCATTAGTCCTTTATTTGATGTCTTTATTTTCCTTTAAGCATTTGATTTCATAGGTGGTAGGGGGCCCTGCCTTGTATAGTTGTCATTTTATTTTTTCATTTTATTTCAGCATGTATATTAGCTGTACATAAATTTCTTTCAAGTTGATTGTAGATTAGTGATGCACATAGCCTTTTAATGAACTAATGACGTGATAGAATCATCTTGTCCTTTTGCTGAAGCAACAAGGATACTGGGTCTCATAGTCATTCTCTCATTATTTGATTATTGCATTTTATTTCGATTGAACTAGTTGTTTTAAGTTGCATTAAACACTTTAGAAAAACAACAAGAACAAAACCCCAAAAACAACATAAACTATAAAACGACGAAGTAAGAGAAAGGTTAACTAAGCACATATAGTGCACCACACTTCATCAGTTTATGATACCCGGATTGATAATTTATGTAGAGCAATTTAAGACATTAAATTGACTAAACACTTATCAGATGGTATTGAAGGTTAAAGAAAAACTCATGAGGAAGCAATGTGCTAGAAGTAGAGGTACTTTCCGAGGAAGAGGAAGTCAAGGTGGTAGAGGAAGATCTACAACACCTAGAGATGGAGCTAGTTGGAGCTCGAATCAGCATACACCCACAGAAGGTGATGCAAGTGGCAGAAGGAGTTTTTCCAAAGGAAGAGGAGGCAGAGGAAAAGGAAGAGAAATCATATGTTACAGATGTAACAAGCCTGGACACAAAGCCTATGAGTGCCTAGAAAATGCAGGGACAAATCAGAGAAATGTAATTGTTGCTCATACTAAAGAGGAAGTAGCAAAGGTGCCAGAAGAAGAAAATGTACCAGAGAAAGGGGAATCTTTGGTAGTTAACAAAGTTTTGTTAAAGCCAACAAAGGAAGTTGTTGAATTAGCGTAGAGAAAGATTTTGTTTAGGATTGTGTGCAAGGTTCAACGAAAATGTTGTCAAATGATAATTGATAGTGGCAGCACCAATAATTTAGTCTCTACAGAAGTGGTGGAAAAGTTGAAATTAAAGACAAAGAAACATCCAACACCTTACAAGGTGTCATGGCTTCAAAAGGACATCAGTTGTTAGTGAATGAACAATGTGAAGTGGAGTTGCAGTTGGGCAGCTACAAAGACAAAATTATGTGTCATGTGATGCCTATGGATGTGTGTCACATATTGCTGGGAATACCTTGGCAGTATGACAGAGGAGCTATGCATGATGGGAAAAAGAACACATACAAATTTGGTAAAGATGGTATTAATCATACATTGGTGCATATGGAAGAAGAGGATGCATCAAGAAAATCTAATCCAAAGACTCTATTGCTGAGTGGAAAAGAATACTTGCAACAGATTGAAGAGGATAAGGTAAATTTTGCATTGATTTGCAAAACCAAGGTAATAACTACTTCTACCAAAATTTCTGATTTTCCAATTGAAATTCAAGAGATGTTGGAAAATTATTGTGATATCATTGTAGATGATTTGCCTAATGAGTTACCACCCATTAGAAAAATTAGTCATTATATAGATTTGATTCCAAGGGCGAATCTTCCAAATAAAGCAACTTATAGGATGACTCCCACATAAAATGAAGAAATTAGAAAACAGGTTCAAGAATTGTTAGATAAAGGACTTATTAGAGAGAGTTTGAGTCCTTGTGCAGTACCAATAGTGTTGAGTCCAAAGAAAGATGGAGGGTGGAGAATGTGCACCGATTCAAGAGAAATCAACAAAGTAACAATCAGGTACATATTTCCCTTACCTAGAATTGAAGATTTGATGGATTGTTTAAGTGGAGCAAGATATTTTACAAAGCTGGATTTAAAAAGTGGTTATCATCAAATAACGATTAGAGAAGGAGATGAATGGAAAACTGCTTTTAAAACAAATGAAGGACTGTATGAATGGATGGTAATGCCTTTTGGGTTGTCAAATGCTCCTAGTACATTTATGAGGCTTATGAAGGAAGTGTTGAAAGAATTTATTGGTAAATTTGTAATATTATATCTGGATGATATATTTACAACAGATCTAAAGAGGAACATATGAGACATCTAAATTATGTCTTATAGAAGCTGCAACAAGAAAAGTTACTGCTAAATTTAAAGAAATGTTCATTCATGAAGGAAGAGTTGGTATATTTGGTCTTTTTTGTTTCTGCTGATGGACTAAACATGGATCTAGAGAAGATAAAGGAAATCATAGAGTGGCCTTCACCGAAAAGTGTTTTTGAGGTAAGAAGTTTTCATGGTCTTGCTAGTTTTTATAGAAAATTCATAAGGAATTTTAGTAAGATCAATGCTTCTATTATTGACACTATAAAGAAGGATAAACAACCATTTAAATGGATTGTTGGCATAGAAAATAACTTCCAGCTGTTGAAAAGAAAGATCACTGAAAAACCTATTTTAATTTTTCCTGATTTTAATAAACCTTTTCAAGTGAAATGTGATGCTAGTGGAGAAGCCATTGGTGTTGTTTTAAGTCAGGAGGATAGACCTGTAGCTTATTGCAGTGAAAAACTAAATGAATCAAAGAAGAAATATTCTTCTTATGATAAGGAATTTTATGCAGTTGTGTAGTCATTGAAAAAGTGGAGACATTACTTGATGTCTAAGGAGTTTATACTTTATTTAGACAATCATGCATGGCAGTACATTATGCAACAACCAAAGCTTAGTCAGAAACATGAAAAATGGGTAGAATATCTTCAAAGTTTTAATTTTGTATTGAAGCATATAAATGGCCAATCAAACAAGGTAGGCGATGCCTTAAGTAGAAAAAGTATCCTAGTTCAGGAAAGTCAAATTCAAGTGTTGGGTTTTCATTTTCTTAAAGAATTATATGAGAAAGTTTTAGATTTTAAAGAAGCATTTGAAGCTTGTAAAAATCTTGTTTTGTTAGACATAAGTAAGTGGCTGGATTTTTTCTTGTAAGAAGGATTGTTGTTTAAAAGAAATCAGTTGTGCATACCAAATTGCTCTATGAGGGAAAATTTAATCAAGGAGAAACATAGTGGTGGACTTGGAGGACATTTTGGTGCAGACAAGACTTATGAACAGTTGAATCAGTTTTTGTTTCTGGCCGAAGATGAGATATGAAGTGGAGAAGTATGTAAAAAATTGTAAACTCTGTCAGTATGCAAAGGGAAGGAGCCAAAACACAGATTTGTATGTTCCATTACCTATTCCAGATAGACCTTGGGATATGGTAAGTATGAATTTTATTTTGGGCTTACCAAAAAATCAAAGAGGAAATGATTCAATTTATGTTTTGGTTGACAAATTTTCTAAAATGGCACATTTTATTCCATGTTATAAAACTAGTGATGCTACTAAAATGGCACATTTTATTCTATGTTATAAAAAGAATGATGCTACTCACATTTCTAATCTGCTTTTTAAGGAGATTGTAAAGTTGCATGGGTTACCTAAGAGCATTGTTTCAGACAGAGACACCATATTTGTTGGTCATTTCTGGAGGACCTTATGGAAGAAACTTGATACTAAACTGAGTTTCAGTTCAGCTTATCATCCTCAGACTGATGGATAGACTGAAGTTGTAAACAGAAGCTTGGGTAATCTTCTGAGGAGTCTTGCAAGTGAACATCCAAAATAGTGGGATCAAATTTTGGCACAGGTTGAATATGCTGACAATGATTCTCCTAACAGGAGTATAGGGCAGAGTCCATTCCATATAGTTTATGGAATGCACCCAAGAGGAGTGTCTGAGTTAAGAAACTTGGGAAAAGCTTAAATGAGAAGTGCTAAAGGAGAAGATTTTTCTTCAAGAGATTCAAGCAATACATGAACAGGTAAAACAAAAGTTACAAGATAGCAACATAAAGTACAAGAGCAGAGAAGATTTGAAGAAGAGAGAAGTTAATTTTGAGGTTGGAGATTTGGTTTTGGCACACCTAAGGAAGGAGAGATTTCCAAAAAGGGAGTATAACAAGTTAAAATTTAAGAAAATTGGATCATGCAAAGTCTTGAAGAAATTTTCTACAAATGCATATGAAATTGAGTTACCCCTTGACATTGGAATATCTCCAATTTTCAATGTTGTTGATTTGTACAGGTATGCAAATAGAAATGCAGATGATACAACAGAAGATAAAGAAGAACAAGAGGTTGATTGGGTAAAACAATTACCTACAGCAAAGGAATTGCAGCCAGAAAAGATTTTAGATAAGAGATTGGCTAGAAAGACAAGAGGATAGGAGTATTTTTAGTATTTGATCAAGTGGAACGATCAACCAATTGCTGATGCTACTTGGATGACAGATGCCATGCTACAGAAGTTGGGTAGTTCTGTAGAAGAGCTCATGGACAGGAGCCCATGAAGAATTTTTTTCTTAGGAGTCTAATGTAGGAGCATGAGGCTTGAAGACAAAATACTTCAAATTTTATTCCAAAAATACGAAAAAAGTTTACAAGAAAATGAGTGGGATCCTTTAGCTGTCACTTTACAAAGCTTTCTAGATATGATTTGAGCTAGAATTCAGGGATTTTAATTATCTTGTAATTAATTCAAGTATGTAGGCTTAGTTGAGATCCATGAGGAGAATATCATGCAGATTAGATATTATCTAGGATTAGACAGATTTGATCCATTGATTTAGGATCTGATTGTTGTATGTACAGGTACTTATGTAAGTTTTGAATTAGTAGAATGGGATTTTGGATGTGGAGGATTGGAATGTAAAATTTGGAATCTCTCCATATCTCGTGAATACTATGCATGGATGGTGAAATCCGGTCTCTTAAATTTCCTTCGAAATATTCCTGAGTTCTATTGATTTCTAGTTTGAACCCTTTAGAATTAGATTTTGTATAATCTTGTGTGGTCACATCTAAATCTTCACTCACTGTGCATTTAAATAACCTACATGTATTCGAAATCACGGAATATAATTTAGAGACAGACTAAACTTGGTGGAAGTGCTAAGTCTTGGCGGAACAAGGAAATCTAACAAATTCATGAGAAACCCAAAATAATAGCAAAAACTGTTGGATCAACCAGATCGATGGATAATATCAACAAAAGAGGAATGGAAGAGATTAAAACCACATGCATAATAAAAGAGTAGTCTTCAAAGGTGTAAGCAATATCTCAGGCGATCTCATAGTGGTAAGTGGTATTTTGCAAATTCACACAATTAACCTTAGTTGTTGACACGTAGCACGAGAAAACCACTTTTATTGAGTGCTCTCGACTTGTTATGCATCGTGCAAGATTTCACGCGAGATTATGCGATAGTCGTTGGATCAAGTGGGATTGATCAACGATGGAGATTAGCCAAGCTAGTTGGAGAGAGGGTGACGCGATAGTCGTTCGGTTAGACGAGTTAGACATGATAGTGATCGCGTCAGAAGATGCGCGGGAGTTAATTTAAATTTTGGACGCGATAAGGTTATGAACTAGGGTTTTAATTCCTTTTGGTTCCATGGAAAAATTGAAGTTTTTCCTTATACCGGGTAAATAAAACAGTTCTGCTATTTTAGCAGAATAACCAAAATTGGAGGTTGATGACTGATACTCCAAAGGAAACCCGAGAAGAAGTTCCAGCCGAACTTGAAGGAATAGTTTCTAGTTTTGAATGATTATCCTTAACACCTACAACCAACCCACCAGAGACACAAGGATTTAGCAATGTTTTATTCTTTGTAATGATTGGGGAGTAAGAAGTTAATATAATTTTAGAGTGATAAGTGATAGGCTGAGGAATAAGTATTTTTCTTTGGAGTGATAAGTGAGTTTTTTAAGAAAAGGTCCATTAATGAAGAATCCATGTAAAATTCTCGAGTTAAAGAGTCATAAGTCAATTCAAAAGTTTGAGTATTTGAATGTAATGGGTGCATGATTGGTGGAGCCTAACACCCAAAGTCTGGTCATTGTAATGGAAATTTGAAGAGATATTGCAGTTGTTGCAACAAAGGAGCAAGGAGTGCTCAGAAATAAGGTTCAAGTGAAGTGAACCATTGACCACGTTCAGAGGAGATAACTTGGAAAGGTGACTAAGTTGCAGGTTACAGTGAACAAGGTGAAGTTCACAAAAGAAGATGCAGATTCCAAAGAAATGACATGATGATGCCATAGAAATTGGCATTGGTGATGACGAGAAAGAGATTGTTGAATGAAAGGTACAACTTGACATGTTTCTAGAGCTATTACAAAGAAAAAGGCATGGATGGGTAATAAAGCGAACAGCTAAATGGCCAATCCAACAATTGATCGAAAGAAGACATAAGCATAAACAAAAAGTTTTATAAGGAGAGAAACTCTAGACAAATATATACATTTGTGAACCAGAGCAAGGATCATTGCTTGGTGACAGCAATGATGAAATGAACGTGGGTTTGATTCCCACAGACGACGCTACAAATTGTTTAGAAGACCAACATGGAGACCTGAAGATAGATTCATATGTCAAACCTCATGTTTTTAAATCTAACCATTGGTGTGTGGATGCAAGATATGTTGCTAAACAACAAATTGATAGAGAAATGAAGCAAGTTGCTGATGAATTGGAAAATGATGGGAAAAATGTCAACATGAGAGGTATTGCAGCAGAAGTAAAGTTCTTAGAAGAATGGTTGGACAATACCAAGCTAGAGTGTGACACAAAGGAAATTAAGATGGAATACAACATGCCTTCAAATGAAGAAATATGGAGCAACGAAAGTGTAGAGATTGACAATAAAGTTCAGTAAACAAACAACAATGTACACCAACCAAAGAATAATTTAGATATTGAAATTGAAAATATGAAGAAGATGATGTTAAAATAATCTCACGAAATATTCATTGAAGAAGGAAAAATAAAATATGACCATATATTACTAATTACTGAACAAGCATACATCAACAAGGATAAGGGATAATTGCAACATAAAGTTTGGAAGCCTGGAAGACAAGAAAGGACAACCACATAACATAAACAACATAACGAAGTACATGATCAGCGACAAACTAAATTTTGGGATCCAAGAGGATGTATAATCAATTATGAAGACATATGGTCAGGAGACCATGAATTCTTTTTACATAGCGAGTCTGATGTAGGTGCATCTAACCTAGGTTAAGTTTTTACTTGGGGAGTTAGTTTACAAAGCTAGGATTTAATTAATTATTGTATTTTTTTAATAGTTGTAAGAGAGAATGATGATTATTGTAAATAGGAGAAGATTCTAGAGTATGTAGAGGTGTGTGAGTGAGTGTGAGGAATTGAGAAATCCCTCTGTAATTATTTTATTTATTAAATAATCATTTGTTTAAGACTTTATATACATTATTATTGTTTGGCTTTTAGTATTGTTGTAAGTGTGTTTATGGTTAGTTGTTATTTGTACCTGTGTCATCTTCTCTCCATTTATTAATGTGGCTATTGCCTCTGGTAAATATGAGAGGATCAAATCCAACAACCCTGTCTCCTATAGTGTTGGTTCCCCAAATAACATTATGTCATCAACATATTGTTGATGTGTTATGGGAAAATCCTGACCCCATAGGAAAATTCCTTTAAGGAATCCTTAGTCTACTGTGGCCCTATTGTATCTTGCAAGTCCCTTAGCTACTAAAATGAACAAAATTGGAGAAAGAAGGTCCCCTTGATGAAGGTCTCTGGAAAATATAAAAGTGCATGTAGGGGAACTATTTAACAAAATAGAAAAATATGGCATAGATATGGGGGAACTAATCCACTAAATCCAAATTGTAGAGAATCTGAAAGCTTCCAAAACTCTGAGAAAATACTTACAATTTAATTTTTCATAATATTTGGATAATTAGTGTTTTATTACGATTCATTATTTCCTTCTCCTTTTGAGTGAATTGAATATCTCATGAGTTGTGACTACACTTTCCAAGATTTTTCGCACCCTATAAATCTCATTTACTCTGGGACTATTAAGTTTTTTAGCAATGGATTGATTCTCTTGACTATAACTGATAAGATTATTTTGTAAACCACATTACATAGGTAAATCGACCTAAATCCATTGGGATCACTTGAGTTATTGGTCTTAGGAATTAATGTAAAAAAGGTATTATTTGCACCATACCATACCTGTTGAAGACATCGTGATTCCTCCACCTAGGCATGCACTTCATTATGAACAAATGGCCAACATTCTTTGAAAAAATATGTAGTGAAAATATCTAGGCCCAATGATTTCTTGTTGGGAATTCCTTTCACTAATTCCCCTACAACCAAAAATATATTTCTCTCATTAGTGTGGAATTGACTATTCCAGACTCATCAATTTTGGGATATGGTTTATGATATTTGTAATATCTTCATGCATGTCTTCCCCTTCCCTTGACAAGAAATCCTTACTAAAGGATACTATTTCTTCATCCATGCCTTCATTTTACAACATACCTGGACCCATCCCATGAATATAAGGAGAAGATCTCGTTATGTTGACAGTGTTTAAACATTGCTTTGTGGAAGAAGTTGTGTTTCTATAACCCTCCCTTAGCCACAAAATTCTAGACTCTTTCTTCCAAAGAACTTGTTCCTAATTTTTTTGTGACTCTAACCCAATATTTCACTTTCCCTCCTCCTCAATCAAGGTTATGTTCTACCTTATCGAATAATGATTGATTGGATTTCTTCCATGTGTTATTCAAGTTCCCAATTGTCCATAAAGATGTTACCAAATTCCACTTGGTTACATCTTTTTATTCCTAATTTTAACTATTTTAAACTGAGTTGGATGATCTGCATTTGATTTCTCCCCTATACTGAAATTTATTTCGACCACTCCTCTATTTTTGACAATAGGTTGAAGTTTCGAGCCAAAATATGCCAAACTAGAATGGCCTATTTTGAGGTGCCATTTTGAAATTAATTTCCAGTATAATGGGCCAATGATCTCACCCTAGACTTTGTAAAATTTCTTCCTCCATGAACATATCTCTTCCCAAAAACTATTTGGAAAGAAGGAATTGGTCGAGGCGTCTAGCTACCTGGTGCTAACCTCCATGGTGATTACTCCATGTATGAATTCCCTTTATCATGCCCACATCCATTAGCCATAGGTCCTATATCATCTCTTTCGATAGCGGAGTCATTGGTTCCAATCATCCGATCCCCCCTTTTTCCTCATTAGATTTCAAATCATGTTAAAATATCCTACTATAATCCAAAAATAACCCTATAAGTGTCTTCACAAAGCCCATAATTCCTTAAGAAGTCCTTCTTTCTTCCCTAGGACTAATGGGTGATAAACCTCTCACAAGCATACAACATCTCCCATGCCAATGCAATGAAAACGTCTTAAAAGGACATTAGGGTAAGCTACCTAGTCCATGAATGTCTCCTAATGCAGATTTGAGATCAGTGTGATACCTTCCACACTACCACATGAATCAATGGCTATCGATTTTCTACCTTTCCAACATCTACCCATGGTTTCTTCCAATTTAAGACTCAAAACTTTTGTTTCTTGAGATATTACTATCTTTGGCCTCCCTTTCTCTATTCTACTTTTTAGATATATCAGTTTACCATTATTATTTAAACCTTTTATGTTTTAAGAGACTAATTTCATTGTGCACTTGATGAGGAATGGATAATTTTCCCTGTCATCTCGTTGATCTGCCTTGATTTTAACAGAAAATTACAGGCCTATCTAAACACTTCTCTCGTGGACTTTCTACCTTTCCTATTTGATTCATTATTTGGTTATTCCTTGGATCGTTGCAACTAAGAGATCCCCTCCTTTTCATCATTCGAGGTTTTGGAATCCCCATCCATATGTACATTGTACTACTACCATTTTCCATATAGATGGAGGGAATGCAGTAGTTGCTCCATTCTTCTCTTTCTCAAGTGCATAAAAATTCCAACATTGTTCATTCATCTGGATTTAGGTTGTCCTATCAATCTTCCACTTCTAGGATTGTGCTAGTGTTATGGATCACTTCTTTAAGATCAAAGTTGTTTGATGGGTCCTATGTAGGTTTTTTCTTTGATTAGGGATTTTCACAAGAAAGGAAAACCATATAAAATCAACAACATAACAAAGTACATGATCAACGACAAACTAAAGTTTGGGATCTAGGAGGATGTATAATCAATTATGAAGACATATGGTCAGGAGACCATGAATTCGTTTTACATAGGGAATCTGATGCAGGTGCATCTAACCTAGGTTAAGTGTTTACTTGGGAAGTTAGTTTAAAAAGCTAGGATTTAATTAATTATTGTATTTTTCTAATAGTTGTAAGAGAGAATGACCATTATTGTAAATAGGAGAAGATTATAGAGTATGTAGAGGTGTGTGAGTGAGTGTGAGGAATTGAGAAATCCTTCTATAATTATTTTATTGATTAAATAATATTTTGTTTAAGACTTTATATACATTCTTATTGTTTGGCTTTCAGTATTGTTGTAAGTGTGTTTATGGTTAGTGGTTATTTGTACCTGTGTCATCTTCTCTCCATTTATTAATGTACCTATTGCCTCCTATAAATATGAGAGGATCAAATCCAACAACCCTATCTCCTATAGTGTTTGTTCCCCAAATAACATTATGTCATCAACAGATTGTTGATGTGTTATGGGAAAATCCTGACCCCATAGGAAAATTCCTGTAAGGAATCCTTAGTATATTGTGGCCCTAATGTATCTTGCAAGTCCCTTAGCTACTAAAATGAACAAAACTAGGGAAATAAGTTCTCGTTGATGAAGGTCTCTAGAAAATATAAAAGTGCATGTATGGGAACTATTTAACAAAATAGAAAAATATGGCATAGATATGGGGGAACTAATCCACTAAATCAAAATTGTAGAGAAACTGAAAGCTTCCAAAACTCTGAGAAAATACTTGCAATTTAATTTTTCATAATATTTGGATAATTCATGTTTTATTACGATTCATTGTTTCCTTCTCATTTTGAGTGAATTGAATATCTCATGAGTTGTGACTACACTGTCCAAGATTTTTCGCACCCTATAAATCTCATTTACTCTGGGACTATTAAGGGTTTTAACAATGGATTGATTCTCTTGACTATATCTGATAATATTATTTTGTAGACCACATTATAGAGGTAGATCAACCTAAATCCATTGGGATCACTTGAGTTATTGATCTTAGGAATTAATGTAAAAAATGTAACATTTACACCATACCATGCCTGTTGAATACATCGTGATTCCTCCACCTAGGCATGCACTTCATTATGAATAAATGGCCAACAATCTTTGAACAAATCTGTATTGAAACTATCTAGGCCCAACAATTTCTTGTTGGGAATTCCTTTCACTAGTTCCCCTATAACCAAAAAATATATTTCTCTCATTAGTGCGGATTTCTATTCCACACTCATCAATTTTGTGATATGATTTATGATCTTTGTAATATCTTCATCCCTGTCTTCACCTTCCCTTGAAAAGAAATCCTTACAAAAGGATACTATTTCATCCTCCATGTCTTCATGTTACAACCTACTTGGACTCATCCCATGAATATAAGGAGAAGATATGGTTGTGTTGACAATGTTTAAACATTGCTTTGTGGAAGAAGTTGTGTTTCTGACACCCTCCCTTAGCCACAAAATTCTAGACTCTTTTTTCCAAAGCACTTGTCCTATTTTTTTTGTGACTCTAACTCAATAATTCACTTTCCCTCATCCTCAATCAAGGTTATGTTATACCTTATAGAATAATGATTGATTGTATTTCTTCCATGTGTTATTCAAGTTCCTGATTCTCCATAAAGATGTTACCAAATTCCACCTGGTTCCATCTTTTTATTCTTAAATTTAATTATTTTAAACTGAGCTAGATGATCTGCATTTGATTTCTCCCTTGTACTGAAATTTATTTTGACCACTCCTATATTTTGGACAATAGGTTGACGTTTCGTAGTGAAAATATGCCAAACTAGAATGGCCTATTTTGAGGTGCCATTTTGAAATTAATTTCCAGTATAATGGGCCAATGATCTTGCCCTAGACTTTGTAAAATTTCTTCCTCCATGAACATATCTCTTCCCATAAAATATTTGGAAAGAAGGAATTGGTTGAGGCATCTAGCTACCTGGTGCTAACCTCCATGGCGATTAATCCATGTATGAATTCCATTTCTCATGTCCACATCCATTAGCCACAGGTCCTATATCATCTCTTGAGATAACAGAGTCATTGATTCCAATCATCTCATCCCACCTTCTTTCTCATTAGATTTCAAATCATGTTAAAATCTCCTACCATAATCCAAAAATAACCCTATAAGTGTCTTCACAAAGCCTGTAATTCCTTAAGAAATCCTTCTTTCTTCCCTAGGATTGATGGGCCATAAACCTCTGACAAGCATACAACATCTACCATGCCAATGCAATGAAATCGTCTTAAAAGGACATTAGGGTAAGCTACCTAGTCCATGAATGTCTCCTAATGCACATTTGAGATCATTGTGATACCTTCCACACTACCACGTGAATCAATGGCTATGTATTTTATACCTTTCCAACATCTACCCATGATTTCTTCCAATTTAAGAATCAAAACTTTTATTTCTTGACATATTAATATCTTTGGCCTCCCTTTCTCTATTCTACTTCTTAGATATATCAGTTTACCACTATTATTTAAACCTTTTATGTTTTCAGAGACTAATTTCATTGTGCACTTGATGAGGAATGGATAATTTTCCTTGTCATCTCGTTGATCTGCCTTGGTTTTAACATGAAATTGCAGGCCTATCTAAATAGTTCTCTCATGGATTTTCTACCTTTCCTATTCGATTCATTATTTTTTTATTCCTTGGATCCTTGCAACTATGAGATGCCCTCCTTTTCAGTATTAGAGGTTTTTGAATCCACATCCATATGTACATTGTACTACTACAATTGTCCATACAGATGGAAGAAATGTAGTAGCTGCTCCATTCTTCTCTTGCCCAAGTGCATAGGAATTCCAACATTGTTCATTCATCTGAATTGAGGTTGTCCTATAAATCTTCCACTTCTAGGATTGTGCTAGTGTTCTGGATCACTTCTTTAAGATCAAAGTTGTTTGGTGGGTCCTATGTAGGTTTTTTCTTTGATTAGGGTTTTTCACCCTAAGCTCTAATATATTCTTCCACCTCCATTGGGTGCTCTTCAATAAGCCTCTCCACCATCTCATCTTCACCGAAATTCCCCTCATGACTGAGAGCTCGAAAATGATTCCCATCAAGGTTAACATGTTTTTTCTTCTCCTATTTCTCCTAAGAGGTTTGTATTGATTGGTTACACACAAAAATTCCTCTCTTGTTACTCACCTGTTAGAAGCCTTCCACCATCTCTTGCACCTTGCCTACTGATTTTCTTCTATTGTTAGTGGGAATTAATTTAATAGGTACCCGTATTCATGGCACCACCTGAATTCGAATGAAACATGTTCATAATCTAATGGCTATGTGAAAATGTCATCATTCTATTCTAGATCTATGAATTTTGGAAGGGATTTGAGATATTCAAATATTTACATATTTTGGCGTATGTTGTATGTCTTCTTCTCTTTATGATCTCTAATATTTTTACAAAATATCCAATAGTGTTATGAATTCATTCAAGAATATCAAGTTCCTATAAATCATTCGAAAGAGAAAATAAATGAACCCAAACTAGGGCTGCAAGAAATTTCTCTTTCTCTAGATTATAAAACTCCTCCCAAAATCTCATCAAAATCCCAACATTACTCATACAATATGGGTAATTTTCAAACAATCTATTTCTATTCTACATATCTAAGAATGTAATTATGAAAAAACTATTGGCCCTCTGTCGAAGCTCCATTAAGCCTTTCGGGCACCATTTCAACTAGATCTACTTCACAATTTCCTGTTACTTGGGCCAAATTCCCATGACCTTGCAAATAATTGTAATATCCATCATTATTTCATGATGTTGTTTTGTTTTCTTTAATATTCCTATAATAATCATTGGATGTGGTTTCCCATTTCCATATTTGAACGTGCAATTGTTACAATAACCCCATAGGGTGCCTATGCTCAAACATGACTTATGATACCCAAAGCATCTAGTGATGTACTCTACAATCTACATTTTTGTTATGGGCCAATAATGCAAATTCCTTATTTCCTTGATCATCATATCATTGGTTAATTGTCCTAAACATAGTCTCTTAGATAATTCATCCATGACAATTATCCTTATCTCTACAATGTTTGATTTGCATAATGTACCCTTGTATGTTAGCAATTAATATTCACCTAGTTGATTCCCTTCAAATTTTTGTGCCATAGTTTCTTTTTGTAAAAATACTTTAGTCAATGAATGTAGTTCTCATCAATGGGGAAGGCTTGCTTCACTCTATATTTCAAATTAGTTTCAAATTTACTAATTGGTATAAGTGAACCACATACATGCTTCTATTGAATGTATTTACCACTATATTATGCTTAACACTTATGTGTTTAAAATTTGACATATTAACTAAGAAGAGATATCCGTATAGCCTATTAGACACTCAAACATGGTTCATCAAATTAATATTTCAACCCATTGTGATCTCTCATTAGCAAAAATCTATGACCAAGCAAATAATCAAACCACATTTTTTATGAATAAAATATAGTTGCAAATTACATCTCATGAGTAACATAAAGTCTCTCATGCTCATTTATTTTCATATACCCATAGCTTATCACATTTCCATGTTACATAACAACTCCATTGAGTCCTTCCTTAATGGCATATGTGCATACTAGGAAATATTTATCTATATTTGCAATGTTTAAGATTGGTGCAGTTATTAGGAGATGGTTAAGTTTCTTATAAATTTCACACATTCTAAAGGTAATATATCCTTTTATCCCGATAAATGACCTTACCTTTTAGCTTTCTATAGAGTGATCCAATCTATGATGCCATTTATTTTCTATGGATTCATGTAAATACATTTCTCTAAAATCACATGTTCCAAATAATGAATTTACTTTTAATCAAATAATGCATGTGTTGAGCTTGACATACAACTAGTTTCTAGTTGGCACTTGCATAACTAGTCTAAGATATTCCTCATGCTCCTCCTTGGTCTTGGAGTAAAATATAATAAATTTATGAAAGCCAGAAAAAAAACTATCTCTAGGTATTTATGGAAAATATTGTTCATAAAGAACATGAAGGTGGTTACCACATTAGTGAGTCGAAATGGAACCTCCATGAAACTGTATTTCCCATACCTAGTTCTAATTGTTGTCTTCTTAATATCTTCATCCTTAACTTTAAAATGATGTTAGAAATACCTTAAACCAATATTTTATAACACAATTGATCCTCATAGTTGATCAAATGAGTCATCAATCCTTTGAGAAACATACTCATTCTTTAAGAGTGACTTTATTTAGCTACCTAAAGTTGATAGACGATATGAGGGTTCCATCCATTGTTCTATATATCCCTTATCTAGATTTTTCATAAATTGAGATTATCGATTTACCAATTTATGGGTACTCATCCTATAAGGAACAATCATATAGGAATAACTCATGGCCTGAAACTAGTGGAAGAATCAATATCATTTTGGGGAGGTAGTATTGGTGTTTCTTTTGAAGACAAATCATTGAATCCTTGAAGTATTGAATAATATTCAACTATTGAACATTTATTTTTTTCTTCTATATCCAAAAAATGGACAACATATAGTTGGTATCCTTTCATAGAGTATTTCTCTAATTTTAATGTTGGAATATACCCTATTAAAATTTATTTTGAAAATCGTTTTACCATTTTGAGGTTTCAATAATCATTAAAACATTCAAAGGTTCTACTATAATAGTCCAACCTAACCATATCTGTTGCTAACTAATATATATTGATTAAGGCGTCATATTACCCTAAAGGAATGACATTTAGTGTTGCTCATGTATGTATCCGATTCATCTTTAGTAGGAAACCTTTCACTCATTCACTAAACTTTCTTTTAGTCCTCATAGCTAATTGGACTAACCATGGCTACCTATTCTCATTTTTCTCTAGAACAAAAGAATAAAAAACTTGGGATCCAATGTAACTAAGGTTATATCCATGGTAACTAAAATGAAAATCAATATCTGGGTAATCATATTTTTCTAATTCCATCGGTAATGTGTGGTGACTTGTTTATTGCTTTTCCACTACAATGTCAATTCTGGGAATATTCATTGCTACATCACTAACTATCGTAGCTTCATGAAAGTTCTCAATTACTGGATTTTTTTTTTCCACTCAATGTGATCCATAAGTGTATCATTTTACACTTTAGGGTTCTTTTCATTGTTCCAAGTAGTTTTTTCTACATCTATCTCTACTGGTTTATTTCCACATTGCATATAATAATTCTGCTGAAAGTTGCCCTGTGTTAGGTGACTCACCTTAGTACTCTATGAGAGGTTATTATAGTTGTACGGTTTAAAGATATTTTATTTTTATAATCCATACAATTATTTTTATCCTTTCAATCCTTTTTTAAGGTAAATATATGCTATGACTATTCATAATAGTACTTCATCTTCCAAAATTGTGTCTTCAAGAGCTTTCAATGCAATAATTTCAATCATATGTTGGTAGGATTTGGGAAATCTGTTAAGAAAGAATTGAATATTAACTTTCTAATAATTGATAGAGAGATTACATTCTAGGAGATAAAATAATTTATTAACATAGTCATTCATTCTTAGTTGTCCCAATTTTAACTCATTAAATTATTTAATATTTGTTATCATATAACCTTTCGGAAAATTGTTTCTATCTGAAGTAATTTTAAAATTCCTTCTAGGTTATTTTTCTCTCACTAACTCTTCTCACATTCTCTAGATATTCCACCAAAATAGAAGCTTGACCAATTATGTTAAAGGTAGCCATTATTTCCATTATATTTTCCAATAATCATATACATAGAAATATTTCTTTATCCTTAAATCCATGCTTCCACCTCTACACTTGTATTTGTCTTTCCATCAAAATTAGGTGACTTTGCTTTCTTAAAATCCTCCCTCATGGAATGTCTAGAATGCCACTTCCTTTTATGCCTATGCAAGATAGGTTTCATGAAACTGCTAGATGTTGTGTTCGATGTAGTTGTATCTTTGTTAGAGGAGTTTGTTGACATATTCTAAATAAATATTTAACCTTTAATACTATGATTCCTTTTTTTAGAGGAACAGTTCGCACCATTTTTTTCCATTGGTCCCTATTGTAGAGACTTTTAAACTTCAGAAAGAGTTTGAAGTAATATATCACTTCACTCATTCATATATTCTTGACCTTGTATTAATTTTTAATTTCCTTGCTTGTTATATCCCTTTAATACTAGTGTATCCCCCATATTGTTATTGTTGTGCCCTTACATTATTATTTTTATGTAGGCCCTAATTATACTATAACCCTTTACACTCCTATATATATCAAGGAGGTCTTGTCATTTGTATCATCTAAGAATTATTTATTTATATGATATAAAAGGAGGTTTCCCCCTCAAAGAGGCTCATTTTCAAGTTGTTGAACTATATTTTCTTCTACTTTTGTGATCTAGTTACATAACATTTGGTATCAGAGCTTTGGATCCTAGTGTTGCACTACTTCAAACAGTTCATCTTGGAATTTTCTCTAAAAGGTTTTTGATGCGAGGATTCAGAAGCTGAATTTTTTACCATGTGGCATTGAAATCTTAGTGAATATTGTTTAGGAATTTCAAATATTTTTTTATTATATTCTCAAATATATGATTCAAGGAAATTAGGGTTTTTGTATGTTCCAAAATTATTTCTCAAGCAGGTGTCGCGGGAAAAATTGGCATAACTTTCATTTTAGGCATCTAAATTGAATTTTATAAAAAAACGTTGAAAGTGCATAGACTTTAGTTTCACGGGTTCCATTTTTCTAGAATAGGGGCTAAAACAATGAGAAGTGTATTTCAATACAAGTTCGCTCTATTGAACGACTCCATATGCAGGTCACCTTAGGAGATTTGGCCTAACTTTATCTTGAAGAATCCAATCTTGGCCTAACTAGTAGTGTTAAAAAGAGAACATAGAGGTCTACCGTAGGACAAAATTTTAGAACTTGGGAGGCCAAATTTATAGAATTACAACAGTTTCAAGTTCACGCTCCAAAAAGAAAGAAAAAGGTGTGCATTCTTTTAAAATTTGCATAACTTTTGTTTGAAAAATATGTTTGAAGTGATTCAAAGGGAATATTTAAGCATATATATCATTATTTGGTTCTAAAATGACTAAAGAAAAGGAATGGATACATCCATTAAGTCAACAAAAATATCTATTATGACACATGAAGAAGAGGAAGAAATGTAACATTGTATATCAAAATTAGAGGACCAAGTGCAACAAATTTCACTCTTACAAAAAGAAACCAAAAATGAATTTGATGGTTTAAAAGAAGTATGAAAGGTGACATTGATGGTTAAAAATAAAAAATAAAAGGCAACATGATTTGTTTAAAATCGAACATGGAAGCACTGATGAATGTCAAGACAGAAGGGTTGAAGGAAGTTTTCACAATATTACTGCAAGAAATGATTCCTATTGGTGGCAAGGTAGTCCATGAAACCCATGATGAGAAAAAAAGGAACGTGAATCATTATTTAAGAGATTTTAATTTAGGACTAAATATCAGCCACACTCCAAAGATCGATATGAGAAAATTTGATGGAAAGGATATGATAACATAGATACTATATATGGAGTAACTATTTGATCTACATAATGTGCCATACACACAAAAGGTACATATTACATCCTTAAATTTATAACCCAATCAGTTTGTGTGGTATTAATGGTTTTGTTCTTGTAAATGGATTATCACTTGAATAATTTTATGGAAGAATTGATAGCACATCATGAGGATACAAAGAGAAATACATTCTTTGGTCAATTGTTAAATATCAAAAAAATGGTTTAATGACGAAACACATTGAAGAGTTCCAAAGATTGAATATCAAGGTAACTAATATTCGGAAGGAAAATATATTGAAGTCTTCGTTTGGAATTTAAAGGATAACATCCAACATGATGTTTTCCTTATGGCAATAAGGAGGTCTACCAATCACAACTATAAATATGGAAGTATTATTAATCCTAGCCTCCCACAACCTATATGTTTGACACCATAATGACTGGAGGAAAAAAAAAGTAAAAGGGCTCTATTGCAGATGTAATAGAAAATACAGTAAAGGTCATATGTGTGTTAAGAATAAATTATTTTGGATAGATTGTGAAGAGGAGGAAGAAAAGGAACAAGAAACATCAAAAGAAAGGGATATACACTAGGAACCAACCCCAGAGAAAGATGAAATGAAGTTGACAATATCTCGTAATGCATTGGTGGGAATTGCCACTACTCAAACTCCCAAAATAGAAGGATATATCAAGAAGAAAAATACAATAGTGTTGATTGATTCGGGTAGTACCCATAATTTTATTCATTGTAATATAGACAAGGACTTAATTTATTTTTATATCCAACACTAGAGTGTTAGCTTAGTTTTACAAATGGAGGAACTATAAATTTCTCATTGAAGTGTCATAATATCAATCTAACCATGGGTGAATTTATATTGACTAGTCCAATTATTTCCATTCCAATGGGTGGTGTTGATGTTGTATTAAGAGTCCAATGATTACAATATTTAGGGATGATAGCTTTTAATTTTGAAGAAATTTTCTTAAATGTTTTTTGGCAAGGGAAGGAAATTGAATTAAGGGGAGTTGCAGGGAAACTAGGAAGACAATTAGATATAATGGCATGACAAAGATTTTGAAGAAAGGAAAACAAGGTGTAATTGCATAATTATTCTCACTTAATATTCAAACATCGAAATCACACATTTCTGCAGATCTCTAAAGAGTCCCGGATAATCATTCCAAAGTATTTGAGACTCCCAAACCTATCCCACATATTCATGATCATGATCATTCTATTCACTTGATTCTAAGAAGTTTTCCACTAACCATCAGGCCATACATATATCCCTATGCCCAAAAGAATGAATTAAATGTTAGAGGTAGGTATAACACAACCTAGCCAAAGTTCTTTATCTTCTCCACTAGTATTGGTGCACAAGAAGGATAAATCATGACATATGTGTCGAGATTATAGAGAGCTCAATAAGCTTGGTATTAAACATAAATTTCATGTTCTTGTCATTGATGAATTGTTGGATGAATTACATGAAACAAACTACTTCAGCAAGTTGGATCTTCATTTCAAATATCACCAAATTAGAATGAAGACATAAGGCATTCCCAAAACATTTTTCAAAACTTGTGAAGATCATTATGAATTTTTGGTCATGCCTTTTGGCCTTACTAATTTACCGTCCACATTTCAAGGTTTGATAAATTCCACTTTCAAACCATTTCATAGAAAAGTTGTGTTAGTATTTTTTTATGACATACTAATCTATGGCAAGTCTTGGAATGATCATTTTCAACATGCTGATAGGGTGCTTAAACTACTTGAGGAGAAATAATTGTATGCAAAACCCTCCAAATGTTTCTTTGGGGTATAAGAGGTGGAATATTTGGGACATATTGTATCTTATGAGGGTGTTAAGGTAGACCTTAACCATTATAGAAATTTAGAGTTCTAAAATGGGCCTCCTGAGGAATGTTATAAAATAATAGTGGAAATAATAAAATAGTATTAGATTACATCATCAAATTTTAGAGGGAAAAAATGAAAAAACTACTTTTTCAAATTGTATTTTGCACTTATCTCCCTACAATTTTACTCAAATTTCGAGTGGAAGCAGTTGTCGGATGCATAATTTTATTCCTCATCCAATGAGTACCCATGTTTCATACTTTTGATAGACCTTTCTACATGAAAAATAAGAAATACATGAAAAATGTAATTGCAATCACATTTTTCATGTATTTATCATTTTTCATGTAGAACAGTCCATCGAAAGTATGAAACATGGGTACTTCTTAGATGAAGAATTAAATTATGCATCCAAAAAATGATTTTGATTGAAATTTGAGTAAAAATCTAGGGAGATAAGTTGAAAATGCGAGTTAAAAAAATAGTTTCGTTATTTTATTATTTTTTAATCTTTTTACTTTTTTACTCGAAAAATGGTGAATCATCCCCCATGGTTGACAACATCACATTGAATCCTATTAGTTCTTATTAAGTTCTTTTTGGTTATACATTTTTGTTTTGAGGCCCATTTTAAACCTCAAAATTTATCTAACGCAAAATTGAAGCCATCAAGGAATGAAAAATCCCCACAACCCTAAAGCATCTTCGAGGATTTCTCGAGTTGATAGGTTATTATCTGAAGTTTGTTAAGAATTACAGAAAAAATAATAACACCTATAACAACATTACTAAAGAGAGATGCATTTTTTTGGACTCTGGAAGCAACTAAGTCCTTTGAACATCTTAAAGAGACAGTGTGTGAAGCTTCGGTCTTAGCTACACCAGACTTTACAAAAAAAATTATTGTGGAATGTGAGGCCTTAGTAAATGGAATTGGCCTTCTTTTAATGTAAGAAGGAAGACCCATTGATTTTGAAATTCTTCTAATTAAGGGAAAATATTTACACAAACCTATTTATGAGAAGGAAATGTTGGCAATACTACATGGCCTGAAGCAATGGAACCCTTACCTAATGGGAAGATACTTCAAGGTAAAAATAAGATCATCATAGCCTTAAATAATTTTTGAAACAAATATTATCTTGAGAAGAAAAACAAAAATGGGTCATAAAGATTTTGAGTTATGACTTTGAAATAATCTACAAAAAGGGAAGCAAAATGTTATTGCAGGTGCACTATCAAGAAGGGATGAGGATGTGGAAGCATTGCTTTGTGCCATTTCTATTATCTAACCTGATTGGATAACTGAAGCAAGGGATGACTAGAAGAATGATGAAGATGTGTGGACACTCACTCAAAAGGTGCAGTAAGATCCCAGTACATCCAATATGTGTATTTGGAAAACATATTCATTATGGTACAAAGATAACTTATATCTATGTAAGAACTCCCAACTCAAACAAAATATTCTTTTGGAACTTCACACCTCTCCTTTAGGATGACACTCGAGGTTTTTAAAAACATACCACAGGGTCAAGAAGGAACATTTTTGGGATGACCTTAAATATGATATTCATAAGTTTGTGGTGGAATGTTTAGTTAGCCAACAAAATAAAGTTGAGACAATTAAAAACCTAGGTCTATTACAACCTTTATGCATTCATAGTTAGTGTTAGGAGGAGGTCTCAATGGATTATATCACATGTTTACCCAAGTCCGAAGAAAAGAGTGTCATCACGGTGGTAGTTGATAGACTTACAAAATTTGCACACTTTTGTGCACTATCTCATCCTTTAAAATCTAGTACAATCACTATTACATTTATGGAAACAATTCAAAAGCTACATGGAAACCCAAAGATTATTGTAAGTGGCAGAGATCCCATTTCTACTATAATTTTTTGGACTAAATTATTTTCTTGTCTTAGTACTCAATTAGCTCATAGCTCACCTTATCATCCTCAATCTAACGGGAAAACTAAGATAGTGAACAAATATTTTGAAGGATATCTTTGTTTCTTTGTATCTGATAAATAAAGACAATGGTCATGTGGTTACCTCTGGCAGAATGGTGGTATAACAATTCCTTCCATACTGCAACAAACATGACCCCATTTATGACTCTTTATGGATATCATCCACTCTCCAGGACATCATTTTTAAGAGAAAATTCTAAGGATCAAGTAATGGAAGATCACATCGAGCATCAACAAAACTTTCTCCAACTCTTAGAGGATAACCTGACTCTGGTACAAAATCAAATGAAACAGCATGCAAATCAACATCACAGTGAAATAAGTTTTGATGTAGGTGATTGAGTATTTTTACGGCTTCAACCATTTAATATAATTGATGAGCCCCAATTTTGGTACAATTTGGGCTCATTTTGGCCTACTCTACTTGCTCAAACCATTCATTTTTTATTGCTTATGCATTCATTTCTTAGCTTATTCATGTTGTTTGTAGGAAGAAGGGTAGGCACTCTATCCACGTGACCAATGCATTATGATTTCAGGTTTTTGCATTAAAAGGGAGAAAAGACCACGTGAAAAGGAGACAAGGAGACAATGAGGTGGCACTGCTGGTTTTTAGGAGAGGATGTCCACAGTCTTGGGACCCTCCTCGTGATTCCCACCATAGCTCCGAGCTCCAATCCATCTCCCCACCGATCTTAGAAGCAGCCAGCTGTTCTACAGGAACAGCAGTTATAACTGTTCTACAGGAACAACAATTATGACTGTCCTACAGGATCAGCAGTTTAAACTTCAGTTGGACAGCCGAGCTCCTAAAATCAAGGACACCTGTTGGATGATCGTTTTTGCATAAGTATAGAGGCCGTAGCCTTTGATAGGTTGTTGAAACTTTCGCATTACTATTGTAATTTTTGAGCACAGCTCGGGGTAGTTCTTTTTGTAAGCCAAGTTTGGCATGACATCAGATTATGAATAAAGAAGGCAGATTTTGATCTAGTTCTAAGTTTTCTCAAGGAGCTATAGCTCTCAGGTTAGGGCCCAACCTGAGAGCAATAGATCTCCTCGGTGTTGTAGAGTTATTTACTTTTCGTTTCAGCACTTTAGTTCATTGCTTTACCATGCAATTCGAAATTACAGGTTGCTGAGTTAGTTTTTATGAGATTGAATGAGTTTAGCTTATGGTTGAATTGCTTTCAGTTGTTTAGTTAGACTAGCAGGTTGATAATACATTGGAGCTCCAAGGAAAACGGTTGAGAAAGCCTCCACTGCCATCTCTGTTTGGAGATTGGAGTGCAGCCTATACCAACCACAAAAATACGCATTTCTTTACTTTATGCTTGCTGCAACACAGTCACGGTTATGATAGATCCTTTCATGCACTTTACACTTGCAACATACACCTTCATCACAGCTTCATGCACATTTCTCTTCACACGTTGGATTGCTGTTCATTGAGTTCATAAGCACAGGTAGCTTAGGTTAGTGAACTTTCGTTTTGGTGACAGTCATAAGCATTTGTTTCATTTACACTGCTCTTCCTCGTTCCATTACCTCTTCCTTCGTCTTGATCACGCATGCAACCACATCCTTGACCTCTGTTCCACTCTGTTATCTCCCAAATTCTTCCACTCCTCCCATAACTTCATCTTCTAGACCTTTCGTTGATATAGCCCTCCATCTTCCAACCTACTCCATACACTCGTTCCCCATCCTACTTCTCCATTCCTGAGCCATCACCAGCCTTATCCCTACCTTACACATCTCCCCCTACCATTCCATCACTCCATCATCACCTCAAACACCCACGGTAGGTCATCCTGTAGCAATTTGTAGACTTCCTGTAGAAACCTCTGAGTTTCCTGTAGGATCCCCTGCAGACATCCTGTAGGAGGCCACTCACTCGGTTGCTGAGCCTCTGAACATGAGGAACCTCTGTGGACGGATGTTAAGGATCCCTGGGGACCTCTCCTATCCTCCCCAACCTTTCCCACGCTTTCCTTCCTTCTGCATCACATCTGCACAACCAAACCCTAATAAGCACAAAATCACCATCACTCCATCCACTTAAAGAAAAAATACAAAAACATGTCTTTTAAGATGCAAGCAGCTTAGATTCATGCATTTTCACTTATTAGAGGTAATGGCAGCATTGGTAGAAGTTTCATTCACATTCTTTGCATCATAGAGGTTAGACTAGTCAAATTAGGGTTTCCTAGGTTTCTATGCTTTGATTTGCTTTCATTTCATTTTTGTCAAGTAAATTAGCTTTCCTTTGAGAATAGCTTTCGTCCATCATTTAGCAAGCTTCTTCTGAGAGCCTATAGAAGTTGGCTTGAGCCCTAGCGGACTTGTGCCAGCTGACCAAGTGACAGCTGCGACAAGAGCTAGTACTTGTGCATATAGCACCGTCGCTTCCAAGTTTGTACGAACTACCGGGTTGATAAAAGTAAGAGACAGGAAGCCCCAGGAGTTGTAGCATTATTGCTACAATACTGGAGCTCACCAATAATGTCCCTCAAGGAAGCTAAGAACGATAATAAATTATCACCCAAGTACTATGGTCCTTGCAAGATGTTGCAAAATATTAGTACTATGGCATACAAATTAGATCTTCCTGCATCTTCCCAATTACACCTAGTTTTCCATGTCTCATGCCTAAACAAGGTTATACCTGAAAACATTCTAGTTCAAACAATATTGCCATAACTTGACGAGGAAGGAAAATTCATCTTGGAGCTTGAAGCAGCCGTGAAAGCAAGAACTGACAACTACAAAATTGATCAATTTCAATGTATCCCATTAACTGGAAGAACTTACCTATTGAAGATTCCACATGGGAGGATGATTATTTTATACGAAAGCATTCAAAACTACTCAAGTATTGAGGAAAATACATTTTTGAAGGAGAGGGCATGTTAGGTCCCTATAATACTATTGTAGCCCCGATATTGTTATTTTTGTGCCCCATAGAAGCCCACTATTGTTATTGTTGTGCCCTTACATTATTATTGTTATGTAGTCCCTAGTTATATTGTGACCGTTTAGACTCATATATATACCAAGGAGGCCTTGTTGTGTGTATCATCCAAGAATTGTTCATTTATGTGATGCAAAAGGAGGTTTCCAACTCAAAGAGACTTATTTTCAAGTCGTTGAGCTATATTTTCTTCTATTTTTCTGATCTAGTTACATAACATTATCCATAATGTTGAATCTCTTCTTTCAAGTTTCTAATAGTTTTTTCCACATTTAAGGGAATCTCAACATGTGATTCATCTGGGTCTTGTGATGCTTATTTCATACTAAATATTTCATTACCACTAGTCACACTGAATCTTAACTTCTTTTTCTTGTTTGTGTTATGAAACAATAAGATTAATATCTTTGTCTTACCATGGTACATCCATTTCATTCTGAAACCTTTTAACTAATTCGAAATAGATCTTAATTTCTACTTCATTTCCCATAACAATCTAATGTGTGAACTCTTCTCTCTTTCCACTTTATCTCCTACCTAGTACCCTTTATGCCTAATTGATGTTATGAGGTATAAAATGATTATTTTTTTACCATGATTACTAATGATACCAATTTTCTATTATATTCGTATCAAAAGTCATAATTAAAGTTGGAAAATCTATAATTATTACTATGAGAGTAGTATGTAAATAAGGTAAATTATTTTTTCTCATTAAAATAAAAATTTGAGAATATTCATATGCTAAGTAATCACTCCTTTTATGATGATTTAAAGCTATTATAATATTTAAAACCACATATACAACAAATCTATACTACAGGTATACTCATATAAGAAGCTACGTGTTTTCCATAGAAAATGTTATAAAATGATATACAACACCAATATATATATTCGATATCTCAAAATTATAATACAAGTATTAAAAATTATGGTATGAATTTCCATAGTAATATAAGGATTCTATATATAAAACTCCACTTTGAACTACATAATCAATCCTATGTTATGGCTCAATTATTAAACTTCCCACAACAACACCTATACGGCCTATAAGAAAGCCTACAAGATTTTGCAACAACACCTATATATTCTAAATAACAACCTTTGAATTCCAAACAATTACTAAACTTCCCACAACAACACCTATATGGCCTATAGAAAACCCTACAAGATTTTGCAACAATACCTACATATTCTAAATAACAACTTTTAATTTCCAAAAATTTTGCAATAACACCTGCATATTCTAAATAACTTTTTATTTCCAGAGATTTTACAACAACACCTACATATTCTAAATAACAACCTTTGATTTCCAAAATAGAATGCTTGTGTTTCATTTTTTTAGTGCCTATATTCATTTAAATACAAATATTTTATCTACCAAAACTCACTTTAACCTAATGGTAATTATTAAGAAATAACATCATTGTAGCATGAACTTAAAGATATTTATAGTTTGGGATTTTATTATTTTCGACACCACTAATAAAATTAATATTGTAATTCTTTACTATTAAATTTTGTTTATTATATTTGTCATAAGAAAGTTGTATTTTAATCTCAAAACGTATTGACTTTTAATTAATTTTTAAAATTTTAAAAATTATTTATAAAGTTTAATAATGTTTTTGTAAAATTAAATATTAAATTTATTTTTTTTAAAATTAAAAATTAATTTTAGAAATCTTTGATTTAAGTAATTTATAGAAATTAAAACTTATTTGTAAAAATTAAAAATTATTAAAAAATAAATAAAACTAAAAAAAATCTGAAAACACCAAGTGTCCACAACAAAAAAATAACAAATAAATTGATGTTACACCTGCACGGACTGCCATCAATAAATGATGGTAGTCTCAGCATATCAGGTATAGTACAAAAGCTTCGGCTAAATTATTATTACTTTTAACTATGCATCATCTTCTCCTTCAACGTATATAAATATGCCATGTGTTGTCATATTATTTAATGAAGTTCTCAATGGCGTGCTCATAGATTGAAACAAATTATTTCAAGCTTTCTAAAATATTAACTTAAATACACGGAAAGTTCAATTATTTTTTTCATTAGAGAAACCTTGAAAATACCCTGTTGAACATTTGGATCCTTGAACTAATCTTATCATGAATAATAATATTATGTTTGTAGTTACTTTGAATATTTTTAACTTAACCTATCTTGATGCATGGGCTAGATTTTTTTAATATTAATTTAATTTACATTTAAAAAAATATAATTTACACAATAAAAAGTTTGACACTTGGTCAATGAATTATATCACTTAAATACTGGAAAAAATTAAAACCTTTACAATAAAAGTTATATCTTTTCATGATAATGCAAAATCATTAAAAAAAAATTTATGGTTTTTAATAATTTTGTAATTTTGAAGTTAGACTTTTTATTGCTAAAGTGGAAACAATATTATCATTTATTTATAATTCATAAGTTTTTTTCTTATAATTTTTATATAAAATTGTAGGTTATTTAAAAAGTTATTCATATTATTTAAGCACATGCTAACTTTGATTTATTTATCAATTTTAATATTTCAATTTTCTTTTTATATTAAAGATTCTTGAGACGAAGGATTTTTATTCTATTTAAAATGAAATATTTTACCATTTATATTAAACCACATATCTTTAAAATTAAAGATTATATATGAAATAAATTTCGTCTTTTATTTAATTAAGTCATATATTATTCTCTCACATTTATATATAAAACAATTATTAAAGTCAATTTGTCTATATGTAATTTTAGTTTTTTATTTATTATTATTATAACAATTTAAATTTATGTAATTTTAGTTTTTTATTTATTATTATTATAACAATTTAAATTAATGTAAGTCTTAGTCAATAATCAAAACTTTAAATTTTTATTTTATTCAACATTAATGAAGAAATTTATAAATTCCAAATCTATCTTAAACTAGGGTTTATGATTACCATGTAACATATGGTATACAATTAATATATAACAATTTAACCATAAGAAAAGTTGTAAATCCCAAGGCTTAAATTGGGGTTTATGTTTAGTATGTAGCATACTTTATGGTTAGATACCTTAAACTAGCGTTTATAATTACTCTGTAACATATTTTGTATAATTAATGTATAACAATTTAACGATAAGAAAAGTTATAAATCCAAGGCTACCTAAAATGAGATTTTATAATTACTATGTAACATATTTATATATAGAGGGTTTTGGAGGTTGTTAACACTATAACCCTCTAAATTACCAATGCTACCTAAAATGAGAGTTTATAATTACTATCTAACATATTTGATATATAAATGGTTTTTGAGGTTGTTAACACTATAACCCTGTAAGTTAATCTAAAGTAGCTATCAATTACTTTGACATAAGAGGGAGGTACTAAGCAGCAATGTTGTATATTACACTTGTTAATATTACAATTCTTTACTATTAATTTTTCTTTGACTATATCCACCTTAGGTTAATGAATTTGATATATAAATTATTCATGCATTTTTTTCATTAAATTTTAAAACATAAGTTGTTAATAATGTTAATTCTTAATCTACCAATTACTTAGAAAGATCAAATTAGTCAACCTGCAAACATCTTCTCTAATGCAAAAATTAAGGAAATATTTACACCTTGAGAGATTTTGATTAGATATATGTTAATTATTAATAATACTATTTAGATTTATATAAATTTCACATCTCTATATATAAAAATATTACTATTTTCAGTTTTATTAAAACTCTAATAGTGTGTGTGTGTATATCTATATATATGTTTTATATGGTTATTAATTAAATTGAAATATTAAACTATGGAATATAATAGTTATGAATAAAAAATCATTAACATTTTAATTTATTTTAATGACATGCACTTTTCTTACTTAATTGTATCCTACCTCTTAATGTAAAAATTGATAAATAATCTAATTCTAATTTTTATAACTAATAATTTATTAAAAACACATAACCACTTCCATAAACTTGGCATTAATCCCATCCATATGTGCATGTATAAATTTTAGATTAAGGATTACATACAACAACCAAAAAAACCCATAAAAATTATACAATATGTTCCTACAATATTTTCTTTTCATACATTCTCTCTCATGCACATATCACTTTTTCCATAAGAATGTATACATCACAATCAACCAAACAAGTCTAACCAAAATAAGTCTAACCATAACTAGCATAGGATAATGAAAAATAATTTCATTTATGAAAACTCTTTCATACATGCATTTTTCTTTTATAGAAACATTGAAAATATAAATTATTAAACATAAAATTTATACCTTATCTTATTGAGAATTTTATCATATTTTCTTTTCATACATTCCATCTCATGCACATGTCACTTTTTCCATAAAAAGGTATACATCACAATCAACTAAACAAGTCTAACCATAACTAGCATAGGATAACCAAAAATAAATCTCAGTTATGAAAACCCTTTCATGCATATGACTTTCCTTGAAAAATAAAACTCACTTACAAAAATTCATAAATCTCAGTTATAAAAACTCTTCATGCATATAACTTTCCTTGAAAAAAAAACTCACTTATACAAACTCTTTCATGTATGCATCTTTCCTTTATAAAAGCATTGAAAACATAAAATTTATACCTCATTTTATTGAGAATTTTGTCATTCAAATTGATTAATTAATTCTTAAACATAAAAAATTATTTCTACAAATTCGACATTAATCTTGTCCATATATGCATATATAAATTTATAATTAAATATTGTAGATAAACAATGCTTCCACATTCTCAACTACTTTATCTAATAGCTTGCATCACACCAAAGTAATCACTCTTTTAACTATAATTTGTTTTTGTGCAAAAGTTATTATATAACTCAATAGAGGAGAGGTGTTGTGAAATAAGGGTATATTTAAAAATAATATAATAATACTTATACCTACAAATTAAAAATAACAATAACAAAAATAAAATAATGTCCTCCATAAATAAAATACTTTAATTTCCAATTTCATTTTAAATGAAGTTTACATAAACAGATAAAGTAATTTAAATAAAAAATAATAATTTACTTTTTAGTATAAGGAAGACAAAAATAATATTATTGATATTGCATAATGTTTAATTCTATATATATATATATAGATTACTGCAAATTATATAGAAAATATCTCAATGTCTATATTAAAAAAGATAAAGTGATTTAACCTCAAACATATTTGGAGAGAAAGAAAGAGTGAGAATTCTTATTCCATTAATAGGTGTTTTAATTCAATATATAAGGGAGATTGGTAATGAAAACTGTGGAATATCCGAATTCAGATTCCAAAAAACCACACCACACAAATCTACAATCCATAATCCTGTCAATGTTTAATATGACTTTGATATATAACATTTAAAAAATATTAATAATAAAAATAATTAAATATATGTATATAGGAAAAAATATTAATAACAAGAATATTCAACGTGCGTATGTAGAAGGAGAGAGAGTATGTTGCTCAAACAAACATAGATCCATCTAACTCCGAATCCACCAAGAACTGAGAGGAATCATCTCAAGGTGAAAACTTTTCCTCAAATTGTGGACCCAAAAATAAGTTTACATCTTTGATCCTCTTAACATTGATCAGTCTAACTCCATCAATGTTAATACCAAAATATATCCATTTAAGTACAGGTCTAACAAGATCTAGCATGTAACATGAGGTGAGAGAGATTAAATTTCTTCACGTGCAAACTTCTTTAGAGTGTAAAATATAATATGTTATTTTTCATTGTTTAAATTGTATTTTTAAATGCTAAATAAAGTATGTATAGGACCAAATAAACATTTCAACATAAAATCTTTACAACATATTCATTTTTTTAATTATAACGACATTATTTTTCTATTTAAAACATAATTTTTAACTTTTTTTTTTCCTTATTTTAAAAAAGAACACCCGAGCAAACTTACATATCCTTTTATTTTTATTTTAAAGGGGAAAGTATACACAAACAAACTTATACATTTAAATAATTTTCAACTTTTATTTCTATTTTGAAACAAAAAGACTGACAAACAAACTTACATATCAAGCTCTCAGCTCAATAAATCTCTGAGCTCAATTATTTCAATTATATTTTTTATTAATATAATATATATAATTTCTTTTTGGGTTATTTTAGCATATTTCAATTATTTTCTAATTTAACTTTTTAATATTACTTTTCTCAAGAACATTTAAATTAGCTTTTAATCTAATTATTATTACTAACATTAATGTTATACTTTTATGTGTTTAATGAAGATAGAGTATAAAAAGTCTTCATCGACAAAATGCAGGAAGCATAGGTACAACTTCTAGGCAGATTATTACTAAGCTTAATGTTATACTTTTATGTGTTTAATGAAGATAGAGTATAACAAAGTCTTCATTGACAAAATGCAGGAACCATAGGTACAACTTCTAGGTAGGTTAGAAATATGTCAAGTAATTCTCGCTCACGGAAGCAAAGCATGATAATATGCAACGTAAGTATACTATGTACAAATTTATAATTGATGCAAATTCGCAATTATCACATCCGGCTTTGAGTTTGAAAAAACAAGATAATTTGAAAAATTGGGACATACATTACAAGGTTTCTATTAATAAATAAATAAATTTGAGAAGCCAAGAGCATATATGAAAACCGCAACGACTTTGAAATTAAAGGCAGTCTTATGTATTTAATATCGAAATTGCTCATCTCTGTTTGACAACCGGTTTCTTCCACGTTTAATTTGAAAACTAGACGTCGGTTTTCCAACGATGGATGGAGACAGAGAAAAGACCAAACTGGCATCTTGCATAAAGTATGGGACCCATCCTAACAAAACAGTGCTGATGGAAGTTCTCCTTTCCTACACCACCACCAGGCATAATCGTCCGGTTAGACACAACAAATATTTTGTCAGGTTTGCGGGTTTATAGAACATTGAAGGGTAGCAAAAGGTATCTGTAAATTAAAGGTCAGCTCCAGAAATTGATCTGCAAGTCACCGACAGCCCGTGAAAAAAGCAAAGATTCGGAACTGACGAGAAAAAACAAAGGTCCATCCGATGCAGGGCTGCAACCAGAAGAACCAGAGAGAGGACTACGATAAAATCCCTTTAAGGGGCTACTCTCATGGCAGACGTAGGGTTCTGCAAATTTTAATAATGATGGTGGTGATGATGCATGTATTTGTGGACAGTGGGAACTGTGATTTTGAGATACAGCCCACAAGAGATCAAGAAAGTCCAGGGACATCAAGCAGAAGGGCGTTGATTGGATCTTCACCACCTGAGTGCAGATTTAAATGCGGCAGATGCACTCCCTGTGTGAGCGTACTAGTTCCAATCCATCCAGGCACTGCCAGTCCACCGAATTACTACCCGCAGGTTTGGAGATGTAAATGTAGAAACAGGCTATACACTCCATGACATCAGTCTTTGTGAAGTTAGCTTGTTGATTTATTCTAGTATTCGTCCATTTGGACCATGACATAAAATATTCTATATAGAAATCTCAATGATGGTGGTCAACATATGAAGTTCTTCTAGGTAGCTTTCTCAATGTGGTAAAATGTTGTTTTACGAGTTGAGATAGTGGAGAGAGTTTTATCAGTACCATAATAGATAGATGGATTTATGAACGTATATAAAATAATCTAGTTTTAAATATTACCATGCGAGATGAAGTCCTTCTATATAGCATTTTCAAAGAACATGATAGACTGTTGTTCTACCAATAGTAGACAGAGTTTTACCAGTTATCTGAAAAATAGACGGTTTTATGAAGGTATATAAAAATATTCGTATAAGGCACAATGTATAACTCTCAATATCACAAATACAAACAGGCCGAAAGAACTGGTCATTGATTCACATCCATGGTCGAAAGCCATGGTCTCTCTTTACTGTTTAGTAATCCAAAGGAATGGGCCTCCAGCACAATTGTCACTATGGTAAAAAAGTGGTCCTGTTGCTATTACTGAGCTGAATTCGATTCATGTTGTGATGAATACATTATAACATGTAGTAATGTTATGTATAAGTTTTAAACATTTGTTTCAGATTGAGGAAGTGCTCTTTGTTGGACTGCTTATATGGTTGTTCAAATCCTGCTTCTCACTAACTACCACTGTTAAATCTTATGAAGCCATGGCCAATATATGGAATGTTAAAAGAATGAATCCTACCAGTTGGCCTCCTAGCCCATCAAGTATGAAACCTGTTACTTGCCCCTGCTCTCTCTTTACTGTTTAGTAATCCAAAGTAATAACCATTAGACACCCACTAGAGTTTATCAGTCTCTTATGGCATATGTCCCCATGAACTATTGGTTGGAGTCACTATTGCAGTTATACCAAAACAGGTGTTAGTAAACAGACAGATTGGTAGATTTAAGCACATGCCATGAAACACAGAGGAAATGTTGGATCATCCTTCTACACCGCCATTAACTGGGAGCACAACAATCTCCCCCAAGGCCAGCCAGGTGTGTTTCAAACTCAAGACCTCTGGCTCTGATACCACTTGTTGGAGTCAGTATTGCCTTTACACCAAAACCTACAGATGTTAGTAACCAAAACCCACAGGTGTTAGTAAACAGACACATAGGTAGATTTAAGCACATGCCACGAAACACATAAGGAGCGTTGGATCATCCTTCTACACAGCCATTAACGGGAAACACAACACTACTACAGTCAACTTCATGTAAATCCTCAGTAATCTGTATATGTTAAAAGTTAGTATCAATACTAAAGAGGAACAAAGTAACCTGTGTATGTTAGAAATTGGTATCAGAGCTAAAGAGGAACAACTAGAAATTCTGTAGCCGCAGCTTGCAGAGTCCTCAAGTGAAGGGTCGAAAGTTTCACTGCAGCGGTTGAACAATCTTGTCGGCAGTTGACCAATAAACCGTAGCTTCTTGATTTTTTTTGTCGCCAACTGAAGAGGAGAGTAGTCGGAAAAATTTAACGAAGCTTTAAAAAATAAAAGCCGACGCGATTGAGAAAAAAAGGCCGAGAATACGAAAAAAAAAAGAATGATCTGGGGCTCCATAAGCCGATAGTCACTGCCGCGGCTCCGCTAAGGAGTGTGTAACAACTTCTGACCAAATACGAAAGTCGAAGGTGGTCATACTTTTTTGAATGTCACGTGGGCCATATTCATTCAAAATCCCCTTGCATAATCCCGTTGGATTTTTTTTATTGAAGGTTTTTATTGAAAAGTTTTTTTTTTTTAATTAAAAGTTCTTTCATAAAAGGGTTTGTTAAATATTTTTTTGGAAAATAAAAGGACCTGGGAAAAGATTATGAAGGGTGCTTTAAAGGTAGAGGGATTTCAAATATATTTTTGAGATTTCTATGAAGTTGGTTTTTTTTTTTTTTTTTAAATAAAGTTTTTTTTTGGGAAGTGTGTTTATTATTTTGTAAAGTTTGGTTTATAAAAACATGTTTTTGGTGAAGATAGTGGCTTACTCAAATCACATTTTTTTTTGGGTGATATGGAAGACAATCTCATTCAATCAACAAAGAAACTATAAGAAAATGAAATGCCCCATTCATTGGTGGCAAAGGGGCACTTAAGCATATTAAGAAAAGAAATCGAAAAGAAAAGCCAAAGATCATTGCTATGGTTAGAGAGGTTCAGCAGCCAAGGCACTGAGAAGTGTAGCAGAATACAGAAGAAATAGAGGTTGATTGGTGTAGCTTTGATTTGCTACCACCTCCTATGTTTAGAGGTGAATATTTTGATCATTGGGTTATCAAGAAGCTAACTTTTCTTAAAGCTAAAGAGTTAATTGAGTATGAATCTAATAACCCATATGATAAATTATGTGATTCTTTAGAATTGAATTTTATAAAATAGCCATTTGGCAAGTGTTTGTGCAAAGTAGCTAAAGCTACAACTTCCAAGAAAACATGGAAGTTCGAAAAATTTAACGTAATGAGGAGTGACATGCAACATCAAATTATGTCACCAAAAAAGAAATCAGCAACAAAACTGAGAATATATGAGCAAAACTATGAAGAAAAAATTAGATAACCTCACTCAAAAATAGATTCCAAATAAATTCAAACTCATATTCCAAATAAATTCATTTAATTCCTATGGGGGGCCGTTATAGCTCCACAAGTATTCCCTAAATAGTTCATTTTCCGTTAACCTTATTGAGAATGGCAGGGTGCGGCATGCCGTTGGCGTTCATGGTTCATTTTCCAATGAGCTTATTGAGAACGGCGGGACGGCCCATACAGTTGCTGTTCATAGTTACGGTTCCAGAGCGATTGATTCTAATTGGCCAGTTATCGACATGTCAAGAATAAGCAATCCGGATGGACTGAGTTTTCGCTCCGCCTCACAAGTTACAGCTCTCCTGTCGTCAATGACGGAGTTCGGCTTTTGGCATTACAGAGCTCTGAATTCCAGTTGTTTGCACAGATACACTCTAGGATAGTCTAAAACTCTTAAAACCATTAAATATGACTGCTGTTTTATTTTCAATTTCCAATTCTGTTTCTACCTCTACCAGACTAGGCTGTTGGCTTTACATGGTTACATTCTGATAGAACCACAGTATATAGGGTTAGGGTTAGCTGAAAACTCGTTCTTTTATGTAAAGAGTTAGGGTTTAATATTATTCAGGATTTCCACTATATATAGGGTTAGGGTTAGCTCAAAACTCTTTCATTTATAGAGTTAGGGTTTTATATTATTCAGGATTTGAATCTGGGTTGTTGGTTGGGGTTAGCTCAAAACTCTTTCTTGTATAGAGTTAGGGTTTTATATTATTCAGCCTTTGAATCTGGGTTGTTGGTTTTCATTCTGCAGGGCTTGAGGGCTTGAACTTTGGTTGTTCATATAGCTCCACTCTGTCCCAATTAACACCATATAGGCTGTCCCAATTAACACCATATAGGTTAGTTTAAACTGTTTAATTTTAGCGTTTGAACATAGACGGTTTGCTTTCTAACAAGAAGTTGACCCGTGGTTATTTATCTGATTACACTTTAAATATATATTAGGTTAAAACGCTCCATGAAGCCTCCGCACCAGCGAGAAGTTAAATTGAGCTAAACACTAAGCCTGATCCACGGCATGACCTTACACATCTCCCCCGTTCGAACTATAGAATGGTCATTTTGATGTAATACCAACATTAGAGAACTAGTAGACATGGATTTCGAATAAAATTTCATTTAAAATCAATAGATCTATATAAAACGCTTTCTTGTAAGTATCTTTTATACAACATATATAAGTGTGGCAAGTCGCTGCAGATAAGAATTGCTAGTTTCACGTAGGGAGAAATTGGCGGAGGTTGTAGTGCTTTATCTAGATTCATGACCCTTCATTGACTGCTGATTCACTATTTTTTTTTACCGACATATACGATTTGAGGAATAAAAATCATATAATGTAGCGTGCCATATTGATTATCCCTAAATGGAAGTTAATAGGTGCTTCCTAAACGTCTATTAAAATTATATCACCACGAGGATAATGGCTTTGAAGCAATAATCACCGATTTCGATTTTAAAGTAACTGTGATGCGCGTTATTGGTAGTTGACTTGAAATCACCGATTTCGATTTTAAAGTAACTGTGATTTTGAAGTTCATGAGAATGATAAATAAATTGCATTTTAAAGTGATTGCTATTATGTGTTGTTGTTTGTTTTTGAGACCAAGGAAAGTTTTAGAATATATATTTACATAAAATTATTACATAATTATTTTATTTCAAAGTTTAAATATTTTGATTTATAAAACTTAAATTTGAATATACTAAAAGTATTAAAAAAAATTATTTAATAACTTAATATAAATTCAGTTGGGTATGGTTTATATCAAAATTAATATATAAACTTAAAAGTCTAATTTATGTTTTTCATGTATTTATCCATCATTTTCTCCTAATTCTTACCTAAAATTTGAAAAAAAGCAAATATAATTGTGCTTTCTTTATTTGTTGGTAGGGTAATTTACCAATATATGCATGTCACCTTATGATTTGTTAAATTTCTATATAGTGAAAAACCATTTCTTAACCCTTAGGCTATCAATTTAGAAATTTATTTATATTTTCATATTTTTAAACTTCAAAATCTGTGAATCTATAAAAGTTTTATTGCCTTTATTTTCTAAACTTCAATAACTATCTAGCATTTAAATGGGATTGTATGCTAGCTTAACACCTAAAAATTAAACATGAAAGAATGGATGTTTAGAAACTACTATATGGCATGAAAACTTGAGATCTAAAGATAAGACTCAACCTTTTTCAAGATAATATGCGCATCTAGTGTAAAGAAAGCTTTTAATGAAACTTCAATGCCTAATGGGAGAATTGTAACGTTAGAGATGGTGGTAAAGAACATTGCTTAGTTCATGGTTATAGTGATTAGAGTTATGTATCAACATAATGAAGATAAAAAAATTGTTAATTTTTTTAGAAATGTGTAATAATTTTGAAATGGTTGCCATTTCCATGGAAAAGTCCAAAGATGTATCTAAAATAACAATATAAGAATTGATGGTTAATATGAAAGAGAACTCCTTAGGACATGTCTTAAAGACTTGAGGATTGATTGGTAGATGAAAAAAAGGAATATATGAGAAAGGTAAAGGTAATGATCAAGAAGGATAAAGAACAACACCAAACAACCAAATCAATATAAACCATCTCAATATAAAGGGAGGAGAGGTAGAAAATGGATAAACAAATCTGAAGTCTAATGTTACTTTTATAAAAAAATACGATGAAAGAAACAAGGAAAAACTATTGTCTCCAACACTGAAGAACAAGGAAAATATGAAAGAAAATATGAAACAATATCCATTTCATGTCAAATCATTTACGAAGATCACAACAAGCCTATTTGGTTAATTGATAGTTCATGCAACAATCATATGATAGGTAACAAATGATTGTTTTATAGTATTGATAGGTCTATTAAATTTGAAATTAATTTAGGAAGTGATTATGAAGTCAAGGTATTGGGTAAAGGTGGTGTGTTTGTCTTAACCAAACAATACAAGAAGAAAAATATTATGCATGTCTTTTATGTACCTAATATTAAAAGTAACCTAATAGGTATAGGGAAATTAAGTCAAAATGGCATAGGATAAACCATGTGGTAGAAAATTTATTACAAATGTCTTAGATGACCTATTAAACATAACCTAATAAGTATATAACAATTGACTCAAGATAATATTGGATAGAATATCTAATAGTAAACTTATTACAAAGTGTCAAATGAACAAGAAAAAATGTTTCCATTTAATTGAGAAATGTGAATTTATGATAGTCACATAAAATATCTAAGGCATAAATAAGACTTGGTTTTGGTATCTAAGGTAGATATGGATTCCTACCTCTTAAGACTCTAGGTGTCTTAAAAAGTAATGATTGTAAAAATAATTCCTTATATTGAATAAACAATATAAAACACTGTATCCTTGTGAATCACTAAAAAGACAACTTTCCAAGAGTTTCCTAAAGAACAAAATATATGTGAACAATCTATTAGTAAATTTGTTTTTTTTATATATTTATTCATGATTTTAAAATGAAATTATAATTATGCTTCCTCATAAATAAATGTGAAACATTCCTAGAGTTCAAAAAATCGATGGTCTCAGAGTATTTTTCAAATTTTTTTATGACAACAAGGGATTATAAAGAAATTCACCACAAATTACACTCCAAAACATAATGTAATGATTGAAGGAAAAAATATACCATCATTATTATGGCAAATAGCATGATCAAACCTAAAAATCTATGGAAATAAAGGTAAAAATATTTAAGAAGAATGTAACGAATATATTGAAATATTTAAGATGTATTTCCTATGCACATGTTCTAAAAGAGATCCTAAGACAACTTAAATGTGGGAGTGAAAAGTGCATTTTATTAAGTATATTGAATAATTTAGAGCATATACATTTTAACCTAGTCACATAAAAATTTGTTCTAAATAGAAATGTAAAATTCTCAAAGGAAAAATCATAGAGTAAATAACCAAATGAAACAATGAACAACCATAATCTATTTCTCAAGATAGATGAACATGATAAAAGTTTATAAAAATAAGTATGATTTCAAGGTTACAAAGAACAACTTCGAAATAGTTCGTCTTTATTGAGAAATTAGAAAAATAGTCTTCTTTTCTTGCCATGATTCAAAAGCTTCAATGAGAAATCTAAAAGCAGAACTTGACACAATTTTATGAGTATTGTGATGATTTGGATTAACAAAATCATTTAAAGTTTCAATGAGAAATCTAAAAACAGAGCTTGACATAATTTTATGAGTATTGTGATGATTTGGATTAACAACTTTATTTTTCCTTGCTATGCTATCAATTTTACTTATTTTGAATAAGAAGTGAAATAAGAGTGTTGGGTATAGCGATGATTGAAGAGATTAAATTTCATTGAAAAAAACTAATATTGGCAAGTGGGCTAATTTTACGCGCATTTTCCAAAAAAATTAGTCAATTTATTTTTTACCTAAAAATAATTAGTCCAATTTTATAGTATAAATAAAATTTCCTTTAAATGTAACCAAAATTCTACATATAGTATGTAGAAAAACAAATATTACAACATATTTTAGAGCTTGTATATTAAAGACTACAAAGATTGCCAAAGTTTCTAAACTTTAAAATAAATTTCTATTCTCAAAAACTTCCCTTCCTTTCTAAAATAGTAAAGTTTGATGCTATTAGAACCATAGCCTCTAAGGCTATTGAGTGGCAATTTAGAAAAAGACTTATGTAAATCAGCCACATACAGCCAGGAGGATTTAAAGGAAAATGCCAAGAATATAAGGTAAAGGAAAATTTGGTCTCAATGGACATTAACCATCATCATCATCACCATAACTTGAAGAATATAAAGGATATAAAGTAAAAAGATTTTATAGTTTCAATCACGTTGTAAGAATTTGATATAATTGAATTCACTTTTATATACAATAGAAAATGTTAACCACTATAACTTTCTAAAATTTATTTTCAAAATAAAAATATAATGATAAATGATTTTAAAACTGACATTAAAAAAGAATTTAAGATAACAAATTTTATCTCTTAGAATATTTCTTTCTCAATCACTAAAGTGTTAAGTGCTAACATTAACGTATGCCATAAAGTCAATCAGTTTCCAAAATCCAAACAAGTACAGACACCCTCTAATTGTCTGATAGAAATTTCAATAAAATTAAAACTACCAACTCACTTAAAACTACAACAAAGGTAAGTAGTTCAAATCCAGAGCACACCAATCTCAATAGAAAATACGTCGAATACACAGCACACGAATCTCAGAACTCCATTTGTAAACACGAAATTGACATCAATCATATCAAAACATTTAATCCACTACCAATTTTACAATGCAACTGTCAGCAGAATTCCTACGGCAAACAACAGGCAGATCAACATCGTAGCGAAAGAAGTTTTGATGTAGGTGATTGGGTATTCCTACGGCTACAACCATATAAGAAAATGTCCCTCAAGCAAGCTAAGAAGGATAATAAATTATCACCAAAGTATTATGGTCCATACAAGGTGTTGCAAAATATTGGTACTATGGCATACAGATTGGAGCTTCCTGCAGCTTCTCAATTGCACCCAGTTTTCCATGTTTCATGTTTAAAGAAGGTTATAGGCGACAAGCTCCCAGTTCAAACAATATTGCCAGAACTTGACGAGGAAGGAAAAATTATATTGGAACCGGAAGCAGTGACAGAAACAAGAACTCGACAGCTACGAAATCGATCAATTTCAGAGTATCTTATCAAGTGGAAGAACTTATCCGCTGAAGATTCCACATGGGAGGATGAGAATTTTATGCAGAAGTATCCAAAACTGCTCAAGCGTTGAGGACAACAATTTTTTGAAGGAGAGGGGCATGTTGGGTCCCTATAATACTAGTGATTACCCCATTACTATTGTAGTTATACCCTTATTTATATTGTTGTGCCCCTATTACCCCCATATTGTTATTTCTGTGCCCCATAGAATCCCTCTATTGTTATTTTTGTGGCTTTATATTATTATTGTTCGGTCGGCTGGATTATATTGTGACTCCTTAGACTCCTATATATAGAAAGGAGGTTTTATCATTTGTATCATCCAAGAATTGTTCATTCATGTAATGTAAAGGAGGTTGCCCCCTCGAAGAGGCTGAATTCTAAGGCGTTGATCTATCTTTTCTATCTTTTCTTGAGCTGGTTTCATAACAAAATTTGAGGAGTATCAATCACACGAGGAGCTATGAAAAATCACTGAATTACGATAATAAGAAATCCAAAATGTGTTTATGCAGTAAATGATTGCGAAACAGTCATTTCATATATAGAAAGTGATATTTGCAGGTAGAATTTTATGGTGGAACAACTATCAATTAATAATTTTTGTTTCCAGTCATATAATGTATATGAGTGTATTAATTAAAATTAACATAGATTTATTTTAAATATTGATTAGTTTGAGTTCATAGATTTATTTTAAATATTGATTAGTTTGAGTTGATCGATAAAAATTTTTCAAGTGTAAATTTATTTTAGAGTGCAAAAACAATGTGTAATTTTTTATTGTTTAAATTGTTTTGACTATTATAGATATTACACAACACTTGTATTGAACATTTTATGAACTCATTTTAAATTGGTTTTTTGTTATTAATATATTTTTATGTATAAGTCAATATTTTTTTTTTTTGTAAAGCTTGGTAGGTCCATCCATTTTCTATTATATATTAAGCAAATTTACACCACACAGATTTACTGGATGGCCTCATCTTGCCCGAGGGGAAACCAAGTCTGTTGGCCACGGATCAGCATTATACGCCATCCAAAAACAAGATTGTTTCAGTCTTTTTAGCAGAGCTAGTTAAGTCTCAGTCTCCTGTCCAAATATTATATAACTATACCAACTCACATATGCAACAGAAAATTTAAAAGCTACCCACATAAACAAAAACTAAACATAATGAAACTAGTCTTTTTTAACATTCTTCTCATCGAAGAGAGGTGCTACAAGAGCAGGATCTTCAGCAGTTGCCCCTGGCATTCCATACAGGATCTTCAGCAGTTGCCCCTGGCATTCCATACAGCTCCACGATGCAAGGGATGTGACAGTCAATATGATCCATCCTGATGTCTTGTTTGTGCAACTGAAATAGGATTTTCTCCATGTCTTTTTTATAACTGGGTAGGCCCTGCATTGTGACTACCATCCCCACAAAGATTTGTTTGATCACTTTGCCAAGCAGACTTTTCATCAAGAAGTATAAGTACAAGGTGTGTTTGAATTGCGTAATTCTACCTCATGTATTCCCTGGATCAGGGACCAACGTTCTCCAGTCTTATATCTCTTCGTCTTGTTTCGTTTCCTGTTTGATCTCAACTTCCCAGTTGTCAATCAACTTACAAACTCCTTCATCCGTTTCATCTCGATATGGCATAGCTGCCTCTGCTATGAGGTGCTCAGCAGGCTTACGACCCCTGCGGCCTTCCGTCATGCTCAGTCTCTTGGTTGCCTGATGGGCCGGGCCCCTACTACCATGACCAGACCCTCTCTTTGCTAGAGCCATACCTTTTTCCTTAATGGCTTGTGAACAACCAAACAACGTTATTGCCATTAGTTCATTCATATCATCCCGACTCAACTGCTCATACCATGCCTCTCTACCCTGCTTCGCCTTCTACAGATTAAGGTATCCCAGTGCCCACAAGCGGCCAAGGGAATTAGGCTTCGAGCGTGGTTCTCCAAGCTCCTCATAGTGCCCCTCACCCTTGCAATCGTGCAATTTCCTGTCATCCCACTGCAACTGGAGCTAAGCCTTTAGGCCCGTCCAAAGTCTAGATCTGCGATGGCTATCATACTCGCATGCATCTCCCTTAGCTAGCATCTACCCCATCATGGTTATGCTTGCCCCTCTTTCCCTTATATTGTCCTGGGTCCCTAGTTGCACCCTTGCTACCATGCGTATGCAGATGCCAAGGTTTTCTCAGCGGATTGCTGACATAGCTAATATCTTGCCCCCCTGCCCGTGACTCTTTCCTACCTCTCCCTTCACCACTCAGCCCCCCAGACATGACATGCCTGTTATACCCTATAGCCCTGGTTTGAGCCACTAAATAGGGGCCTATATCTCTGCTCGACTCAACATTACCAATGTCATTGTCGAGACTACGGCTTAAATGCAATAAAAACAAAACGCGGCATTGGGCCTTGGCCCTCCCTTTCCTCCCCTTGTTTCTTTCGAACAGTGTTGCGCCCCATTGGGGTGACCTGTTGCCCCTCCCTTCCCCCCGGTGAAACCTGCACCAGCTCATGTAATTGATGCAAGAACCCAACCAGATCATAAAAATGATGCAGGAACGAGACCGAATTACATACCAGAGAGTCGTTGCTAGCCCACAACCAAGGTGCCTTCGCCTCTCGTCTATTTTGGGACACCTTCCTTCTCGACTGCAAATTTCTTGTGCCCGGCACGTCGAATGCCATTCCCATCTCTGCCACCCTGCCTTATTCCTCCCTCTGCCACCTTGCCAAACCACTGACCATGCATTCATGGCTAAGGACACCGCACCCCCTGCCTTGAGCATGTGGGGGCTGGTGGTAATTATCGTCCCGGTACAAACCATGTCACTTTGAAGCCTACCACCTCTGACATCCTCTCTCATCCCGATCGGGAGTGTATAAGTCAATATTAATTCATATTAAAATATTTATATTTTACTCTATTTTTCATTTTTATTATAGCCAACATTGTTTTCTAGAGAATATTTAGTCTTTATTTTAAGAGGACAAACTTAGACATCACCTTCACACTTTGTTTTAGAATGATCCTCTAAGCTCAATAAAATTATAGTATAACAAATTAAATTGAGCTAATTTATTATTCTATAGTATAACAAATTAAATTGAGCTAATTTTATATTTGAAATACTTTCGTTAGAAATCACATTAGAAAAGTTTGGTGGATGCATTTCCAACCAAACTTGATATCACCACAAGATATGTTTATTGTCCAAACTTTTCTAATGTGATTTCTGCAAAAAGTATTTCAAGTATTCAATATATAGATCACATAAACTTGAATTTGAATATTTTTATTTGTTTATAAATGAAGTGAATATTATGTTTTATTATTATTATTATTTTAATGATAAACACCATTGAAACTCATTATAAAATACCTATATATACAGTGAAAAAAATTTAAATCATTTATTATATCTTATAACTAACACAAATCACTAAAATAGAGAAGAAAAATATGCAAATATTAAAAAGAAAGATGTACAATTTATTAATGCAGTTTTATATAAAAACCAACATAGATCCATCTTAATCGTGGACCTAAGCTGCAAACTTATTTTAGAATGCAAAAATCAATCTGCAATTTTTCATTGTGTAAATTGTATTCTTAAAAGCTATATATTTGTAACTATAGGTCAATACTAATTTATATTAAAATATTTTATTCATAACCTACATTGCATATTTGATTATATACAACATAAAAATATTTTTTTTTAACATTTTTTTTGTATAGATATATATAAAATTGATATTTACATAAGTTAGTTAACATACATTTTAAAATAATTTATTTAAATAGTGTGTTAAAATACTTTTGAAAAGTATATAGTTTTAAATATTTTACTCACATACATATATTTTTACTTTTAATTAATTTACATGGAATTGTATAAACTTATTTATATATATATATATATATATATATTGATTTAGAAAATATTTTATTTTTAAATTAAAAAATATATATATCAACTCTAAATTAAACAGGAACAAACTTACCCATCTCTTTCACACTTTATTGTAAAATAAACTTCTCCTCTGATTAAAATAAACTTTAATAATATCACATAGGAGAACCTGAGAAAAGCTATTAGTAACGCACCCCCACAAAGGTGTTACCACTGTTAACGACGGTGTTATGAAAGACGACGTGTTTCATTTCTGCGTACAAGGTGTTGAACGCGCGATCTTCGCCTTCGTTGAAGGTAGATCCTCGGTTGTGATATAGGCCTAGCTCACCAGTCACCAGAATGCTGTCAAGATATTGTCGTGTCTTTGCAAATTGTTGGTACGAATTTCTTTGGGTACCAGTTTGCAAATTGTTGGTACGAATTTCTTTGGGTACCAGTTTGCAAATTGTTGGTACGAGTTCTAAACTTCTTGTTGTCAGTCACGGGGCACTTCAATAGCTGTCCCATAAAGGACAGCTTTACAGTGGTGAGAAAGTGATGAATTTTGTAGCAAAGTTTGATGAGATGACTTTTCAATTTTAATTTTTTTAAAAGTTAATTGAAAAATTGTAATTTTATGTTTTTTTGGGTATAAAATTTAAATGTTTTAAAAGTTTCTAAATAAATTTAATTTATTTTCAATTTAATTAAAAAAACAATATTATTAAATTTTATGTAGAATTCTAAAAACACATTTCATTAAATTACCATTAACATTTATTTGTTAACATTATCATAATCACACCTACAACATCAATGTTTCAATAAAAGTGGGTTGATTATTCTTTCAATAACCAAGTAAAATGTTTCAATTTTTTTTTGATTTCCTATAAAATAGAAGTAAAATTACTAATACAACTTTCATTATAATTTATTATTTTTCCTATAAAATAGAAGTAAAATTACTAATACAACTTTCATTATAAATTATCATAAAAATAAATAAAATAAAGTCAACATATTAAATTTATAAATTTTAAGAATAAAATAACATTAACAACCTCACAAGCTTTATTAAATTTATAAAATTCATTTTTATGGAGTGTGGAATTCTATTCACCATCTTCAAGAACATTTACTACACAAATGTAATCTATGTATGTGACATGAAGTTTCTACTATATTAAAGATTATAAAATCCATTTATATGAAATATGGAATTCTATTCCACATCTCCAAAAACCTTTTACTACACTAATGTAAACCATGTATATGCCCTTTCGTCGGACAAAGCCAAGTTTTACGGGATTTTTCATCATTTTCTTATTTTAACCTCCCACTATCATTACCTCGCTAATAGTCAATATGAAGTGGAAATTTTAAAAACCCATCCATCCCGTCAATTTGACAGAGTTTCCCTAATCTACTAATGACACCAGTTACTAAGTTCTTTTAACACACCGACAAAAGTTTCCCTGATATACTAATGACACCAGTTAGTAAGTTCTTTTAACACACCGACAAAAATACCAATGAATACCGTCAGTGTTCTTCTGTTCATTGCTCGCCATTGCTTTAATAAATCAAAACATATTTCGAGCTCTCATGAACCACACTCTATCAAAATTGTTGAGATTGTTTTAATGCCTAATGGTTTTGGTGGTTTTGATTCCCCGGAGGGTGTTGGATTTTCACGATTATCTTATTGTGAATTGATAACGCAGATTAACTATCATTCTAATCCACCATGGGACCACTTAAAAATGTAATAATAGTTTGGAAGTTTTTTAATATCTACAGTTTTTAGTGTAATGAAAAACCTAACATTTACTAGTTTCTATTACTTCTTAAATTAATAAACCCTGTCCAATTTATAAAAAGCATCCTTTAACTTTATCTATTACTTCTTCTTCTAAATTTGATAAGCCCGAGCTAGTATGTGCCAAGATTATTTTCTATTACTTCTTAAATTAATAAACCCTGTCCAATTTATAAAAAGCATCCTTTAACTTTATCTATTACTTCTTCTTCTAAATTTGATAAGCCCGGGCTAGTATGTGCCAAGATTATTGGAGATGCAGAGGAGAAAAAACATAAATTCAGACATAAAACACGAGCTAGGGCTATTCTATTGATCACACAAAACATGATGCTTACAATGAACCCAGTGAAGGCTATTTATCCTTTTCCAACTAGTGACTTGCCTAAAATATCTTGACAAGCATCTATATGCAACCACACACTCAAAGTCGTCTATCACTTGACTTGACTTGACTTGACTCAACACTCAATACTCAATCACTCAATCACTTAGTTAACTGACTCTCTATGTTTAGCCAACTCTACATGTGGGAGTAATTACAATTTCTAACACTCCCCATTAATTACGACCGTATGACTCAACATAACTTGACTTGACCCGATTATGACTTAAACATGTTTGCTGGTCTATGTCTCAGCTAGGCTTACAATGGCTCAAGATTTTCATAATTTTTCTTTTTTTTTCTCTCTTCTTCCAAATTTTATATCCTTGAAATTGCTTCATTCTATGTTGAACTTTCTTGCTATAGGGTTTATTTACTTGTTGTGATGCAATTTTTCTTTTATTTTTCTTGAATTTGTGCTAAAACACAATTTGATCTTGTCTACTACATCTTCTTCTTCAAACATTCGTTCAACCATGGATTGCTGCAAAAACCATAGCTGAAGATGGTTTCAATGCATTCATCTTTGTCTTCAAAAACATCCATATCATTTTTTTCACTTGCATCGTCAGGTACTGCTGTTTTTTTTGTGTACTCTGCATACTCAAGATCATTATTCACTATTTATTCTAGCTGCTACTTTAAGACTCACATCAATTTGTTCTATTGGTTTTTGAATCCATTCTTCAATGAGCTTCAAATCTGCATCAAACTTATTAACAACCTTGCTTTCAACTTCTACTCCCATGCTATTTTGAACCCCTGCATATTCAAAACAATGTTAAGAACATCTTCAATATGACTATCTTCAGTGAGAGTTTCCTGCTCTACATCTGCCTTCTTTTCAACTGCATGGAGGTTATGCTCCACTGTTATGCTGTTAGTGGATATTCTCATAAAAAGCTACTCAATCACTTTATCATGTTCTTGATCATCAACTGTTGCTAGATGACATACTGCTTCATGAGAAATTCCAACTGCTTCATGTCTTGCTGCTACGGTGACAACTTCAACCTTCAATGTTTCATTAAACATTGCACTTACCATATTGTCACAATCAATCCTTGTTTTAAAAAATAAACCACACATATTATCAACATAATGTTCATTCAGACTAGGTGGAATACCTAGCATGCATGTGCTCATTGTCAATTTCATTGACAATTTCAACTTCACCAAATCCATTAGCTGCGGCTGGATTCACCAATTCACATATAACTTTGCAGTTATCATCCACATATGTCTCATCACAATGGGATTCACGATCATCTGTATCATCCACATTACAGTGGAGTCTTTCAGCGTTTATTTTCTCTTGCTCTGTTTCACAAACAGAGACTTCGACTTCTCTCTCTGCAATCTTTGTTGCATCTTCTTCATCCATATGCATGCTTGCATAATGGGATTCAATGATTGCATCTTCCTCATCCATATGCATGCTTGCATAATGGGATTCAATTTTATAGTCTTGACAACCATCATCCACTTTTGAATGGGGTTCTCCAAGCTCTATTTTCCTCTGAGAGTCTTTCTCGTATACTCTTAGATCTGCCACTCACTTCTTTGTTTGTGACATAACATGTTGCTGCATGTCGCTCTCCATTACACCAAATTGTACTTCCAGGAACTTCCATGCTTCCTTGAAAGTTGTAGTTTTCGCATATAATCATTTTACACATTACTTGTTGAATAAAAATCAAAATAAACACATCTTAACAATCCTTTCTCGTAATAAACCTTTGATTTTTCTTTTTTTTCAAATAAAAAACACTTAAAAAAAATCTTTACTTCAAACCTTTCACAATCCTGTAACCAAGGCTCGTATTTTTTTTTTTTAATAAAAAAAACTTAAGAAAATCCTTACTTCAAACTTTTCACAATCCTATAACGAAGGCTTGTCTCACTAAATCACCCTGTTTTGAAATAAGCCCACCATAACGCACTTTTTTTTAAAATAAAAACCTTTTTCCAAAACTCCACAATCTTCAAAGGTTTCGAACCTGCCCATGGTTAGATTAACGACTACTGCTTATGTCGGTTCTCCCTTCGCACACGGTTTTGAATTAGGCTACGGATACGACGCGGTTTTGACTTCGGCTACGGCTTATGGCGGCTCTCCCTTCGCACGTTCTCTTTGGCGGTGTAATAGACCACGATCCAAATGTGGCTCACGGTCGTGGCTATAGCGCCTTGTCAGTGTCACGGGGCATTCTGCATAGTGATAATTCAAGTACGCAACACCGAAAATAAAAACTTCGTTACTTATCGCTAACCCGATATGACTCTGCACGCTGCGACGACAGGTTTTCTATATGTGGCTCTTAGATTGATGCAGAGGAGAAAAATCATGAATTCACACATAAAACAGGAGCTGTTACTTTTTTTTCGATAATGTTTACAATGAATGGTATTTATCATTTTCTAACTAGTTCTTCTATTGATAATGCTTACAATAAAAGGTATTTATCATTTTCCAATTAACTAATTGCCTAAAATATCTTGATATGCATCCAATGCGACCACACACTAAAAGGCCTTTATCACTTGACTTGACACTCAAATACTCAATCACTGGATTATCTGATTCTCTATATTTAACGAACTCCACATGCAAAAATAATTATAATTTCCAACAAAATCAAACTATACAAAAAAATAATTACAATTTCTAACCGTATCAAACTATACAAAAATAATTACAATTTCCAACAAAATCAAGCTATACAATTAGCAATACGTCCAGCCTCCAGGTGCGGGCTGTGAGAAATCACTGACTTGCAACATGAAGACTCCATCGCTAGATGGTTTGTTTGAGATTATGAATTCAACACAAAATCTAGAAGTAGGCTCTTCACCGTCATAGAATCATTTGAATGGGTACCATATTCAGTACAATATACCGATCTGACAGCAGCGTCTTAATTCAAGTCGGGATGATGTTATTGCATATGATTAGATTTGTCTACCATGGTACAACACCAGTGCCTGAACGAATGGCGTCAAAAAAATTGTGTAAGCATCTTTAAACTACATAGTATCCTGATCTTATCAACCCTAATTTGAGGGGTCCCCTCATAAAACATTGAAACACAGGTTTCCCTTGAGTTTTGAAGTCGGACATTGATAATGTTGCGGACAAAGAACGCATGACTTCAATATTTTAATCCAAATTGCTCAGAAGTAGGTTGGACCCTCGCTTATTATCCATAGTTTCCCTAAACAATCAAATAAAACGCTATGATAACAAGCCAGTGCAATTCAAGGTTTTTTTTTTTCAACTTTTGATGATGATGATAATAGTGGTTACCGTCCACTCAGACCAAATTGGTATATCAGACCTATAATATTTTTAATTTTTAATTGTCTGGCTCCTCGTCTTTCTTGGCGAGATTGGTGTTGTAGCTCTCTTTCTTTTCTCTACGGTCTTCCAACTTCCTTTATATTGCATCTCCTTCTTTCTTCTGGTTCTTGATACAATGATGTCTTAGCTTCGTGATCAATTGTGTTCGTCCTTTTGAAGATAGTCGGAGAAGAAGTTTGGTCTATGAGATCTGCTTTGTTTTTAAATGAAGATTTATTTTGCACGATATTCGAATCCTCATAACTGTTGATACTTGAGGGGTTGTCGAGTGCAATTTTTTGTTGTTGGGCAGGGCTTTCTCCATGCTTGTCTTGAGAGTTGTTTCTGTCTTGCCCAATTTCATATGATTCAGAGCTTTCTCTAGAGTATTCTTCTTTGATTTGATGACAGTGTAGTGTTCTTTTTGTGCTCGTTCCCACCAAGTAGATCTGTGGTGGTTTTTATTACCAAGGTTTTTCAGGGAGGCGTTTGGGCAATTTTTGGCTAGATGGTCTGTCTCAAAGCAGGATCGACATCGGAAGAGGACACTTTCATAATCGAGTTTCTGGTTCCATACATAATCTTTACTTGTTAGGTTTATTTCCACTGGGAATTCGGCACTGAAGTCCATTTCCACACAAACGCGTGCATAGGTGGTTCTGGGATATTCCTCTGTTTCTCAACACCTGCAGTAAAATTTCCCAATTGCATTTCCAATGGCTTTTAGCGAGGAGAGATTCTAGAGATGCAAGGGTAGGCTTGGCAATCTCACCCAAACTGGTGCTAAGGTTATCACTGCTGTTGAGGGATCGAATGATGGGTTCCATGGCTTCATGAATAGGCCTGATTTTTCCCAAAACCAAGGGGCGGAATCCAGAATACATTGTCTTCTTTTAGGATTTTCAAAATCTACTATAAAGAAACCCTTAGCACAGGGGTAGATATTAATTTCATCAGAAATGACAGGTTTCCATAACTCCGAGATCCAATTGTGGAGAGCTATTAGTCGCGGCCAAAAACCATTGAACCGACAAATTAGGGCACATTCAGAAAACTTCAAAGCCTCATCGAGTGAGGCGTGGACCACCTGGATAGTGGGTGCAGGGGCTTCACTAACAATATGGGCAGGAGCTTTCCCTCCAGGAGTTGACAGCACTGAGCCAACAACTATTTTCGCGAAGCTGGGAGCCATATTTTACTTGCCTGTAGAACCCAGCCGTAGAGGAATAAAGAAAAATATTAGATCTAGATCTAGTCGGAAAAGATTAGATCTAGATCTAGATCACTGCCCCAGAGTTAGATCTAGATCTAGTTATAGAGGATTAGAACCCAGCCACAGAAAAATAGCATAGAATATTAAATCTGCAATCACAAATAGTAGCAAAAACGAACTTGGGAACAAGACAACCCAGCTGTTAACTACTTGGTTTGTTAAATTTTGACCATGTGTTACCCACTTTTTATACCAATCCAATTATTCGAGCTTAAACCCAGCACTACATTAAACCCAACATTTACTTATGCTTGCTCTTGACTAAAATCTAAACAATCAAACAACCAAATCAAACGCTATAACAACACGACACAATAATTCAAGGTTTTTTTTTACTATTTTAAATATAACTATTCTCGCTATTGGCTAAAATCGAAGAAGAGCTACATAGTTAATATGGTCAAGACAATTATTAGAAATGCGCATCTTATGGGTTAACATTAAACCCACCCAACCCATTCAGGTTTGCAGCATGCTTTATAATATAAAGAAATTATATCTGGAATGATATAGTATTTACATGTATATATTTTGGTATTAATTTTGGTATTAATGTAATTTCATATTAATTTTGAATTTATGGTGTTATAAGAGATATTTATTCTATATAGATGTAAAATAAAAATTGAAATTTTGATTTGTCTAAATTTATGATAAATTTTGAATTAAAAATTTACATTTGTTATTAATATAAAGTGGTCTACTCCATGTTAAGTAATATTGAAATGTTTTAACCATCATGGGTAAACAAGGATCAAATTCCTAAGTGTGCAAATATTTGCTCAAATTTGTATCCCTTTCCACAAATGATAGATTCATAATTGAAACTGATTTTAAGATAATTCTTAATGCAACATGTGGGGCTTGGGGTATGAATCTAATAACCAAGTAAAAATATATGCTCTGGTTTAAAGTTAGTAATCTCTTTGAAGCCTCACTCTCCCATCATCATGGGTGACTCTCACATTGTTTTCACATATAGTTAATTGGGAAACCATCCCTCGAGTCTTAAGCTAGATTCAATTCTTAGAGGAATTTAAGTGGTGCTTGAATTTCTCTTAAGGTTTGAATCCTACCATGTTCCCAGAGACCTAAACTTGAGAGATAACAAAATAGAAAATCAATCGATGAATTTATAGGAACATGCCCTTTGCTTCATCCGTAATTTAATATGTCGTCCCATCCGATGAGCTAGTAGTTATCTACATTGGACATACAATGCTAGAAACAAAGGGAGTCGAATTGTTAATCAAGCTTAGTCTACTTTACATGAGAAAGTGGTAGTGCTCACTTCCTCAACATCATTATATAATCAAGTTTAAGTATATCACCTAAAGTAGAACAAGATATGAAGAATAGTTTCATTTTGGAAATATTATGGTGGATGCGGGGTTCTCTATAGTGATCTTCATCTTCCCTTCCTCTACTTGTTGTCTTGGTCTCTGCCCTATCTAGATAACATCATTGTCCATTTACCTTCCTCCTCTTCCTCATCACCCTAACATTATGGCTTCTTTACCTTCCTCCTCTCGAAGGAAGCTCCCCACATGGTACACAATTGAATCTTGATGAGATACAAGATTCTTTTTTTCATCTTCAAATCAATGTTTCTCAACGCAAAAAACATGTCACTTCCTCATTTGACATATTTCGATAGAGCATAAACATAGTTCCAATATTTAGATGATGAAATTAGTTGGGTAGGTAGAAAAATGGAAGATCCCACTTCTTATTTCTCTCTAACAAAGGTCCTTTGATCTAGAATGGATCATTATGTTATTTTCCATCCATCATGATACTTTCAAAGTGGAAAAATTAGACGAATTAACTAACAGGTCCATTCTTGTTGGGTGTCCCAGTTTGGCAAGTTTGGGTCTAAAACCTTTCGAAACATGGTTGAGAAATTAAATCACATTTTTTGGGGATACAAATTTTCCACTTAAGCACTATACCACATAATACTATTCCAAACGTATTTAATGACACAAGAATCACCTCAATTTGACTATGTATGCAAAAGTTATGCCACTTGGAAGTTGAACATTTTGTTTTAACAACCATGACTCTAGATGACATCATGCTAGCCCCCATTATTTATGGAGAAGGGGCTAACCATGTGATCACAATAAATAAGACTCTAGAATAGTTGATATGCTAACTATATTTGAGAGTTGAACGAGTCAAACTTAACCACTAGTAGACATCAAACTGTGTTATAACCAAGCCACTAGGAGGGAAAGGGATTCTATTATATTTGAGTGAATTTTGTTTCATAGATGACAAGAGTATATGAGAGTGGATAAAGAGAGAAAATATATGGAGGTTTCATGTATTGTAGTATCTTATAGGTCACATGTCTCATTATATTATACTTGGCATATATTTCCATTTGGAGAAACAAAGAGCATAGTAGCATCACCTTTCAAGTGGGTTTTCTCCTATAAGGATTTCCAAGATCATATAATGTGTTCATGGTTTGAGTTTTAGTTCACTAGTCTTTGTTTTCCATATTTTATCTATTGCATGCATAAGCATAATCTAGTAATTAATGAATCCAAAAATCTAAAGAAAAAATATGCGTCATAGTAGAGATTTTGGATTTTATATATAATTTATCATATATTTTGTGACAAATTGACTAATGGAATATTCATGATAGTTTATAGATCATATTGGTATCATTGTCGGTTTCCTTGTGTATTTTGTGGGTGGTTGCAAGGGATCTAGGTTTTTCTAAGAAGAATGTCACCAAACACCAACCCTAGCTAATGAATCCATTAATAACCATAAAGATCTAGTAGAGGAGAAGTTTTTATTACTAGAAGTACAAATCACAGATATAATCCATAATATAAGCCTCCTCGTCTCGATGTTCACCAACAAGATCAAATATTTTGGAGAAGATGGATGATTTCATGGAGAGGTTAGATCAAATGGGAGGTTGGGGAATCTAAATGAACCTGAGAGGGAGCTTGTGGAAGAAATTAAAAAGGAAAAACCTAGATCAAGTGTCATGAACCATTCATTGTACCTATTGAAGATGGAAATGAAGGTAGATATAAATTCATATCAAGGTGAGATTGATGTTTTGATGTTAAACCATTGGTTGCAATAGTTATAGGTTGATTTTATTATTCACCATATTGAGGAAGAACTAAAGATTCCATTTACATCTCTGAGAGTAGAGGGACATCCTCTGACATAGTGGGAGAGCCACACAAAATCCCTAAGACTAGAGGGGGTCCTTCACTGACTAGGTTGGAGGATTTCAAAACTCTCATATAGTAATAATTTTACCCTATCAAGAATATAGAGGACTAGTGGATATGGTGCCATTAGTTTATGCATAAACAAGGATAGGGTGTACAAGGGTACACCTCAAGATTTAGGAACAGGGAAAAAATATTGGATATCTCCCAAAAGAATCCATACATAATTATCAAGTACCTAGGGTGTCTACACAATCATATTTGGAACAAAGTGATGTTGTTAAAACCCATAAATATGGATAAAGCTTATGTACAAGGACGATACGTATAGAGCATAGGAAGAAAGAAAGGGAAAACAAGTGGGTAAAAGTACAAGGAGCACTAGCAAAAAGATCCTAGTAGACAATGCAACTCCTATAATATTAATCATCATACCGAGGAGAGTTGTTGGAAGTTTCATCCACATCTCAACTAGAAGAATGAAAAGAAACATTCTAGGAAGAAAATGTTATTGCCACAAATTTGTGTAATCATGTGGAAAGTAGCTCAAACATCAATGAGAAGATTGTATGTATGTCGATGTGAAAGAGTGTGAATTTGAGTAGCATTTAGAACCAATAAGAGAAGAAAGTGGCCAAACTCTTCCATATAAAGATATAAGTCAAGAAGAGGGAAATTGATGCTCTAATGGCTCAAAATCATAGGTGAATCTTATAGCATCTAATCTAGTCAATAAACTGAATTGGATACCTATGAATATCCCATTCCATTTTGATTGGTTTGGGTCAATAAGGAGGAAAAGATAAAGGTAAGAAAATAGTGTAAGATCAAATTTTATATTAATGCTAATTTTATTGATCAAGTAGAGTTGGATGTAGATACACTTGATGTATGTGGACTTACATTTGGGAGTCCCTATATGTACATAAGTGATGTAATCTTCAAGTGGAGAGGAAAATAGTACCACTCCATCAAGGAAGGGAAATTATTCATTGTAAATGCACCCAAGGGCAAGTCAACTATCTCATTGGTAAGTGCCAACCAATACAAAATGTTGATAAGTTCTTGAATGAAGTATGCTTTATTGTTTTAAAGAGAAAATCAGTTTGTAGAAGAGTCCATGAGATCCAAGTCATAATTGGAGGGGTGCACTGAGATATCTAGAAAACAAATGGAAGATTTTTTATAATAATAAATGGGTATGCTTCATGAACCTAAAGTGCCACCACCCTAGAAATATGTTGGGACTAGTTTTGAGGAGGAGAAAGGTATAAGAAATGTGGAAATTATGAGGTAGTTTCAAGAGTGTGCATAGAAATAGGGAGCAAACACAAGGGAACAAAATTTGTCTGAATAGAAGAACCACATATAATCAAAGTAGCATGTGAAAGAAAATGATCTAGAATGGTTAATGTTGAATATATCTTTGACCCTATGTTGCTTTGGTCTAGATTAATGAGTACATGGTGTCTTCCCATGGTAATTCCTTCGATAGTTTATGTTTGCAATAATTCCCATGGTATTAAAGTATATGTAATTATATATACACAAGAAAAATTTGAACGGATTCAGGTTGGTTGGTTGCAGGTTGTTTTTGGGTTTTAGGGTTGATTGGTCAATAAGCTGAGTAATACTAGCTATATGTTGTATTTTTGTGATGTTGTGATGAGGACGGTGGGATAGGATGAAATGAGTCTATAAGGTGGTTGTATTGTACTCAACACTCTATTATGAAATTATATTAAATCATCTTCATCGAGTTTCCAAGATTATTTGCAGAATGGAACTAGATATTCAATGATCGAAAAAGGAACTGGTAACCTATTGAGTCTAGAATGTGCACTCCTAAGCTACTTTAGAGGTTGTAGTTTGTGGATAATTTTTTTTATCATGAAACCAACTTTTGTATTAAAATTTTTCTTAGAGGGTATATTACTTAATTTTAAATTGAATCCATAGTCTCTTATAACATTGCTAAGAGATAATTTTTACGGCCCATGAGGTAGATAAATTAGATCATCAACTACTTTTGTTAACATCTTGCTATGTGACAAAGGTTTTTTGAACATGGAGTTCAGGACCATGCACAAAAAATCCCCTCGTGTGCAAGGGTGAGTTAATCTAAGGGAATATGGCCAGGATGTAGGAGTAGAAGGATGAAAAGGACAAAGAAACTATGGAAGAACCTTGAGTAAAACTGTGAGGATGTATGCCATAGAAGCTAAGATAAATAGTCACATAAGAAGTATGACATATTCGAGAGTCGAATCTTGCATATTGGAAGAAGGCTTCAAGGTAGCGGTGACAGAGGATACATATATACATTGGTACTTATAGTGGATCGAACTCTACTAAAGCAGATAAGGAGAGGATATAGGAGAAAGAGAAGTAGTGGAGAGAAAGGAAGTCCAGAAAGAGTATAAGTTGATTTTTATGTAACCAGCTATATCGCATGTAGAAGGAGAGCATGATGGACCTTCACAGTCTAGCCCAAGAGAAGAAGAAGACGTTCATCTGGATGATCTTGCTCAAAATATGCCCTGTGTCAAACCTGCAACCTCGTGCACACCAATTGATATAGAGGTAAGCTCCCCAAGAAAAGTCTTACATATCTTAATTAGAAAAGAGAGTGAAGATAGTCATAATAGTAATAGGAGCTAGTTTAGTCAACTGGGAAGATGTGGACCACAAATTCCTCCACTGAAGCATATTACACATGGTGCAACCCATCTCAAAATAATCATATCTAGTAGACCATTATCAGGGATTGGTAGATAAAATAAGTTGGCATAAACTTCAAAGATGTTGGTATTTCATGGTTTTGGGAATGAACATTCCTTAAAACATTATTTTGTGCGTGATCTAGTGTGGACTTCCAATAGCATTCAAGAAGATGCCACCAAGATTATACATTTGGAGACTACTCTTAGAGATCAAGCACTGACTTGGTATATGAAGTATAATAACAATGCTCCCGTTGGACAACCAAGAACCTTGGAAGACATCAAAAGGGAAATGTTGAAAGAATTTTGAAGGCCTAGGTCTACTTATTAGTGTATTACATAGTTGAAAGATAAAAAGAAACAACTAAATGAATCTTTTTGGGACTATGATCAGTGGTTGAAATTGTTGTTAGGTCAAATGGCATTTGAGATCCCTGACGAGTAACATAAGGAGTGGTTCATTACAGGATTGTTGCCACATGATCATGTGCCTTTGAATCAATAGAACATTCAAACTAAGGATGAAGTTTTGTAGATTGCATTAAATTTAAAATCATCTCCCACAGTAGCAGCTATAGGAGGATAAAGTTTTGGCATATCGCAAATATTGTCACAAATGGCCACAATTATACTTCTGCTAGAGGAATTAGTAAAGTGGAAAGAAAAACACACGAAACTTTTGTGCACAATTTGCATAAAGGAGAGGAACTATAGAAATGAATGCCCATTCATTATATATTACATGAAAGGTGGTGCTACCAATTTGCTAGCACAAGGTAGAGGATTATGGTGTGAGATTTTCAAAGTGTGTGGACATACACCTAGAACATTCCATATGATGTAGAAATATGAGAAAAATGCAAGGAATTTATTATATTATTTTTGTAAGTCCATTGGTAATGAAATTCATCATTGTCGATGTTTGGAATTGATGATCAATCGTACTATGGATTCCTACTAGGTGTAAGAGGGTTAGGAAGGAATGACACAAAATTATAATGAGTCATGCATGTATAATCATTTGGGTAAAGGTCAAGGTATGATGGGCATAAGGCTTAGGTGGTTGGGTTGAGGATAAAAAGCATTTGGATCGAGAGGAGGACCAAACATTTTTTACAATTGTGGGTAGCTTGAAAATCTCGCTAGAGATTGTCCAAATCCTTTTTTCACATGGACGTAATGTAGAGATTTGAATCACGCAATAGAAGATTATCCTCAAGTGCTTATGAAATTTAGGAGAAGAAGGGGAAGAACATTCAAAACGTTCTTGCATAACCATGCCAAGATAAATCATGTGTGAATGTTGTTACTCATGGAGGATCCAATACCAGAATAAATGTTGCTAAATAAGATAATACCAATCATATAACAACCCTCGTGAAAATTCCATGTAATAAAGTTAATAAAGGCAAAATAATAACCAAGGTCATGGGACACTTATTCCAAGCTCAATACTGGGAAAAATGTTGAAAAATGGCAACACGAAATGCTAAAAAATAGAAATGCTAAAATTAGCACTGCTAAAAATAGCAGTTTGGGTACTAGTGTTGGATTGGGCAATAGGGAATGAAAAATGGAAGTGCTAAAAATAGCATTCTATTTTTAGTAGTACAGTATGGATTCCTATTTTAGGTCCATTGACTAAAAATAGGAAGAAAATTTCGAATTTGAACTTAACAGTTGTTTGGAAATAAATAAATTAATTCTCCATAAGTTAATTAGTTGTGAAAAATCAAACATGAAGTCTATGTGAGTACATGCAATAGTTTATCTATTAATTGAGGAATTTATCCATCAGTTAAAGAGAAAAGGATGAGTTCTAATTTTAGTAGTAATTAGTTGGCTCAGTTAACTGAGTCAAGTCCAGTTATATTTGATTTAAATAGTTTGTTTAAATTAAGTAAGTTCAGTTAGTTAATGCATGTTAGCATATAACTGTTGTACTTCGGATAACTGAATATTCTCTCATGGATAACTCATGCATGTCAGTTCAGATAGATACCCAGTTGAGATTAAATAAGGGACAATGTACTATTAGTTGGATGAATATTTTTCCTATAAAGGAAGCTCATCCATGATGAGGATTTATCTCCTTCAGGACTGTGTAGTTGGATCAGAGGTTAGTGAGTGTGTGAAGAGGCCAATTCACATAAGTGGCTGCACTGGACCCCAACAAGCATTGCGCAAGGAAATAGGGGATTGGAGGACTTGTGGCCTATATATTGAGGCCTAGGTAGTCTATGATCTACATCATCAGAGTACAGAGAGAGCAGGATAGGTATTGAGTTGATTCTTTTTGTATGTTGTTGAGGATCTCCACTTGATTGATAATACAGAGATGGGGTTTTAGGGTGCTGCTTTTCCTGGATAAATTCTTATGTGTTACGTGTGATTGATTCCTTCTTATCAGCTATATGTGTTCATGCTTAATGTTTCTCATGGTTGATTAGCTTCCGCAAAGTTGATGGTAGATGTAGATCTAGTATTATGCTTTAGTACATTGCATATATCAGTTTGATATGCAGGTGAAATTTCTACATGATATCAGTGAGCTAGCTGATTTGTAGAGGAAATTCTACATGGTATCAGAGCACAGGTGATCAAGGAAGAACAATATACTAGAGGAGATTTCAAAGTTTTGATTTTTGGGCCGCGAGTTTTCAGAGCAGATCTGGAAATTTTTGCGAAAAATTTTCAGAAACAAATAGCATAACTAGATTTCTTGCGGAAAAATACCCAAATTCAAAAAAAAAAAATCGGTTGAATCGGATTTCAGATGAGGGAGATATTGACAATTTAAAATTAGCTCTTTTTCCAAAGAAAAAAAAATTCGTGATGGCAGGAAAGTGGAAATAGGTTGGTGTGCTAGCCAAGAACCTGTATGCACTTGAGGTACAAGATGCATGCAAAGCCTTGAGGAGCAAGGGAAAGGTTAGATACTTGGTGGTTGAGAGGGAGAGTAAATTACCTCTCAACATGCAGTGCCAAAAGAAGTCTCAAACAATTGTGGAGGAGCCACAACTGGTGAAGGAGCTTCAAGAGGTTGTCGAGCAGCCACAACTGGAAAAGTCGAGAGGAGATCGAGTGGAGGCATCCACTCATGCAGAGACCTCCAGTAGGGGGAAATTTTGAGCTAGGTGGGCAGAGGGATCACATGCATCCATACCTCCAGGTAGGAGGTGGGGCGATGTGGAGTGATCGTCCCAAGAAGGCTGGAATAGGGGTAGGATCCTTGAGGTACCCAACCTCTTTGATTCGAATTTGCTACAGGAGCCCCAACAAGGAGTAGTAGGACTGGCTGAGTGGGTAGAGACAGATGCGGATGGAGCGGTAGGGAGAGCTACAGTGCAGGAGTCCCAGGACTGTGTAGAGCTAGCAGACTGCAACAATGCCAGAGGCATAGGAGTGTTCCACCAGTGCAGGATGGCACAGAGAGGTGCGCAATGGTGTGAAATGCATGGAGTGTTGCAGCAGCTCAGAGGTCAGAGAGGGAGCACTCGTCAGTAGCAGGTTGAGCTTCAGCATTAGAGTATGTTTCTAGCCCAACAGAGAGGTCAGTTGGGAGTTTTTTTTTTGTTCCAAGAGCTGCTGGAGCAACCACACTTGGTAGATTTGTTGCATGCAGAACATTCCAAAGGTATAGGATCAGGTTCGAGTTGAATGCCTTTCTTGTTGAGAGGGAGTGTTGAAAAATGGCAACAAGAAATGCTAAAAAATAGAAGTGCTAAAAATAACAGTTTGGGTACCAGTGCTGGATTGGGAAACAGGTAATGAAAAATGGAAGTGCTAAAAATAACATTCCATTCTTAGCAGTTCAATATGGATTCCTATTTTAGTCAGTCCCTAGACTAAAAATAGGAAGTAAATTTCGACTTTGAACTTAACAGCTGTTTGGAAATAAATTAATTAATTCGCCATGAGTTAATTAGTTGTGAAAAATCAAACATGAAGTCTATGTGAGGACATGCAACAATTTATCTATTAATTGAGGAATTTATCCATCAGTTAAAGAGATAAGGATGAGTTCTAATTTGAGTAGTAATTAGTTGGCTCAGTTAACTAAGTCAAGTCCAGTTATATTTGATTTAAACAATTTGTTTAAATTAAGTAAGTTCAGTTAGTTAATGCATGCTAACATATAATTGTTGTACTTCAGATAACTGAAGATTCTCTCATGAATAACTCATGCATGCCAGTTCAGACAGAGACCCAGTTGAGATCAAAGAAGGGATAGTGTACTATCAGTTGGATGAATATTTTCCCTATAAAGGAAGCTCATCCATGATGAGGGTTTATCTCCTTCAGGATTGCGTAGTTGGATCAGAGGTTAGTGAGTGTGTGAAGAGGCCAATTCACACAAGTGGCTGCAGTGGACCCCAATCAGAATTGCGAAAAGAAATAGGAGGCTTGGAGGGTAGACCAGAGGTTAGATAGAGGCCTTTAACTATCATGAGCACCAGAGGTATTGCAGAGAGAGCAGGATAGCTTTTGAGTTGATTCTTTTTGTAATACTGGCTATATTTCTACTTGTATGATAATACAGAGTTGGGGTTTTAGGCTGATGCTTTCCCAGGGTAAATTCTTCTGTGTTATGTGTAATTGATTCCTTCTTATTAGTTATATGTGTTCTTATTGATGGTGCTCATGTTTGATTAAGCTTCCGCTAAATTTTTTGTAGAAGTACGTCAAGTGTTTTTCTTTAGTACATTGCATTACCAAGTGATCTACAGGTGGGAATTTCTAAAAAAAAACATCCTAGTGTGGGTGTTAATTTCAGTTATTACTGATAAAGTAAATTGGAAAAGGCAATGGAAAAGGATTTGGAAAGGAAATATGCATTAATTGGCATTTCTTTTATGAAAATAATGGAAAATAGGAGAAAATGAAGATGAAGAGTCGCGGGTTTCATGTGAGGAGGAAAATGAAGGAAAATGGAAAATGAAGAAAATAGAGGCCTCATTAATAAAAAGGCCTCTGTTTGCAACTCTCTCTCACACTCTTGGACACTTAGATTTTTCTTGGAGCACTTCAGCATTGTATCAAGAAGTCAAAAAAAGGTAAAGGAAAATAAGGACCAAGCAAGTAAGCGCAGGATGTAGTGGCTAAAGAGGGTTTCTTTGCAAGTATTGAGTTACATGTATGATTTCCTTTCTAGTCTTGGCATGGGTTTTTCCAGGTGTGACAGTGTTCTTCAGCCTTCCCTTTCCATTTCTGGATAAAAATGGTGTGATGGGGTTCTTATTTTTTGTTTGAGCTGGATTGTCGGATGGATTTGGAACTGAGTGAGATGGATCTATGAAAGAAGGAACACATGGCCTAGTGACCCCTGAACTAGACTGTGGGTTGTAGTAAATCTGTATTTTGTGTTACCTTGATGGGCCTATGAATCATTGACCGGTGAATGGCGAAATATACAGTAAATCCTACAGGTGGGTGCTCTCCATCAGGCCTAGGAATCTCAGAATGGGATATACAGTAAATCTTGAAGGCTGGTGTCTCGATTGGGCCTAGGAATCCTGGGATTGGATAGACAGTAAATCCCAGAGACTAGAGTCTCGGCTATGGCCTATTGATCCAATGTGGATTGTAGTAAATCCTAGTGACTAGCAGACAGGAAAATTCCTCACAGAGTAGGTGGAGAAATCCGGTGGAATCCATGATTTTTTATGGCCTAGTGATCCAGTGGGGATTGTGGTAAATCTTGGTATTGTATGTTTATTGTTTGGGCCTAATGATATGGTGGGTATTGTGGTAAAGTTTGGCTCTATTAAATACGGTGAGGTGGTTTATCCTAGGGAATCACTAGTTGATTTTTTTATGAGTCCCACATTCATGCATGGAATATGGCACAAGGATGATTGGCTGAAAGAGAGATTTGGTTCATCCAATCTATGGTCATGTGTTTGATGGAATTCCCAAACCTGGTTGGCTTATGCATTCATTAATAAGAGTTCCTTCTCCTTGGTATTTCATTTGTAAATTTATTGGTTCATATGTGGTATTTATGGTTGTTGTATCCTTGTTATTTGTGTTGGTTATATGCTAGTTATGAACATGTTTTATGACAGTGATAATGTATGGCTCTCATCATGTTTTGGTTGATAAATGAATGAAAAATGAATATATGGCCTAATAAGGCATCAATGCTTCCTTACGAATCTCAAATCAGTATGAGACCCTTATGCTCAAATATGTAGATCACATGTGCACAATGAGTTTGACAAAATGTCTATCATTCTTAGGCTTGGTTAGGTCAAATCATGTTGGAAATAATACTGAGAGGGGGGTGTGAATCAGTATTTATCAAATCAATAACTTTTTCTTTCTATACTCAAATTTATATACGTTACTTCAATGAAGGTAACTCACATGTACACGCAACTGTCTTTAAGGCAACCAACGTATATCCAATGAGCTTATGATTCATTTATTTCATCATATGTTAATCTTTCATCAGTGCATCCGTACTTTATTTACCATATAAACAGTAATCATGTGTGTTAATAATAGAATAAACCATCAAACATAAGCAACACACATGCACACAAAGATTTAAGGTGGAAACCCAATGTGGGACAAAAACTAGATGCTGCTGTCATCTTTTAATATAAGAAAAACATGTTTACAATCTTGTACTGGTGCAGACTCATACAAGTACACAAGAACCTACCTACAAAAGGCTACAACCTTCTCTCATTTTCAAGCTTCTACTGGAAGGGAGCTACAACCCCTTAGCTCTTGCACTATCCAATATGTTTACTAGTATTTAGGTGAGGACCTACAGAAGGCTCCAACCTTCACTCATTTTATAGCTGCTACTGGAAGGGAGCTCCAACCCCCTGGCTTTTGTATTGGCTGATATGTTTACTAGTACGTAGGCACCGGCCTACAGAAGGCTCCAATCTTCACTCGTATTCCAACTGCTACTGGAAGGGAGCTCCAACCCCCTGGCTCTTGTATTGGCCGATATGTTTACAAGTACATAGCTGCCCGCCTAGAGAAGGCTACGACCTTCTCTTCTTCCTCTAGGGACCATGTTTCATAACTTTTCAAACTGGATGTACTCCTAGAACACAACACCACAATCTAAATGCCTCATTTCATCCAATTTTCATACTGGACCCATCAACAGCATTGAAGCTCAAAATCAATCACCACTGTAATACAACCAATCATTGAAAACCATCATCACTGAAGCAAATCACATTCCATCAATCTGAATATCCAGAACGTTGTCACCAGAACACAATCACCAGAACATAGAGCAGAACCCAGAACTTTGCATCAACAACCAGAACCAACTGCAACTTCAAACATCATATTTCATAATGTATACGCTACTTCGATGTGCTGAACCAGTGTGTATACGTGCTTTTACCAAAGCGAGCCAACATATAGATCTGCAAATACTAACTTAAAACTTCACAACTATTCTAGACTTCAGTCATACTGAGATCATAACATTTATAGAATAAAACATGTGTTAGTATTTAGATATAGACTATCCATGATCAAACCACATAATGATAATTCATTTCAGGCCTTATGATCCTAATCCATCATCCATCATCAACCACTTAGGTGCATCCTTAGCTCAAATCAAACAAATCATCAGAAACCCATAACTTGCATATTTGATCTAACTCTTCATAAGATATTCAATACTTGCACACCTCTTTCCCTTTGATCTCCTCCTCCTTATATACTTAGATCCTTTCTCAATACCTCGCACCAAAACCACTAGTGTCTGTGGTATTGTTGTATGGGATCAAATAGTCGTTACTCTACTCAATATTGTGGGCTAATACCATGTTATTGACCCATGGTATTCTTTTCTTGTGAATTTCCTTGTTTTTCCAACCTGTACGTGCTTTTCCTCTTGTGAGAGCGTGTGTATATGTATACGCTCTTTTTGTTCTATAGACCTGTGTGTGTACACTGCTTTGACAAAGTGAACTAGCGTATACTTCTTAAACCACTCTCTTTCTTCAACCTCTGGAGTTTGATCTGTAATCCCTTGCTATTAACCTGTTGCACTGTTAACTATCATCTATGTGAGTTGCCATCAATGACAACACCTATATCATAATGCCCACAATCTCCCCCTTTGGACTTGATGGCAACCACAACACCAAGAGAGTCTCCCCTTTGACATGAAGGGAAAAGGGTGGACCAAGATATTCTCCCTTTTTGATATTCATTATGTTGTCCATGCTCCCCCTGAGTACATGCAGAGTCTGCAAGGATATTTTTCAAAATAATTACATGACTCTATAATTCAACTAAGTGAGTATGACTTCCCTAAGACCAATGACTCATACATACATCAATCACCCAACCAAGTGAGGATACACCAAATTTGACTCATCCACCCAACCAAGTGGGGATATACCAAATGTTTATACATGACTGAAATAGCAATTATTACATCATCCTTCCCATGCATAGTGGGGTTACAAATTAGGTGTTTACATGGCATTTACATCGAATGATATACATGACATTTATAACAAGGACCAACGATCTAAACAAGACCATGATAGTCATCAACAACTATCATACACCATATATGATCTGTACCATAAGAATCTGTCAACAACATCAAGATCAACAACCTGTATATGTCCATCATCAAAAGACTCATTTGAATCAAAGAAACTATGTGAATCAAGCAGTATAAGTATCATCATGTATAATGCCAACAATGCATTATTAGCAACATATGCTCTCCCTGAACCTATGCCATTTGTTTGTTGTTAGATATGATCATTTGTCATTAAGAATCATCAAGGAATCATCATCAACTAGTTATTCATCAAGTTATTAACAACTTATGAGGGCCAAAAGCACTTCTACATATCATGAGCAGGCTATAATCATCATCAATTGGAATAGAAAATATAATTTATAATTGACTAAATCATATCAGACCCCTTTTCCTAAGTCGGTCCCGCTACTTCTTCTTCAAACCAACATATACGCAACTATGCAGCTTCGGACTCACATATATATGTGACTTGTCTTCATGATAACTACATATGAGATTTAGAACACTGAAGTTTCACACTTTCATCTCTCCATGAGTCTGTTATGCCTGTATACTATGATATGCCACATCTTTCTAGTTGCATTTGCTTCTTCTTCCATACCTTGGAGTGTGATTATGTTTTCTCCTTTTGGTATGTTGGCTGAAATTTGTTCCTACATTATTTTGCTATATGCCCAAACTTGTTACAATCATAACATCTTATATGCTTCATATTCCCTTTATAACAACCAATGGCGTTGTGACCAAACATATTGCAAGAAAAACAATATCCCTTAAACTACCTGGAAACTGATGATCTTTCTGTGCGACGGTTATTAGCTTGAACCAATCTACTTATGCATCTGGCTGCAACATGTCCAAAATTATGACATACAAAACATTCAACAGTATTCATGAGAGGAAATAACCAACTATCACTTCTATAATTAGGAGTAAATGATTTTCTTTGAAGACTTTCTTTCCTTGGTCGTTGAACTCTTATCTCCTTCTTGATCATTTCAAAATTTGCATTAGAGTTCCTTTCCTCATCTTGTGAGCTAGATTCACCTTCAACAGTTTCATGAAAACCAAGACCAGTTTTGATAGTACGAGACCTGTGACTACTAAGAATATTATCCAAAATCTTAGTACTATCTTGAAATCATAACAATTTATCCTTTTCTTCTAATTTACCTTTTAAGATGTTTACCTCAACCTGATATTTCTCTTCCTTTTCCAGATATTGCTTCTTCATGATTTCTTCAGCCTTTCTTCCTTCTTCCACTTGTTGCCTTAATTTGGGAATCTCATTTTCTTGTTCTTCATTTGCTTGAGGTAGTTCTTCATTTTCAGGATCTTCTTTTAGAGAGATGATCTTATCTTCAAGACTTTCATAGTAACTGGGTCTATCTTTAAGTCTCTTGATTATTGTACTCTATTCATTTACTTCATTTCTTAATGATGTCACTTCATCCTGCAACTTTTGACATTGATCTTCATTTTCCTTGTACTGCTTCCTTACTTTTTTTCGTTCCTCCAACTGAGCTTTTAGTCTAGAAAATTCTTCTCTGAAGGCACTCTCCCTTTTTTTCACTATCACTTTCAATATCTTCAACATTGCATGAACAGAGAAAAGTATCACCAGAAGACCAAAAATTTGTACCTGATACTTCTTTTGCTTATTCATTTTCAATATGAGGTGATTCTAAATATGAATACTTGCTTTCACCTCATGGCCAATTGTCTCTCTTCTTGTCACTATTCCTTTGACATGTCTTCTTCTTATGTGGTGCTTTCTTCTTTAGCCTCTTTCCCATTGTTTCTATGAATCTCGTTTAAGCGATCAAACTTTTGCCAAAGGACCTGCTCTGATACCAATTGTTGGAAATAATACTGAGAGGGGGGGGTGAATCAGTGTTTATCAAATCAATAACTTTCTCTTTCTATACTCAAATTTATATACACTACTTCAATGAATGTAACTCATGTGTACACACAACTATCTTTAAGGTAACTAGCGTATATCCAGTGAGTTGATGATTCAATACTTTATTAACCATATAAACAGTGACCATGTGCAGTAATAATAGAATAAATCATCAGATATAAGCAACACACATGAACACCAATATTTAAGTTGGAAACCCAATACGGGACAAAAACCACCTGCTGCTATTGTCTCTATCTTCTTTTAATATAAGAAAAAACTATTTCCAATCTTGTACTGGTGCAGAATCATACCCATACAAGGAACCTACCTGTAGAAGGCTACAACCTTCTATCGTTTTCCAGCTTCTACTGGAAGGGAGATACAACGCCCTAGCTCTTGTACTAGCAGATATGTTTACTAGTACGTAGGCTCCGGCCTATAGAAGGCTCCAACCTTCACTCATTTTCTAGCTCCTATTGGAAGGGAGCTCCAACCCCCTGGCTCTTGTACGGGCCAACATGTTTCCCAGTAATTAGGCGCCGACCTACAGAAGGCTCCAATCTTCACTCATTTTCCAGCTGCTACTAAAAGGGAGCTCCAACCCCCTGGCTCTTATACAGGATTATATGTTTACCTGTATGTATGTGACAGCCTTTAGAAGGCTATGACCTTCTCTTCTTCCTCGAGGGTCCACGTTTCATAAATTTTTAGAGTTGATACTCCTGGAACACAACACCACAATCTGAAGGCCTCGTTTCATCCAATTTTCATATTGGACCCATCAGCAACATTGAAGCTAAAAATCAATCACCACTGTAATACAACCAATCATTGAAAACCCATCATCACTGAAGCAAATCACTTTCAATTGATCTGAATATTCAGAACACTGTCACTAGAACATAGTCACCAGAACACAGAGCAGGACCCAGACTCTGCATTAACAACCAGAACCAACTGCAACTTAAAACATCTTATTTCATAATGTATATGCTACTTCGATGTGTCGAACTAGTGTGTATACATGCTTTTACCAAAGTGAACCAACCTATAGATATGCAAATACTAACTTAAAACTTCACAACTATTCCAGACTTCAACCATACCCAGACCATAATGTTTACAGAATAAAACATGCATTACTATTCAGATATAGACTATCCATGATCAAACCGCATAATGATAACTCATTTTAGGCCTTATGATCCCGACCCATCATCCATCATCAACCAGTTAGGTGCATCCTTAGTTCATAACAAGTAAAGCATCAAAAGCCCTAAAACTACATATTTGATCTAACTCTTCATAAGATATTCAATACTTGCACACCTCTAGCCCTTTGATCTTCTCTTCCTTATATACTTAGATCCTTTGTCAATACATAAACCACTTACTACCCATGGTATTCTTGGATAGGATTAAATAGTCATTAGTCCACTCAATATTGTGGGCTAATACCATGGTATTGACCCCTAGTATTCTTTTCTCTTGAATTTCCTTGTTTTTCCCACCTGTACGCGCTTTTCCTCTTGTGAGAGTTCGTGTATATGTATACGCTCTTTTTGTTCTATGGACCCGTGTGTATACGCCACTTTGACAAAGTGAACCAGCGTATACTTCTTAAACCACTCTCCTTCTTCAATCTCTGGAGTCTGATCTGTAATCCTCTGATGTTAACTTGTTGCACTGTGAACTGTCATCTGTGTGAGTTTCCATCAAGGACAACACCTATATCATAATGCCAACAAATCCTTGATCAAGTTTTGTTCTAGAGGCTTTGTCTTAGTGTCATTTATTGTCTTGGAAGGTCTCATCAAATTTTGGGCAGTGAGTTGGAGACTAGCCTTGAAAAAGTGGCTTAAATATCGTCGTCTCTGACACAGAATTAGCTAAAAATATTGTAGTCTCTCGCTTCCATGCATTGTGGGAATGACTAGAGGGTCCCAGTTTCATGCATGCCCATGTGATGGGAGAGACTGGGTGTTTAATTCATTGAAAGACTAGGTTAACTTAGATGTTGGGCACCTGGAGTGGTGGATTAGCTCCTGGGGGCCTTGCAACACCTGAGGGAGGTCTATAAAGTGTTGGTTCATCAGTTCCACTTCCTTAACCACAATTAGGGAGTTGAATCATATATAGTAACTCTTCATCACATCTTTACCCCAGTGGGCTGGTTAACTTGGGTAAATGTGGAAGGAGGGTGTTACAGAATGGTATCAAAGCTAATTTTAACACTTGGACTCGATGGGCGGAATGTGTTTATCATGCATGCATGTAGGTTGTATATGTGCTTATTATGTGTGAATGGCAATGCCCATTGTTACAATTGTGTTGCAATATAGAAGTTGGTGATGTTGTTGCTAGGATATGTTTGTCATGAATGCATGTCGGTTTTATATGCATTTTCTATGCATGGCAATGTCTATATGTTGTTATGCATGCATTTTCATGGTCATGGTAATGGTTATGCATGTGTAGGTTAGATATGTGTCATGAGTTCATTGTATACAATTAGGTCATCATGATGCTATTAGTATGTTATGATGCTTATGTGTTCGCTGAGATAGAGCAAGAGATGCAAATCATCATAGCGAGATTGCAACACTAGACTTCATGGTAAGAGCATATTTTCATATAGGTTTATGTGTTTCCCATACAGGTATGTGGTTAATGGTTGTTATAATCATTAGGGTTAATTATATGCTTTCCATTCTATTGTTGTTATATGCATTGTTTTTGATGTTATATGTTAGTTAACTTGATGATTAGGTTATATGTTGTTGATGGTTATGTTATATATTAACTTGTTGTTGTTATATGTTAGTTAACTTGGTGTGTATGGTTATTGCGTTAAGTTCTTGATGTTATCATGTTTTGTGCTAATTTGGATTTACCTATGTAGATGATTATGGTTATGAAATTAAGGTATCAATAAATATATTGTGATATTATGTCATACTAATCTAGACCGATTGTGCATATGTGATTGTTATGCATGAATAACAATTGTTTATGAGCTTCTGATGTGAACATGTATGATAGTTACTATTATGGATATCATGACCTTAATTATGTTTGAGTTGATGTTTTGTGAAGTATATCATGCTAATCTAGCTTGATTACACAAACAAGATAGCCTCCCCTGCGATACATTAAGGTATGAGTTTTCTTATGTCGTATATTTGATGTTTAAGTGTTTGGTGTCTATTATGTCGTCTAGTTGATTTATCTAACATGGTATGTTTATAGTTTGTTTGAATGTTTGATTAATTTCATGATATGAATATGTATCTATAATATTGCATAAATAAATTATCTTGTGTTAAGATGGTTGTACTAACACATATGTGTTGAGACAACTGATATGTACTTGATGTAAGTAGGTGATGGCTGTAGCACTATGTATTATGACTGATGAATGTGGGTTGATTGTTGATTATGACATGGTTGATGGACTTGGTAAAGGTTGATTTCAAATTAATAGATATGTTGTCTTGATCATTGGAACATGTGGATTACATGTGTGTTCAGTTACAAGGCGATGTGCTTGGCACAAGGTAAGATAATAGGTATATTGTTATATTTATTTATGCACTGATATTTATGTGTTTATAGCAGTATGATATAGGGAATTTCATGGAAAAGAGACTACCATGAAAACTTGAAGAAGGCTCAGCTTGACCTTTCCTTTGGAAGCATTGGGAACCATGGGGACTAAGTGATGATGTTTGTTTTTAGTCTTGTGCTTTTTCTCTTTTGTGATTTGTTGAGATATATTTGCAACTTTATTTATGTCTGGTGCAAGGCCTTGCCACTTTGTTTGTGGTGTCGTATTGTTATTGGTTTTCATGGTTTTCTTATTGTTGATGTCTTGGTATTGTCTTTTATGTCTTGAGGATCTTGGGAATTGATTGGGAAAGAGGAAAGTTAATGGAGTTTGGGAAGATATCAATGAAAATTGATAGGTAATCAAATACTCAGAGTAAAGGCTAGTTGAAGGAAAGAATATGATAGTCGGTTGAGTTGGTTGGGTCCAATCGGATAAATGGATGATGGCAGAGCAGTCACAAGAAAGGTTAAAATAAAGTAAGGTAAAGTGAATAGGCTTGTGGCAACAAATTCCTTGGCTATGTCAGGAACTATTGTTCTCAATGTTATGTACATTATACACAAATAAAGGGAATTCTCTTGACCTAGACCTTATGATATTTGGTAATTATGTTGTGATCATGATTATGCTGATGTCTATATATATGTATATATGTATGTATGTATTTCATTTTCTAACAAGATCATGACTATTTTATGTTGATGTTTATATGTATGTATGTATGTATCTATGTCACTATCTGATAGGGTTGTCACAGATAGTTTTGTGGAGGAATGATTTCTTATGCAAGTGAAGGGCATGAAAGAGGTTCCTGGTATTATGAGGAATCACATGGGAAGAGTAGCCTCAAAAAATTTATGAGGTCAGTATCATGTGGACATGAATTAATATTCTGTGATTATATTATGTCTATGTTATGGATAAGATATGTTGAGCGATACATCATAAAAATGGATATGTTGAGGGATATGTAGTGTTTTGTACATATAATGTTGTATGCATGTTGTATGTGTAGTGTTATGTGCATATGGTGTTGTGTGCATGTTGGATATGCAGTGTTGTGTACATAGGGTGTTATGTACATGTTGTATATCCAATGCTATGTAGATATGGCATTGTGTGCATGTAGTACATGTGGTGCTCTATACATAAGGTGTTGTGTGCAGGATTGTACTTGTGGTGTTGTGTGCAATTGGTGTTGTGTACAAGTCGTGCATGTGGCGTTTTGAACATGTGGTATTGTGTACATGTTTTCCAAGTGGTGTGGTGTACTTGTGGAATTGTGTACATGTTGTGTAGGTGGTACCGTGTACATATGATGTTGTGTGCAGGTGGTACTGTGTACATGTGGTACTATTGTATAAGTGCTATTGTGTATGTCGTAATTATTTTGTTGTGCACAAATGGTATGGTGTGCTTGTCGTATGTGTTGTGTTTTGCACATGTCACACTGTTTTATGTGTATTTTGTAATTTGTGTATTGTGACATGTGTATTCATTGTGTTGTACTATGTGCATGTATATGTATTGCGTTGTGCACTTGGTGTAGGTGTATGTATTTTGCTGTGTCATACACTAGATGTAGGTGTATGTGTTGTGTTGTACACCGAGTGTCGGTGTGTGTGTTGAATGTCAAGTGTAGGTCCATGTATTTTATGTCATTTTATGTCGTGTGTGGTTGTATGTGTACGTGGTTGAAAATAAGAAAAAGGAACTTGATGTTTTTCGGTTGTGGGAACCCATATGGTGTGCATACAGAAAGGACACATGATAAAGGTAGAAGATAAGGATTGATTAAAGGATAAGTATCGGTATTTGATTTTAGTTTTTAATTAAGCATGTGATCTATGATTTTGATTTATGATGATTTCATATGATATATGATTTTGATCTATGGTGATTATGTTTTAAGATAACCAGATGTGATATGGTTATCCTTGATGATTTGGTCAAAGAGTTGGTTTGGCTTGTTATGATAGGAAGTGAAGAGAGTTGTAGGTGTACCTTATTGACAGGCCAGTGATGAGGTATGATGTCATTATATTTCAATATACTTTGAATCTAATGGAAGCTATGTGCTTGGTACGTGAGAGCATGAAAATTCCTGGTTGGGTGGTTGAAACTGACTGCAAGAATTAGAAGTGTTACAAAAAGGAGTTGGAACATGAAATAATATGATGGTAAATAACTTCACGGGTAGGGCCATTGTGGGGCAATGTTTCCCAACAATGTCCATTGATTTCCATGAGCATGCCATGACCGGTATGATGGTTTTGGTGTAGGTATATGCATTGGTTGTTTGACCTTATGATGCGAGGAAACCTTGCCAAGGGATGGATCATCCAGGACAAGGGATGTTGGGGAACTTGGAAGGTGTGTGACTACATGAAAAGGGGTGAGCAGATTTCCCGAGGGACTATGTAGAAAAGAAGGGAAGACTGGGGAATGTATTTTTTTTGTTCATTATCATTTCTAGATGAAATCAAATACACATTGGGAGTGTGCCCTAGAAAAATGAGTCCTTAGATGTTCATCGAGGATACAGTAGTGCAGGATCATAGTGCTAGAAATTGGATGCAACTTTGACTTTGGTAGTGGATTTTGGACTTCCTCGGAAGGAGGTGAATCCTGGTACTACTTTTGAGGGTGGAGGTGTAAGCCTCTCGATTCCCTTGTTGCAGATGTAGGCATCGTATCCTTTTATTTAATGGTTAGAGAAATTGTGCATATATGTACATGTGTATATCATTGTAAATACTATATCGAGCTAGATTTATAAAGCTTAATAGATAGTATGGTTATTTCCTGGTTGAAGAAAATGTGCATGAGTATATATGTGATTATTATTGTAAATACTACAATGAGCCATGTTATAAATCTCCATGAGTAGTATGGTTTGGTCTTCAACAATCTTATTGGTTGTAGGTGTTGTTGAACACCAAGGATGGTGTTCCCCCAAGGGGGATGGTTTTGTAACAATCCTGGTGAAAATTCCATGTAATAAAGTTAATAAAGGAAAAAATAATAACCAAGGTCATGGGAAACTTATTCCAAGTTGAATGTTGGGCAACACATCCTAGTGTGGGTGTTCATTTTGGTTATAATGGCTGAAAGAAATTGATAAAGGCAATGGCAAAGGCTTTGGAAAGGCAAGAGGCATTAATTGGCATTTTATTTATGAAAATAATGTAAAATAGGAGAAAAGGAAGGTGAAGAGTCTCAGGTTGCATGTGAGGAGGAAAATGAAGGAAAATAATGGAAAATGAGGAAATATAGGCCTCATTAATAGAAAGACTTTTGAGGATCAGTTCATAGACTTTTGTCACTTCAATTTTGGAGCTCTCTCTCACACACTCTTGGACACATAGATTTTTGTTGGAGCAATTTAGCTTTGGATAAACAAGCACAAAGAAGGTAAAAGAAAGCAAAGATCAAGCAAGGAAGAGCAGGTTCTAGTGGCTACAATGGAATTTTTTGTAGGTATCAAGGGACATGTATGATTTCCTTGCTAGTTTTGGAATGCATGGTTGTGCATGTGTGTTATTGGTTCTCTTGCTACCATTGGCATGAGTTTTTCCATTCGTGAAAATATTCTTCACCCTAGCCATGCCATTTCCATATAGCCATGGTGTCATGGGGTTCTCATGTTTTGGTTGAACAGTATTGCAGGATGGATTCGAAACTAAGTGAGGTGGATATTTGAAAGAAACAACACATGGCCTAGTGACCCCTAAACAAGATTGTGGGTTGCGGTAAAGACATATTTTATGTTACATCAGTGGGCCTAGCGATCCTCAACTAGTGAATGGTGGGATATATGGTAAATCCTAGAGGTGAGTGCTCTCCATTAGGCCTAGGAATCTTGGGATGGGATATAAGGTAAGGCTTGGAGGGTGGAGTCTTGATTAGGCCTAGGAATCCCAAGATGGGATATATGGTAAAGCCCAAATAATGGAGTCTCGGCTAGGTCCCAGTGATCTGGTGTGGATTGTGGTAAATCCTAGACACTAGGAGATAGGAAAATTCCTCACAATGTAGCTGGACAAATCTAGTGGCATCCATGCTTGTTTAGGGCCTAGTGATCTAGTGGGGATTGTTGTAAAGCCTGGTATTGTATGTTTCTTGTTTGGGCCTAGTGATCTAGTTGGGATTGTATTAAAGCTTGGTTCTATTGATGAGGATGAGGTGGTTTAGCCTCACGAAGCCATGGTAGATTTTTTTTATGAGTCCCACATTCATGTTTGGAATATGGCATGGGGGTGATTGGCCAAAAGAAATATTTGGTTAAGAAAATTTACGGTTGGGTGGTATGTGGAAGTCCCAAAACTGGTTGGCTTATGAATTCACTAATAAGAGTTCATTCTCCTTAGTATTTTAGGTGTAAATGCACTGGTTCATATGTGGTATTTATGATTGTTGTGTCCTTGTTATTTTTGTTTGTTATATGTTGGTTATGAGCATGTTTTATTGCAGTGATTATGTATGGTTGTCATCATGTTTTGGTTGATAAATGAATAAATAATAAATATATGACCTAATAGATGATAATGCAGCTAATGTGATAAGGAATCAATGCTTACGAATCTCAAATAATTATGAGACCCCTATGCTCATATCTATAGATCACATGTGCACAATGTGTTTGACGAAATGTTTGTGATGGTTAGGATTGGCTAGGTCAACTCCTTGATCAAGTTTTGTGTTAGATCCTTTTTCTTGGTGTCATATATTGTCTTGGAAGGTCTCATCAAGTTCTGTGTAGTGGTTTGGAGATGGGATGATTAAAGAATTTTTGAAGAGTTGTCTTGATTTGATATATGATGAAGATTCCATGTAGAAGCTTCAAAAATGATTGACAATTGTACCAAGGAGTCAGAAGTTGCAAAAATAGATACCCTAGGACACATAGTCAATAAATTTGTGCAAAATAAAAGGACAAGTATAGAATCTAGGCTTTTTTGCACAAATACGAGATTACGATATGTATAACACTATTCTTGACTGGGGATCTAATGCTAATATATTTACTAAGAAGACCTGGGAGATGATGGGGTGCCCTAAGTTGACGTGGTATCCTATCTAGCTAAGATTGGTGAATCAATACTTTATATTCCCTATTGCAGACTGTCAAGTGTATTTGTGGGTATTTATGGGGTCAAGAGTCTAGCCAATTTTTAGGTAATAGAGATAGTTGATGATATTGACCCATATCTATCACTACCAGGCATTCTAGCAATGTTGAAGTGAGTGCACCTCTAGATATAAGGGAATGAGAAAGATATGTAGAGATTATTTAGGAGGAGCTAGATGCACATGAATTTCACAATATATATTATATAGCCGTGAAGAGGGAGGATTATGTTAGTCTAACTCTATATGGTGTACTTAGGTGCCATAGTATTGGTTCCTATTCATTGGACTCTTGATTGAGGTGGGTATTGGTGGCCACTCACCTATTCCACTTGGACCACCACCATTGTTTCTTCTCAGTTTCCTTAATCGTAGTGAAACTTACTATTTTTGGAAGTTTTTTCGCGTCCTAAACTTCTTGAATCATTTTGAGAGACTAAAACATGTTTTAGGGAAAACTGAGAGATCAGAAAAGTGCAATTACAAATATCCTCCTCTTTGAGATATTTGAAACGAGGTATTATGATAGCCAAACAGAGATCGTATGCCAAAGTTATGTCCCCAGGAAGTTGACATTCCAACTTACTCAAATAGGGCCCACAAGCTTTTGGTGCTTCATCTCCTAGGGTTAGGTTTTTGGATGTTTATGGTTTCTCATTATTTCTTAATGATAGAAAGGCCACCGAGCCTCATTGTAACACAATTAAGAGGCATGTAGCCACCACATATCTTCCTAGAGATAAGCTACCATCACCCGAGCTAGTTTATTTCCATTATGTATGTAAGCATATTGCAGTTATTTGATATTAGTGAAATGAAGTTTTATTTCTTCTGCATCTTGGTGTTTATGTTTGTATCTGTATTCTATTGTGTTACTATATAAGTTTGTATTAGTGGTATTAGAGCAGTCTACTCTTTCTCTATTTTTCTTAGCATGTCCCCAGTGAGGTCAAGGTATAAGCAGTTAGGGCTCAAACTAGTTGAACCATTTCAAGATGATCCTCGCAAACCCCGATGGCCTCCCATGGTGGAAGAAAAGAAATATGAGGGAGCAGGAGATCCTTCCAAAATATTGGGCAAGGAAGCCCTCGAGTGACAGAGGAACACGATGATAGATAACTTTACCTAGATCCTTCGACGACTACCCATAGGAAACACATCTTCATCCAACATCCACTTTGGAGGAACCACTGCCTATAAGGTACAAGTCAACTTTGACATTCCCTTCTTTGAAGGCCAGATAGATGCGGACATCATAGATAGATTGTTAAATATGTTGGAAGGATATTTTTTAGTTCATGACTTTTCCAATTGGAAAAATATTACTTTTTTCACTCCTAAAATCCACCCTGCATGTCAAGGACTGATGGGAAACCTATTGTGAACTGAAAGACGAGAGGGAATCATCACTATTTTTAACCATACTCACTTGGAATTCTTTATGAGACACCATCAAGGAATGATATTACCTTGTTGGGAGCTATCAATATAAATACATAAAGTGGACCACACTATGGCAGGGAAGGGTCCAAGAGGTGCTCGAGTTCAGAAATATTTTTCATGCCCTTCACACAAAGTTTGGTATCAAGGATTCTCAACAAAATTTGATACTCAAGTACCGCGACTGTCTACAAAAGTACATCCGGGACGAGATGGAGTTCCTGGACATCTCCTCACTTAGCATCACCTACCAATACACTGTCAAGATAGAGCATTAATTTAAATAGAAGAAGTGAGACTTTGGATTTGTGAATTTGAAGCAAGGGAAAGGTGCCCCCAAACTATAGAACAAAGGACAAAGCCAAGGTCGGGAAACCCAAGACAACCCATTGAGGCAGCAAGCAAAGAACAAAGCCATGAGGACAAATAAGGAGATATGGAAATGGTGTGAGTTCCATAGGATCTGCACTCACAACACAAGTGAGTGTCGAGATATGTAGTCACTCGTGGTTGAGCTAAAAGCTTCTGAATCATATGCATGTAATGAGTTAGAACTCGACAAGAGGAATGAAAAAGGGAAGAAAATTATTGATTCAGAGCCCATATCCACCATTACCACCAACAAGCTCCAGAAGATTGAGCCTGAAGATCTAGAGGAGGGGGACCGTATCTTCCACTCACAGATGTGGGTGAAGGGTTCTCCATTGTAGGTCATTGCCGAGAGTGTAAGCTAAAAGAACCTGTTTTAAATAGAGGTCATGAAGTGGATGGGCTTATCGACCACACCACAGCCACAATCGTACACCATAGGGTGGCTTCACCAAGGACGATATCTCCATGTCAGCCAGTAGTGTTGCCTTCCCTACAACATCAAACCCTCCATACATGAGGTACTTTGTGATGTTGATCCTCTTGAATTTTGTGATGTATTATTAGGCCAACCATACTTATGGAAGCGTCATGTTGTGTATGAGTCTAGTCCTCACATTGTTTTTATTTCTTTAGGTAATAAGTTATATAGGATACTGGAGGTAGCACCACCTACCACCATCTCTTTCATCTCTGTGAGGAAATACAATAAGTTAATTTCCCAGATTGGGAAATTTTTCTTCCTTATGATCTACCCTCAGGGAAAGAAGAAGGTTGTGGCCACATTCTTAGCCTCCAGATAAGGCTCCTCCACTTGGCAGGAGCAGATGGAAAAGGTCATGGAGGAGTACAGGGATATATTCACCTCATCCACAGGGGTAGCCCTACACTGTGAGGTCAAAAAATCCATTGATCTGACCCCAGGCATGTCGCTATCCAATGGGATGATCTATCAACAAATTGTTATGGAGAACGATGAGATCAAGAAGTAGATTCAGGAGCTATTGCAGAGAGGGAACATCAAGCTAAGTTCATCACCCTGTGGGAGACTGATCGTGTTGGTATAGAAGAAGGACAAGATTTGGAGACTTTGTATTGAATATCAGGTGTTGAATAACATCACTATCTAGAATAGGTATCCAATCCCATAGATTGATGACCTTCTGGACTAGGTCAAGGGGGGAAAATATTTCAGCAAGGTTGACTTGAAGTCTGGTTATCAGCAGGTACCAATTGAACCCTATGATGTGTGGAAATATGCTTTCAAATCCAAGGAGGGTCTTTTCAAATGGATGGTCATGCCTTTTGGGTTCATGAATTCCCTCGCAACCTTCATGAGGCTAATGGAAAACATCTTGCAGCCCTTCACAACTCATTCGTGGTCGTTTAATTGGACGACATTCTAATATTCATCCAAAGTTGGGAAGAGCACCTCCATCATATTCGACAAGTCCTCCAAACCTTGCGACAACACAAATTGTGTGCCAATCTTGGAAAATACACTTTTGGTATGACCCAGGTTCAATATCTGGGGTACATTATTGATGAGCGGGGTGTCCATGTGGACCCAACCAAGATACAAGTTATTTAGGATTGGCCAGGCCCACCCACTCTAACAAAGCTCCACAACATTCTGGGTCTTGCCAAATTCTACCACAGGTTCGTGTTGGGGTTCTCTTATATCATTTGGACTTTGAGTCAAGTCACTAAGGGTGGAGTGAAAGGAAAACTATTTTGGTCTAGATCCCAATAAAAGGTGTTTGTTGCATTGAAGCATTGTCTCTGCTTTGCACCACTACTCACATTACCAGACCATTAACAAATATTTGAGATTGAGATGGATGCCTCCGACTATTCTATTGGTGCAATTCTTACTCAACAGGGGCATCCACTGGCATATCATAGTGAGGCACTTTCAGACATAGTACGAAAGTATCCCGCATATGCCAAAGAGATGTATTTCATTATGTAGGCCTTCTAAAAATGGAAGTATTACATTATTGGGAAGGAAATGGTCATCCACACAGGTGACCAACCCATGTAGTTCATACAAACACAAGGAAAATTGTAGAATGATCACCATAAAAAATGGTACACACAACTGTAACAGTTCCATTTGAACATTAAGTATAAGAAGGGCAGCACCAATAATGTTGCAAACTACCTCAACTAACCATCGGTCATGGTGCTGACCACTGTGCTTGACTCTTGTGGTCGCAAGACTTCGAGGTGGTCACATCTTTATAAGAGGAATCCAAAATTCAGAAACACATACCAAATGCTCCTTGAAGGTGAGAAAGTCCTTGATTTTCACTTCTGTGGTGCACTGTTATCCCATTTGGGACACCTCTCTATTCCTTCAACTGAGCAATCCAAGGTGATCTAGGTGGTGTACTATAGTCAGGGTGTTGGACATTTAAGAGTAGAGAAAATAATGGTAGTGTTGCAATTTTTTTTTTTGGACAAACCTTTGACAGGATGTTGGGAAGTACATCAGATCCTTCATTACTTGTGCCATTTCCAAACCCACCATCAAGAACCAAGGTTTATATACTCCTCTGCCTACTCCTAGCCAGCCTTGGGAATCCATCTCCATGGATTACATGTCAGGCCTTCCTTCTACTAAGCATGGCAACGACTGTGTTTTCATGGTCATCTATAGATTCTCTAAGATGGACATTCTAGTGGTCTGCAAGAAAAGTATCACAACATAAGCCACTACTAAGCTCTTCTTTGAATGAGTGTGGGTACACTTGGGGATCCCACGTCCATTATATCATATCGGGATAGCAAGTTCCTGAGTACATTTTCTTGAAGCCTCTGGTTGATGTTGGATACCAAGCTCACCAAGTCCATTGACTTTCGCCCCCAAACTGACATCCAAACAAAGGTCATCAACATCATGATTGTGCACATTTTTCACATGCAAAACTTGAAGGATCCACACACATGGGATGAAATCCTCCCCTATTTCCAACACAGTTACAACAGAGCTTTCCATAACTCAACTGGGCAAAACCCCTTTTAGGTGGGTTTGGGATTCCAGCCACTATGTCCCATTGATGTGGCCATACCATTTGCAGCTACTCAAGTATATTTGGCTCATGTCCAAGACGAGGCTAATAGGACTAAAAAATTCAATGAGCACATTCAACAAATTTGATAGTAGGTCCATGACATATTGGACAAAGCCAATTCTAATTACAAGTAGTGTCATGATCCGTGTTGGGTGCCACACAGGTTCCAAGTGGGCGACAAAGTTTTTTTACATTTATGGAAGGAGTGTCTCGCTAGGGTCCATTGCAAGCTTCACCCGTTCTGATATGGGCCTTACACCATCACTAAGGTTGTGGGAGACAATAGTTTTGGGCCTAGCATTCCCCCATTCCTTGGCCTACACCTGGTGTTTAATCTGGACTGCCTTCAACCATACTTTCCACCATTACTAGACACATCAGACATTGTAGAACAACTCACATGAGTAGAGCTAATCCCAAAATGCATGGGAAAAGCTACAAATGATCGGATCAAGGACACACTGTTGGCATTATGATTCTAGTATGGCTTTATGATACATATGTTGTACTTGATGGCAACCCACTCATCTCAGATGATAAATTATAGTGCAGAAAAGTTCACGCACTTATATGCAGAGAAAAGCTTATTCTATGTAGAGAAAAGTTCACGCACTTATATGCAGATAAAAGTTTATTTCATGTAGAGAAAAGTTCACGCACTTTTATGCAGAGAAAATTTTATTTCATGTAGAGAAAAGTTTATTTCATGTAGAGAAAAAGTTCACGCACTTTCATGTTGGAGAACTTACCTTTGGTCCATGGTAGTTAGTCCTTGGTATTTGAACCTATGGTTTTGGACCATGGTACCTCGTCAAAAGTGTGTATATGTTGGAGAACTTACCTTTGGTCCATGGTGGTTAGTCCTAGGTATTATTGAGCCCCATGTTTTTGGGCCCCATTGTATTGGTTATCTATGGTATTGATCCATGATTTTAGGAAGAAGCTTGCCTATATAAAGCAAAGGAGATCACTTGGCTAATTAATTCTTGCAAATCGAATATCTTAAGATCTGAAATATTGGGTTATTGTTTTAAAAGTTTGATCTATGAAAGGGAAGTTGAAAGCGAATCTGTGAAGGGCGATCTCTCGAGCGCTGCAGCTACGGAAGTGCGGAGGCGCCACAGAAGGCGCAGTGCGGAGGCGCCACAGAAGGCGTAGTGCGGAGACGCCACAGAGGTGCCACAGAAGGCGCAGTACGGAGACGCCACAGAAGGCACAGTGCGGAGGCGCCACAGAAGGCGCAGTGCGGAGACGCCACAGAGGCGCCACAGAAGGCGCAGTGCGGAGGCACCACAGAAGGTGCAGTGCGGAGACGCCACAGAGGTGCCACAGAAGGCGAAGTGCGGAGGCACCACAAAAGGCGCAGTGCAGAGGCGCCACAAAAGGCGCAGTGCGGAGGCGCCACAGAAGGCACAGTGCGGAGGCGCCACAGAAGGCGCAGGTGCGGTGGTGACGGCGCCACAGAAGGCGCAGGTGCGGAGGTAGTACAGATATCCGCAGATCTATACCAGTGAAGTTGCGATCTCTGCTTAAAATTTGTTTTAACTGCCTTTGACTATTCTGCAGGGTTTTGGGTGCATAACTGATGTTTGGTTACTGGTATTGAGTTCAGATAACAACATGATTAATGACTTATCTTTATGTACTAGATCTGGTTGATAACTCTCATAATATCATTTTATATGTATGGATCTGGTGATTGGGTGATTCAGAAGGTTGTTTGATTATGAGCTTCAATGTTGTTGTTGGATCCAGTTTGAAAATTTATGAAAAGTGGTCTTTGAAAGAAAAGAAGTAGGGGGTTGTAGCTCCCTTCCAGGAGAGACTGGAAAACGAGAGAGAGTTGTAGCTCTCTGCAGGTTGCAGCCTGCGTACTGGTAAAGGACTGCACCAGTACAAAATCATTGTAACAGGAGTTTCTAATTTGAAAGAAGATAGAGATATATTGCAGAAGGTGGTTTTCACCCACATTGGGTTTCCACCTTATATCTGGTGTTCTTTGGTGTGACTATCTGTTTTTCTTGTTCATGCTCATTATTTTATGGTACTGATATGCAAAAATAATTCAAAGTGTAAATAAGGAAGATTTGTTAAAAGAACTTGATAATACTGATTCACCCCCCCTCTCAGTATTATTTTCAACAATTGGTATCAGAGCAGGTCCTTCAGAGAAGCTTGATCGCTTGAAGGTATATCATTCATCATGAGAAACTACGAGAGAGAAGCATCAATCAGGCCACCAATTTTTGATGGGACGTGTTATCTCAAAATCAGATCCTAATAGGCTGCTGGTCAGGTTGACTCTAAGTAACTATTTCAACCTACTTTAGGCTGAGGCTTAGCCTCCTCAACCTGAGAGGGCTCTCTCTTGATGGGTTAATGATTTTGATTAAAGGTAAGATGGCTAACTCTTATAGAACAACTATGAAAAATATGAATGGTGGAAACACATTAAACAAAACTATCCATTGGGCTTATGGAGTCAACGACACCTCAATATAAAAATGAACTCAACCTTACATGGAAGTCAGGGCATTCAACATTTAAACATTCAGAACATAAACTCATATGGGACCACACAGTTTATAAATGTATACAGGAAGTCAGAGCACATTCAGTGAATTCTGAGTGATTATACATCCATACCACTGTAAGAATTAAGAAACGGACAACATCACATATTCTGAACATAAAAAATCCTTCATGAATCTTGAGAAGTAAAGTCCAGCATATATATTACTGAAAATGAGTCTTACATAGGCCAAATACCAGCTTTTTTCATAAAATTTCCAACCCTTTGTACATCAGATGTTCTACTATATATAGAGCTCTTTACATGCTTAGATTCCTTTTCTAGGAAGAGGAAAATTCGAATTCTACCTGACCTGACACCTAATGACACTCAAAACTAACTATTAAATTCAAATGACACCTAACTAGCAGTCCTAGAGACCTAATACAACTAGGAGTGTAACTCCTTATCATGATTACAACAACCATATATAAGAATTTAAAGCATTATTTGAAAACTTTCAACCTCAAGAAGTTGAATTTGATGAAGCCTCCCATGTGGTCATCCAACTGCTGATGACAAACCCTAGAAATTAGGGAAAATGTTTCCCTATTTTTAGGTTTAGATCCTTTAAAATTGGCACATGGGACAGAGCCTTTATCTCCTCACCCTTGAGACATTTTACGAAACTGAAGGAGTTTTTTGTAGCCCATGTTTTCTAGAACAAAAACCTCTCCTGGTTTTTTAAAACATTCCTCCAGCTGTCCGTAATCTGTCCTTGAAAAGCACGTGTCAAACAGGAAAAATCCATTTTCTGAAATTAGGGTCTCAATTAAAGCTTCTTATCTTCCAACTGCAAACACTTATGAAGAAGGTGAGATAGGTTATTGTATCTGGAGAGTTGGTGAAGATAAACCTCTTTCATAATTCCAAAATACCTTTTCATGTGACCAGGAACTGATCTTGAAAACGATTGCTAAAACCAGAAGACCAAACTTGACTTTCAGCAGTTTCATAACACAAGTTTAACCATAAATTCCTCCCACCTCAGAATGGATTTGAAGAAACTGAAAGAGGTTTTTGTAATTAAGCATGTTAGGAATAAAAGCCTCTTTCAGTTTGCAAAATTGAGTTCTCATCTGCTATGGAAAGCTTCTGGAAGTTAACTAGTAAAACCAATTTTTCTGCTAAAACAAGCTACTTCAAGGGTTTCGTAGCGCTATGAAAATACTGATTTCGTAGCGCAAAACAGGATTTTTACACTGTCTGCGCTACGAAAACGTGGATTCGTAGCTAGTTTCAAAAGATTCTCCAAAATTATGTGAGATATGTCTTCTAAACACATGGTGAGGCTTCTAGGACATGGAATGAGGCTATCAAACTTTATTTGAAGATGGACATGAGACTCTAACCCTATGACTTAGACTCTAAAACATAAAAATGACTTGACCATGACTTGACCATGACTGATACAAGAATTGAGAAACCATGTAAGTTGTCTAAACTTTTTAAGGAAGTTTTACAGTGATAAAAGGACGAACTTCAATTATTGGAAGATAAGAGTTACTGCCTATCTTAAATCTCTTGGTACAGATGTTTGGGATATCATAGAGACAGGCTACACTTTTCCTTCAGCTACTCCTACAGATTCGGCCGAGAAGAAGAAATATGAAACAAATGCGAAATTAGTCAATACTCTATTGGGATGCTTATCCCAATCAGAATTCATGAAGGTAATGCACTATAAATCCGCAAAAGAAATATGGGACAAAATTGTCACGAGCTATGAAGGAGACGAATAGGTAAAGAGTGCTAAACATCAAACTTTCAGGATTCAGTATGAGAATCTTAGAATGTATAATGATGAAAGTGTGGCTAACTATTTCCTTAGGGTAGATGAAATTGTTAACTGCATGAAAAACTTGGGTGAAGAAATAAAAGAGGCTATTGTGGTTGAAAAAGTCCTAAGATCCTTGTCCCCCAAGTTTGAATCTAAAGTGTTCGCTATAGAGGAAAAAGCAAATCTACAAACTCTCACCATGTCTCAACTACATGGAATTCTAACTGATTATGAAATGAGAACGGGAGGTCCATCAGACAGAAGAGAAGTGGCTTTGAAGGCTTCAGGCAAAGGAGATTACTATGAAGCAAGTCACGTGCCAGAAGAAGAAGAAGAAGAATCAAATTTTGTCAGAAATCTTCAAAGGGGTTCTGGAAGGTTCAGAGGTAAGTTACCTTTTAAATGTTTTGCTTGTGGAAGAGTAGGTCATTATGCTACAAAATGTCCTTATAAGGATAAAGGAAAGGAACCTGCTAGATGGAACAAGAAACAGAGTGCAAACAAGAAAAGTTACTACACTCATGAAGATAGTGATGGTCTATCGATTAGTGATGAAGATGAACAAGGTAATGACTATAAACTGTTAATTTCATTTGAAGATGATGATTATATGGATGCTATAGATGTGGATAGCCTTTTTGAAAAAATTACTACACTCAAGAGATGTATAGAAGAAAAGAATATGATCATTGATACTCTACAATTTCAGATTGATGAAAAGGAAAAACATCTTGAAAAATTAGAAGGTGAAATTGTTGGTCTTAGAAAAGAGATTGATAAAACAAAAGCTATTAATCTTAAGTTTGTCAAAGGATCTGAAACTTTGGATGAGATTATCAATGTACAACGTTCTCCACTAAACAAGACAGGTCTGGGCTATAATGGAGAAACTTCTCAAGCAACCACTTCAAAAATTTATCTTGATGCAGCAAGAAGGAATGAGCAAAAGCACAATGAAGACCATCAGGCAAGGCAGGGACAAATTGCAAACAGAGACTATCAAGGGAAATCCGTTTTAAGGGTGAACAAAAGCTACAACCAGCCACAGGTAAAATCTTCTCAATTTATTTCAAGAATGGATGACAATAGAAATTACAATCATTTGGCCAGTAGATTTGATAACCGCATAAATTTCTTCAATGGACAATGTTTCTCTTGCCATAACTTTGGTCACAAAGCAGCTCAATGTGTTGCATATAAAACAATCATGACTAGAGAAGCTCAAAAACAAAGAAGTATGATCGGGATTACAAAACCGACCTATAACAACTTTTCGGCTCTTGAAAATGAAGTTGAATGTTCTATTTGCAATAACTTTCGTCATGAAGATTCTGAATGCAGGAGCAGGTTTCAGCAAACAAAGGAACAAGCCTCAAACACCAAAACATGGAGAATAAAGGAACCACAAACAGAAAGATGTGGGATAGCGTTCTATGCAGAGGGAGAGGAAAATCTATGGTACATTGACAGTGGATGTTCGAAGCATATGACAGGTGATAAAGAAAAACTTGAGTCATATTCTGCTCTAGAAAAGGGAAAGAAAGTTTCTTTTGGAAATGATACTCCTGCAACTATAAAAAGAAAAGGCACTGCTCAGTTAAAAGAAAAGGTCAAGGCTGGAAATGTTTTGTATGTTGATGGATTGAAACATAATCTTCTAAGTGTCAGCCAGATGTGTGATCAAGGAACCGAGGTGATATTTAGAACAAATGGATGTCTTGTTCGTGATCTTGATACAGGTAAAACGGTGATCAAAGGTAAAAGAACTCCAAATAATCTATACGTATTTGAAGAAGGACAACAACAATGCTATCTAAGCAAGGATGATGAACATTGGCTATGGCATCAGAGGTTGGGGCATCTAAGCTTTTCACAAATAAGGAAAGCATGCAAATATCAGGCAATTCGCGGTCTTCCAGATATCAAAATTCCAGACAACACCATATGCAAATCATGTCAGTTTGGAAAGCAAACCAGAACTAATTTTCCAGAGAAGGAAGGATCAGCTAGCATGCCTCTTGAGCTAGTACATACAGATACATGTGGTCCATTCAGAAAAAGAACACCTCGAGGAGAAGAATACTTGATATTATTCATTGACGATTTCTCTAGGTTTTTCTGGTTAGGACTAATGAAGCACAAAGATGAAGCATTCGAAAAATTCAAATCCTTCAAAGCCTTGGTTGAAAATGAATCATGATACAAAATTAAGTGCCTCAGATCTGACAGAGGTGGGGAGTTTACCTCGAATGAATTTTTTGATTTCTGTGAAGAACATGGGATAAGAAGAGAATTCTCTACAGCTAGAACTCCTCAGCAAAATGGAGTTGTGGAAAGAATGAACAGAACAGTCCAACAAATGGCTCGTGCTATGCTTGATGAGTCGGGTACTCCCACAACTTTCTGGGGTGAAGTTGCATATGCTGCGGTTGTTATTCTCAACAAAACAAATGTCCGTGTTAACAGCACTCAAACCCCTCATGAGCTCTGGTGTGGTGAGACTCCTTCGGTGAAGCACTTCAAAATCTTTGGGAGCAAATGTTATATTAAGAATACTGATGAGAAACTTGGCAAACTTGAACCTAGAGCAGATGAAGGCATTCTTCTTGGTTATTCTCCACATAGCAAAGCATACAAGTGCTACAATAAAAGACTTGGCAGAATTGTTGACAACATTGATGTAGTGGTTGATGAAAAGGGATACATTCCTAGGCAAGTACATCATGAAGACATCGAAGAAGATGAAGGCTACCCTCAAAGACAGAATGATGAAGAAGAAGAACCTCAAGAAGAACCAGAGGAGCAGACAAGAATAGAAGAGAAGACTCCATCCAGATATGTTCAAAAGAATCATCCAGAATCTCAGATTGTGGGGCAGAAAGAAGCAGGTGTACAAACAAGAAGAACAATTGCAGAAGCTTCAAGCTATTTGGCATTACTCTCTTCCACTGAACCACAAAATGTGAAAGAGGCATGCAAAGATGAATGTTGGGTCAAAGCAATGGATGAAGAACTTGAGCAGATCGAAAAGAAAAACACTTGGGAGTTGGTTCCTAGACCAAAAGATAAGAATGTTATAGGAACAAAATGGGTCTTCAAAAATAAATTGAATGAAAATGGAGAAGTAATTATAAACAAGGCCAGACTTGTTTGTAAAGGGTATGCGCAACAAGAAGGAATAGATTTTGAATAAACCTTTGCTCCTGTTGCAAGACTTGAGGCCATCCGAATGTTCCTTGCTCTCTCAAGCTTTCAAAACTTCAAAGTATTTCAAATGGACGTGAAATTAGCCTTTCTGAATGGAGACTTAGAAGAAGAAGTATATATTGAGCAGCCAGATGGTTTCATTCTTGGAAATGATCCAAATCTTGTATGCAGATTGAAAAAGGCTCTCTATGGTCTCAAACAAGCTCCAAGGGCTTGGTACTATCGTTTGGACAAATATCTTCATCAACAAGGTTTTTCAAAATGATTAGCAGATAGCAATCTTTAAATAAAAGTTGAAAATGACAAATTGCTAATACTTGTTGTGTATGTAGATGACATTATCTTTGGCAACAATGAAGAAGCTATGAGTCAAAGCTTTGCCTTGGTCATGCAGAAAGAATTTGAAATGTCCTTGCTGGGAGAACTGACATATTTCCTTGGTTTGCAAATCCAACAAAAGGAAGGAGGAATCTTTTTGTCTCAAACCAAGTATCTCAAACAGATTTTGAAGAAATATGGCATGGAAGATGCAAAACCAGTATGTACACCCATGGTCACAGGATGTAGCCTCAGTGCAAATGATGAATCTGCAGCAGTACATCAACCAACCTACAGATCTATGATTGGAAGTCTACTTTATCTGACAGGTACCCGACCGGACATCATGCATGCAGTTGGAATAGTTGGAAGATTTCAGGCAAATCCGAAGGAGACTCATCTTCAGGAAGTGAAGATAATTTTCAAATATCTTCAAGGCACTCAAAATTATGGTTTATGGTATCCTAGAGATACAAATCTCACACTTCATGCTTATACAGATGCCGATTGGGCCGGAAGCGTGGATGATAGGAAGAGCACAAGTGGTGGTGCATTCTTTATGGGTTCCAGACTGGTATCTTGGTTCAGCAAGAAACAAAGTTCGATTGCCTTATCTACAGCTGAAGCAGAATATGTTGCTGCTGCATCTTGCTGCACTCAACTCCTTTGGATGATGCAGATCTTGTAGGATTTTCAAATCACTTGTACACCACCTATCTCCATCTTATGTGATAACACAAGTGCAATCAGCATCTCGAAGAACCCAGTCATGCATTCAAAAACCAAGCACATACCAATCAAGTATCATTTTCTTCCGGAACAAGTGCTTGAAAAGAAGGTCAAGTTGGAGTATGTTCCTTCTAAGGAACAAGTTACTGATATACTCACCAAACCATTGCCCAGGGAGACTTTTGAATACCTCAGGCAAAAGCTCGGGGTTGTTGATGCATCATCTTGTTGTTGAATCTCTTCTGATTGTTGGTTGTACGGGAATATGCGTACATGTGCTGGGTTGCGGATTGGTTCAAGATCAAATAGCACTGGTTCAGGGGGAGATTATTGTTGGTATTATGGCTAAAGTGTTGTCCTTGATGGCAACCCATTCAGGTGGTAGATCACAGTACTTCAAGTCAGCAGCAGAGATTGATGGTCAGCTATCAAATATTGAAGAAAATAAGGGGTACGCAGGTACACCTTGCATAAGGTGCGTACAAGCAGGTCAGTATTACATAAAGTGCGTACATACCCGCAGTTATCCCGTTCAGGAGGTGCGTACCCCAAGTGCACACATTTCAAGGCAAAGAAATTCACATGTGGGGTTTTCTTATGTTTTACTCTTGGTATTTAGCCGACGGTATTGTGTTATTATGGTGTCGGCTCGTGGTATTGATCCATGATTTAAGGAAGAGCTTTCCTATATAAAGCAAAGGAGATCATTTGGATTGAGTGTGTTTTGGGTTGAATATCTTATGAGGGTTAGATCTGGTCTAGATCTAAATAAGGCGAATATATTGATGGACCGACATCTCTTCGGCGCATGTTCAGATCTGTAGATCTGACTGTTTGGGTTACTTCTGAAGTCTTGAAATCATCTATGCCCGGAGGTACGCAGTGCAGTAAGATAAAAGTGCATACATACGCAGGAACGAAGCATTTTAGGTGCGCCGGTACGCAGGCGCAGAAGGGTTCAGGTGCGCCGGTACGCAGGTACAGAAGAGCTGCAGGTGCGCCGGTACGCAGGCACAGAAGAGCTGCAGGTGCGCCGGTACGCAGGCACAAAAGGGTTGCAGGTGTGTACATACGCAGGCAGTTCAATAGACTCAGAGCGAGGTACGCAGGCTAGCAGTTGAGCAGGGTGCGTCCGGTACGCAGGCTAGCAGTTGAGCAGGGTGCGTACTGTAAGCAGGCAAGCAGTTGAGCAGGGTGAGTACAGTAAGCAGGCCAGCAGTTGAGCAGGGTGCTTACGTAAGCAGGCAAGCAGTTGAGCAGGGTGCTTACTTCTCTTAAAATCTTGTTTATCATTGTTGTGTTCTGGGTTTGGTCCTATTATTGTTGATTTGGTTACTACAGTTGATTGGGTGATTCTCTTATACTTGATGATCAATTGATGCTTATGGATCCAGTTTGAAAATTTATGAAAAGTGGTCCTTGTAAGAAAAGAAGTAGGGGGTTGTAGCTCCCTTCCAGGAGAGACTGGAAAACGAGAGAGAGTTGTAGCTCTCTGCAGGTTGCAGCCTGCGTACTGGTAAAGGACTGCACTAGTACAAAACCATTGTAGAAGGAGTTTCTAATTTGAAAGAAGATAGAGACATATTGCAGCAGGTGGTTTTCACCCACATTGGGTTTCCACCTTACATCTTGTGTTCTTTGGTGTGACTATCTGTTATCTTTTGTTCATGCTCATTATTTTATAGTACTGACATGCAAAAATAATTCAAAGAACAAATAAAGAAGATTTATTAAAAGAATTATATAATACTGATTCACCCCCCCTCTCAGTATTATTTCCAACAATTGGTATCAGAGCAGGTCCTTTAGAGAAGCTTGATCGCTTGAAGGTAGATCATTTATCATGAGCAACATGGAAAATTTTAAGAACCCCCCCTAAATTTATAAATATAATAAATGGGCGAATCTCCATGGTATATAGGAAAAATGGAAGGTGATTTTATCAATAATATAATATGTATATATAATTGTTTGGCGAATCTCTCACTAGGCATGGCGAATATTTTACTCAATTATAAAATCTTGTAAGATCTTGGCGAGTCTTTCACTAAATAATAAAACTTTGTAAAGTCCTAGTGAATCTTAGCATAGGCTGCATGTTGGTTTAATTCCCCCATTTAAATAGGCTACATTCCAGGTGAATACCATGGGTCAATACCATGTGCCCTTTTGGTGAATACCATGGGTCAATACCATGTGCCATTTTTATTTTTATTAATTCTAATATTAGCATTATTAATGGTTTTTTGCATGGTATTAATAACAATCTAGTCCATGGTATTTGTCCCATAGTATTTTGGCCATAGGTTTCACCTAAATATAACCCATTTTTTGAGTGTTCGTAAATATAAGGTGACTTATGGAGTAAATATAAAAAAATGTTTTATTTGTTTACCATACCTCTCGTTTATTTATATTTTTATTAATTTACCATACCTCTTTTACAAATATGGTATTTGGCCCATAGGATTCACTTAAATAAAACCTCTTTCTTGAGCCTTCATAAATAGAACGAGGGTTATGGACTAAATATAAAAAGAGGTTTTATTTATTTACGATACGTCTAGTTTATTTATATTTTTATTTATTTACCATACCTTCTGAGTAAGTATAAAAAGACGTTTTATTTATTTACCATACCTTCACTTTACTTATATTTTTATTTGTTTACACCCTTACATGTATATAAGGTGACTTATGGAGTAAATATAAAAAATGTTTTATTTATTTACCATACCTCTCATTTATTTATATTTTTATTAATTTACCATACCTCTCATTTATTTATATTTTTATTAATTTACCATACCTCTTTTATAAATATGGTATTTGGCCCATAGGATTCACTTAAATAAAACCTATTCTTGAAAATGGGCGAATGGATTCACTTAAATAAAACCTATTCTTGAAAATGGGCGAATGGAAGGTTGTAAGTCCTGATTTCAAGGGCTAAATTTACCTTTTTTACCCTCTCCCTTAAAATAAGGTGGGCTATTTGAGGTGATTTGTAAAAATGTACTATGATACAAAATATTCGCCCACTAAAAATTTAAAACCCCTTAATTTCGCCAAAGGGCGAACATTCGCCCCTAAAATTATCCTTGATGAGCAACTACGAGAGAGAAGCATCAATCAGGCCACCGGTTTTTGATGGGACAAACTTCAATTATTGGAAGGTAAGAGTTACTGCCTATCTTCAATCTCTTGGTACAGAAGTTTGGGACATCGTAGAGACAGGCTACGCTTTTCCTTCAGCTACTCCTACAGATGCAGCCGAGAAAAAGAAGTATGAAACAAATGCGAAAGCAGTCAGTACTCTATTAGGATGTATATCTCAATCAGAATTCATGAAGGTAATGCACTATAAATCCACAAAAGAGATATGGGACAAAATTGTCACGAGCTATGAAGGAGATGAACAGATAAAACGTGCTAAACTTCAAACTCTCAGAATTCAGTATGAGACTCTCAAAATGTATAATGATGAAAGTGTGGCTAACTATTTTCTTCGGGAAGATGAGGTTGTTAACTGTATGAAAAATTTGGGTGAAGAAATAAAAGAGGCTGTTGTGGTTGAAAAGGTTCTAAGATCATTGTCCCCCAAGTTTGAATCTAAAGTATCTGCAATAGAAGAAAAGGAAAATCTACGAATTCTTACTATGTCTCAGCTACATGGAATTCTAACTGCTTATGAAATGAGAAAGGGAAGTCCATCAGACAGAAGAGAAGCTGCTTTCAAGGCATCAGGCAAAGGAGATTATTATGAAGCGAGCCACGTCCCAGAAGAAGAGGAAGAAGAATCAAATTTTGTCAGAAATCTTCAAAGGGGTTCTGGAAGGTTCAGAGGTAAGTTACCTTTTAAATGCTTTGCTTGTGGAAGAGTAGGTCATTATGCTGCAAAATGTCCTTATAAGGATAAAGGAAAGGAACCTGCTAGATGGAACAAGAAACAGAATGCAAATAAGAAAAGATACTACACTCATGAAGATAGTGATGGTCTATCAAACAGTGATGAAGATGAACAAGGTAATGAATATAAGTTGTTAATGGCATTTGAAGATGATGATTATATGGATGATATAGATGTGGATAACCTTTATGATGAAATTACTAGACTCAAGAGATGTATAGAAGAAAAGAACATGATCATTGATACTCTACAATTTAAAATTGATGAAAAGGAAAAACATCTTGAAAAATTAGAAGGTGAAATTGTTGGTCTTAGAAAAGAGATTGAGAAAACAAAAGCTATTAATCTCAAGTTTGTCAAAGGATCTGAAACTTTGGATGAGATTATCAATGTGCAGCGGTCTCCTCTAAACAAGACAGGTCTGGGCTATAATGGAGAAACCTCTCAAGCATCCACCTCAAAAAATTATCTTGATGCAGCAAGAAGAAATGAGCAAAAGCACAATGAAGATCATCAGGTAAAGCAGGGACAAATTACAAACAGAAACTATCAGGGGCAATCCATCTTAAGGGTGAACAAAAGCTACAACCAGCCACAGGTAAAATCTTCTCAATTTGGTTCAAGAATAGATGACAATAGAAATTACAATCAATTGGCTGGTAGATTTGATAACCGCAGAAGTTTCTTCAATGGACAATGCTTTTCCTGCCATAACTTTGGTCACAAAGCAGCTCAATGTGTTGCATATAAAACGATCATGACTAGGGAAGCTCAAAAACAAAGAAGTATGACGGGGATTACAAAAAGGACCTATAACAACTTTTCAGTTCTTGAAAATGAAGTTGAATGTTCTATTTGCAATAACTTTGGTCATGAAGACTCTGAATGCAGGAGTAGGTTTCAGCAGAAAAAGGAACAAGCCTCAAGCACCAAAACATGGAGAATAAAGGAACCTCAAACAGAAAGATGTGGGATAGCATTTTATGCAGAGGGACAGGAAAATCTATGGTACATTGACAGTGAATGTTCGAAGCATATGACAGGTGATAAAGAAAAACTTGAGTCTTATTCTACTCTAGAAAAGGGAAAGAAAGTCTCTTTTGGAAATGATACTCCTGCAACTATAAAAGGAAAAGGCATTGCTCAGTTAAAAGAAAAGGTCAAGGCTGGAAATGTTTTGTATGTTGATGGATTGAAGCATAATCTTCTAAGTGTCAGCCAGATGTATGATCAAAGAACCGAGGTTATATTCAGATCAAATGGATGTCTTGTTCGTGATCTTGATATAGGTAAAACAGTGATCAAAGGCAAAAGAACTCCAAATAATCTGTACATATTTGAAGAAGGACAACAACAATGCTATCTGAGCAAGGATGATGAGCACTGGTTATGGCATCGGAGGTTGGGACATCTAAGCTTTTCACAAATAAGGAAAGCATGCAAATATCAGGCAGTTCGTGATCTTCCAGATATCAAAATTCCTGACAACACCATATGCAAATCATGTCAGTTTGGAAAACAAACCAGAATTACAGTTGCTGATTTTTCACTCAGAAAATTCCAGCAAGCTGATTTTTTCATAAACAGCAGTTTTATCTTTACTACAGCAGTGCTATTTTTCAGTTTTAGGACAGCAGGATGTCATTGGGATTGAGGGTGGAGGATAGGCTGGATGGGCATATAAATTACAGCGTTTGGAAGGAGAGAATGCAGAGTATCTTTGAGGAGGCAGAAGTCTGGGATATCATGGTGCATACCGCACAGAACCCTGTTGTTGTGCCAACTGATGTTACTCAGTTGGCTGAGTATAAAAATAAGAACAATAAGGGTAAGAGGCTGATTCTAGACGGAATCAAAGACCATTGCATTCCTCATGTGAGAGGAAAGAGCAATGCCCATGAGATGTGGACAGCATTGTCCAATCTCTACTAGAGTACCAATGAGAACCGGAAGATGGTCCTGAAGGAGAAGCTGAAGAACATTATGATGGGTAATGATAGTGCAGCTGGATATCTCACAAAGATTACCAATGTGAGAGATGAGTTGGCAGCGATTGGAGAGGCCATTCCATCCACTGAGTTGGTGCGTATTGCAGTGAATGGCCTCCCCCGTTCATGGTTGAACTTTGCTGATGGGGTTTGTGCACGTGAGACCCTTCCCACATGGGAGAGGTTTTGGGATGATTGCATTCAGACAGAGATCAGGAAATGACAGCTTGGGGCAGCCAAGCCAGTTGAGCAGGATGAGGATGTAGCACTGGTGGCAGGAGGCAAGAAAGACAAAGGGAAGAAGCAGGCTTCCACAAGCAGTGGTGGGGGCAAAGGCAAAGGTAAAGGTAAACGGGGGAACACACAGAAGGACTATTCCAAGGTGAAGTGTTGGAATTGTCAAAAGATGGGACACTATGCAGTTGTGTGTCCGGAGAAGAAGAAGAAGAAGGGAAAGAACTAGGACGTGGCAGCTTCAGCTGAGATTGAGGACTTTGCAGGTCGTTTTGACCGGGAGTTTGTGTTCACTACATGTGAGTCCTCTAGTGCAGGATCACCTGCCACACAGGTTCAGAGGGAGCATGCTTTTCCCTCGATTAGCGGAGCATCTACAGGTATTTGGTATGTGGACAGTGGGGCTTCACGTCACATGATAGGAGTCCGTGAGTACTTCTCAGAACTTTCAGAGAGTGGCACTGATATTGAGGTAGTACTCGGTGATGACAGAGTTGTTAGAGCAGTCGGGGTGGGGACAGTGACATTTCAGAGGGAGTCCAAACCTCCCTTGAAGGTGTCAGAGGTTCTTTATGTGCCATGGATGAGGAAGAACCTCATATCCGTCTCAGCTTTGGAGGACAGAGGATATGACGTACTGTTCAGGGGAGGATAAGTGTTGATGTATCCTAGGGACACTCCAGCTGATTCAGCTAGAGTGATAGGTGTACGCCATGCAAAGGTGTACAAGTTTGCATTTCAGCCCCTTTTGGCATTGAGCAGTAGTACCGATAGCAGAGCTAGCAATTCTGAGCTGTGTGAGATTTGGCACCGCAGGATGGGACATATGTATCATGGAGCCTTGAGGACATTGCGGGAGATCACTACAGGTGTGCCAGATTTCAGTACTGATCACTTTGATACTTGCAGAGGTTGTGCGATGGGCAAATTTGCCAAATCCCCTTTTCCCAGCAGTGATAGCAGAGCGACGGGGATACTTGATTTGATTCATTCAGATGTGAGCGGTCGGATGTCTCATGTTTCCTTGAGTGGGTATGGGTACTATGTTTTATTCATTGATGATCACTCCAGGAGGACCTGGATTTATTTCTTGAAGACCAAGAATGAGGTCTTCAAGCGGTTTCAGGAGTTCAGAGCTCTTGTGGAGACACAGACAGGCCGAAAGATCAAGTCCTTGAGGTCGGACAATGGAGGAGAGTACACCCTTGGATAGTTTGTTGACTATTGTGCAGAGGCAGGCATTAGGAGGGAGTTCACTGTTCCTTACAACCCCCAGCAGAACGGGGTTGTGGAGAGGAAGAACAGATCCATCATAGAGGCTGCCAAAGCTATGTTACATGATCAAGGGTTGCCATTGTTCTTGTGGGCAGAGGCCTGCAACACAGCTGTTTACTTGCAGAACAGGAGTCCGCATCGTGCCTTGGGGCACATGACTCCGGAGGAGGCTTTCTCTGGGAAGAAGCCTGATCTTGGTCATCTTCATATCTTTGGATGCATTACATACTCCTATATACCCAAGGAGAAGAGGACCAAACTAGATCCCACCGCAGAGAAGGGTATCTTTGTGGGCTACAGTGAGACCTCAAAGGCCTTTCGGATTTACATTCCTGCACAGAGGAGAGTTGTTGTCAGACGAGATGTGAAGTTCGAGGAGGACAGGGCCTTTAGAAGGTCACGGGAGTTAGAGTATCTGGATCAGCCAGACCCTCAGCAGTAGTTGAGTCAGTCGCAGGGATCCAGTGGGCAGGGATCAGGAGGATCCGGAGGTACATCTATGAGGATGTCAGGTCCGTCAGTGAGCAGTGGCTCATCGAGCCAGAGGGGTGGTGCTCCGGGCAGCATGCAGAGCAGTTCACAGAGCTATTCACTAGGGAGTCCACTGATGGACAGTTCACACGGTACCTCAGCTTCTACAGGTTCAGGTGCAGGCAGGAGGACAGCAGACAGACAGTCAGGAGTTTAGGCTACTAATGATGATGAGGAGGAGGAGTTTCATTCTCCGGTGGAAGAAGTGCGCTCGGGGAAGAGGAAGCCCAAGTGGCTTCAGGACACCTTGAGAGATGCCACATCTGTTGCTGAGCCGAAGAGGCCGGTCAGAGAGAGTAGACTACCTGAGAGGTTTTGTAGTTATATGGCGATGGTTACCAGCATCCTTGACTCTGAGCCTTCTAGCTATGAGGAGGCAGCTAGCCAGCAGGTCTGGAGAGAGGCCATGCAGGAGGAGTATTCTTTTATCATGAAGAATGATGTTTGGGAGGTGGTGCCGAGGCCTGAGGGCAAATCCGTGGTTACTTCCAGATCGCTTTACAAGGTAAAGCATGCTGCAGATGGCAGCATTGAGAAATTCAAAGCGAGGTTTGTGGCTAGAGGGTTCTCCCAGGTAGAGGGAGTTGATTATGAGGAGACCTTCGCTCCCGTGGCTCGATATACTTCAATCCGCTCCATTATATCGATAGCAGCAGAGATGGGTTGGAAGATCCACCAGATGGATGTGAAGACCGCATTTCTCAATGGCTTCATACAGGAGGAGGTGTACATTGAGTAGCCACAGGGCTTTGAGGTGCATGGGAAGGAGTCCCATGTGTGCAGATTGAAGAAGGCCCTTTATGGCCTGAAGCAAGCTCCCAGAGCTTGGTACTCCAGGATAGATGCATACTTGCAGGGGATGGGTTTCACAAAGAGTGAGGCAGATCCAAACCTTTACTTTATTGTGATTGGTGAGGAGCCTCTCATTCTGGTGCTGTATGTGGATGACTTGATCATTACAGGTGCAGAGAGACTCATAGAGCACTGCAAGAGAGATCTTGCGGCGGAGTTTGAGATGAAGGACATCGGCTTGATGCATTACTTTTTGGGTTTGGAGGTGTGGCAGGAGGAGGGGCATTTCTTCCTGGGGCAGGGGAAGTATATTGTGGACATCCTTAGCAGATTCCACATGGAGGATTGTAGACCCATGTCGACACCGACGATCACCAACTGGAAGAAGCTTCATGCTTCGGATTCCGAGTTGGTGGATCCCACATTGTACAGGCAGCTGATTGGTTCCTTGATGTATTTGGTCAACACTAGACCAGATATCTGTTTTGCAGTCAACACGATGAGTTAGTTTATGTGTGAGCCTAGGAAGGTTCACTGGGTGGCTGCAAAACACATTTTGCGGTACTTGCAGGGGACAGTGGATTATGGTTTGGACTACAGGCAGGGAGATGGAGTGAGATTGGCAGGATACACTGATTCTGATTGGGCAGGTTGTGCTTCTGATAGGAAGAGCACTTCAGGGTGTTGTTTTGGGTTGGGTTCAACAGTAGTGTCATGGTTCAGCCGGAAGCAGCACTCAGTAGCACTGAGTTCAGCGGAAGCAGAGTATATGGCAGCCAGTCTAGCTAGTTGTGAGGCCATCTGGCTTCGCAAGATGTTGTTTGGCTTATTTGGTCAGCCGTTGAGACCTTCAGTGATTTACTGTGATAATCAGAGTTGCATTAAACTCACGGAGAATCCAGTATTTCATGACAGGTCAAAGCATATCGGGATCAGATATCATTTCATCAGAGACTATGTTCAGAAGGGAGCTGTGAAGCTTGAGTATATTTCCACTGATGAGCAGGTTGCAGATATCCTTACCAAAGCCTTACCACGGGGCAAGCATGTCTACTTCAGAGACAAGATGGGTGTGGTGAGGAACACCTTCCTCGGTAAGAGGGAGTGTTGAAATTTGGTACCGGAGGACAGGTGGTTCCCTTAGGCTTTGATCTTTGGCCTAGGGAAAAGTGTCCAAAAGAATTTAATTTTTCTCCTAATGTGACTTTATAATTTTATAAAGTTAAATCTAATTTAAAAGTGACTTTAAGTGATAAAGTTATTAAGTCTAATTTTAAAGTGACTTTTATAAAGTCAATGAAAAATTAGAAAGGAAAAGTGACTTTGGAAATAAATGACTAAGTGGGTCTTTATTAAAGTGGGGTGAATTAAAAAATAGAAAGTGAGATTTAAATGAGCATTTAATCTCAACCATTGATCTAAATCTATTTCAGCCATTGGATTTAGAGATCACCCAAAAGTCACTTGGAGTTATATTAAAGGAGGAAAATGAGGAAAAGGTCATTCATTCTTTCATGAGCAGATTGGGAGAAGGAGAGCAAGAGAGCAAGAGAGATTTCTGAGCAGGAAGGAGAAGGAGACAGCAGCTTGGCACACATTCCAAGGCAGCAGTTGAGCAGATTTGTACAACTGATTCAGCACATAGTGAAAGGCAGATTTTTGCACAAAAATCGAGGAGCAGTTTGCTGATTTTTCTGCACACAAAACGGAGGTCGTATAGCATTTATTGCTGTCCTGTTTGCTGTAATTTCCAGATTGCTGTGAGGCACGGGAAATGAGATAAGTTGTAAATTTGCTTTCTGATTTTTTGCTGAATAATTCTCACTGTAAAAAGACAATTTTCAGAAATAAAGAAGAGCTCTCAAACTGGTTTTCCCCAAGAGTTGTAGGGGGTTTTTCCAGGGTCAAGTTGACCAAAAATATCAGTGTTTTAATGTGTTTTAATGGCTGTTTTTAATTGCTGATTTTTTAATTCTGCAATTTCCAGCATTCTGAAAAATTTCCAGAATTTGTGTTTTCAGCAATATTTATTTCTTTCAGTCTGTTAAATGTATGGTTATGGGAATGGGCATTTAACTACATGGGAGAAATAAGGAGAAACTGAAAACCGGGGTGGGAAAACAGAAATTTTTACACAAAATGGAGTTGTGGAAAGAATGAACAGAACAATCCAACAAATGGCTCGTGCTATGCTTGATGAGTCAGGAACTCCCGCAACCTTCTGGGGTGAAGCTGCACATGCTGCGATTGTTATTCTCAACAAAACAAATGTCTGGGTGAACAACACTCAAACTCCTCATGAGCTCTGGAGTGGTAGGACTCCTTCGGTAAAGCACTTCAAAATCTTTGGGAGCAAATGCTATATCAAGAATACGGATGAGCAGCTTGGCAAACTTGAACCTAGAGCAGATGAAGGCATTCTTCTTGGTTACTTTCCACATAGCAAAGCATACAAATGCTACAATAAAAGACTTGGCAGAATTGTTGACAGCATTGATGTAGTGGTTGATGAAAAAGGATACATTCCTAGGCAAGTACATCATGAAGACATCGAAGAAGATGAAGGCTACCCCCAACGACAGAATGATGAAGAAGAAGAACCTCAAGAAGAAGAACCATAGGAGCAAACTAGAATAGAAGAAAAGACTCCGTCCAGATATGTTCAGAAGAATCATCCAGAATCTCAGATTATGGGGCAGAAAGAAGCAGGTGTACAAACAAGAAGAACAGTTGCAGAAGCTTCAAGCTATTTGGCATTACTCTCCTCTACTGAACCACAAAATGTGAAAGAGGCATGCAAAGATGAATGTTGGGTCAAAGCAATGGATGAAGAACTTGAGCAGATCGAAAAGAACAACACTTGGGAGCTGGTTCCTAGACCAAAAGATAAGAATGTTATCGGAACAAAATGGGTCTTCAAAAATAAATTGAATGAAAATGGAGAAGTAATTAGAAACAAAGCCAGACTTGTTTGTAAAGGGTATGCGCAGCAAGAAGGAATAGACTTTGAAGAAACCTTTGCTCCTGTTGCAAGACTTGAGGCAATCCGAATGTTCCTTGCTCTCTCAAGTTTTCAAAACTTCAAAGTATTTCAAATGGACGTGAAATCAGCCTTTCTGAATGGAGACTTGGAAGAAGAAGTGTACATTGAACAGCCAGATGGGTTCATTCTTGGAAATGATCCAAATCTTGTATGCAGATTGAAAAAGGCTCTCTATGGTCTCAAACAAGCTCCAAGGGCTTGGTACTACCATTTGGACAAATATCTTCATCAACAAGGCTTTTCAAAATGATCAGCAGATAGCAATCTTTATATAAAAGTTGAAAATGACAAATTGCTAATACTTGTTGTATATGTATATGACATTATTTTTGGGAGCAATGAAGAAGCTATGAGTCAAAACTTTGCCTCGGTCATGCAGAAAGAATTTGAAATGTCCTTGCTAGGAGAACTGACATATTTCCTTGGTTTGCAAATCCAACAAAAAGAAGGAGGAATCTTTTTATCTCAAACCAAGTATCTCAAACAGATTTTGAAGAAATATGGTATGGAAGATGCAAAACCAGTATGTACACCCATGGTCACAGGATGTAGCCTTAGTGCAAATGATGAATCTGCAGCAGTACATCAACCAACCTACAGATCTATGATTGGAAGTTTACTTTATTTGACAGGTACCCGACCAGACATCATGCATGCAGTAGGAATAGTTGGAAGATTTCAGGCAAATCCGAAGGAGACTCATCTTCAGGAAGTGAAGAGAATTTTCAAATATCTTCAAGGGACTCAAAATTATGGCTTATGGTATCTTAGAGATACAGATCTTACACTTCATGCTTATACAGATGCAGATTGGGCCGGAAGCGTGGATGACAGGAAAAGCACAAGTGGTGGTGCGTTCTTTATGGGTTCCAGACTGGTATCTTGGTTCAGCAGGAAACAGAGTTCGATTGCCTTGCCTACAGCTGAAGCGGAATATGTTGCTGCTGCATCTTGTTGCACCCAACTCCTCTGGATGATGCAGACTTTGCAGGATTTTCAAATCACTTGTACACCACCAATCCCCATCTTATGTGATAACACAAGTGCAATCAGCATCTCAAAGTATCCTGTTATGCATTCAAAAACCAAGCACATACCAATCAAGTATCATTTTCTCCGGGAACAAGTGCTTGAACAAAAGGTCAAGTTGGAGTATGTTCCTTCTAAGGAACAAGTTGATGATATTCTCACCAAACCATTGCCCAGGGACACTTTTGAACACCTCAGGCAAAAGCTGGGGGTTGTTGATGCATCATCTTATTGCTGAACCTCTTCTGATTGATGGTACAGGTTCAGGGGGAGCATATAATGCATTGTTGGCATTATGGAGGATGTGCAAAAGGAGATCTTGGAAGTAGCTGCAATATGTCTCTATCTCTTTCATGGTGGATTATGGTTCTTCGATGCAAATCTGGTTCATTTTCAGGGGGAGCATGTTCTTAGGGGGAGCATAACCCTTTGCCCTTGATGTCAAAGGGGGAGAATAAAGCTGAAGCTTTGAGGTTGCCATCAAGTCCAAAGGGGGAGATTGTTGGCATTATGGCTAAAGTGTTGTCCTTGATGGCAACCCATTCAGGTGGTAGATCAAAGTACTTCAAGTCAGCAACAAAGATTGATGGTCAGCTATCAAATATTGAGGAAAATAAGGGGTACGCAGGTACACCTTGCATAAGGTGCGTACACGCAGGTCAGTATTACATAAAGTGCGTACATACCCGCAGTTATCCCATTCAGGAGGTGCGTACCCCCAGTGCACACATTTCAAGGCAAAGAAATGCACATGTGGGGTTTTCTTATGTTTTACTCTTGGTATTTAGCCGACGGTATTGTGTTATTATGGTGTCGGCTTGTGGTATTGATCCATGATTTAAGGAAGAGCTTTCCTATATAAAGCAAAGGAGATCATTTGGATTGAGTGTGTTTTGGGTTGAATATCTTATGAGGGTTAGATCTGGTCTAGATGTAAATAAGGCGAATCTACTGATGGACCGAGATCTCTTCGGCACATGTTCAGATCTGTAGATCTGACTGTCTGGGTTACTTCTGAAGTCTTGAAATCATCTATGCCCGGAGGTACGAAGGTGCAATAAGAGAAAAGTGCATACATACGCAGGAACGAAGCATTTCAGGTCCGCCGGTACGCAGGCGCAGAAGGGTTCAGGTGCGCCGGTACACAGGTACAGAAGAGCTGCAGGTGCGCCGGTACGCATGCACAGAAGAGCTGCAGGTGCGCCGGTACGCAGGCATAGAAGGGTTGCAGGTGCGTACATACGCAGGCAGTTCAATAGACTCAGAGCGAGGTACGCAGGCTAGCAGTTAAGCAGGGTGCGTCCGGTATGCAGGCTAGCAGTTGAGCAGGGTGCGTACTGTAAGCAGGCAAGCAGTTGAGCAGGGTGAGTACAGTAAGCAGGCCAGCAATTGAGCAGGGTGCTTACGTAAGCAGGCAAGCAGTTGAGCAGGGTGCTTACTTCTCTTAAAATCTTGTTTATCATTGTTGTGTTCTGGGTTTGGTCCTATTATTGTTGATCTGGTTACTACAGTTGATTGGGTGATTCTCTTATACTTGATGATCAATTGATGCTTATGGATCCAGTTTGAAAATTTATGAAAAGTGGTCCTTGTAAGAAAAGAAGTAGGGGGTTGTAGCTCCCTTCCAGGAGAGACTAGAAAACGAGAGAGAGTTGTAGCTCTCTGCAGGTTGCAGCCTGCGTATTGGTAAAGGACTGCACCAATACAAAACCATTGTAAAAGGAGTTTCTAATTTGAAAGAAGATAGAGACATATTGCAGCAGGTGGTTTTCACCCACATTGGGTTTCCACCTTACATCTTGTGTTCTTTGGTGTGACTATCTGTTTTCTTTTGTTCATGCTCATTATTTTATAGTACTGACATGCAAAAATAATTCAAAGAACAAATAAAGAAGATTTATTAAAAGAATTATATAATACTGATTCACCCCCCCTCTCAGTATTATTTCCAACACTTATAATGCATTGTTGGCATTATGGAGGATGTACAGAAGGCGATCATGGATGCTGATCTGAATATTACTGCAATATGTCTCTATCTATTTCATGGTCATTTATGGTGTTTGGTGGATTATGTTTCTTCTTTACAGATCTGGTTCATATTCAGGGGGAGCATGCTCTTAGGGGGAGCATAACCCTTTGCCCTTGATGTCAAAGGGGGAGAATGAGCTGAAGATTTTGAGGTTGCCATCAAGTCCAAAGGGGGAGATTGTTGGCATTATGATTCTGGTATGGCTTTATGATACATATGTTGTACTTGATGGCAACCCACTCATCTCAGATGATAAATTATAGTGCAGAAAAGTTCACGCACTTATATGCAGAGAAAAGCTTTTTCTATGTAGAGAAAAGTTCACGCACTTATATGCAGAGAAAAGTTTATTTCATGTAAAGAAAAGTTCACGCACTTTTATGCAGAGAAAAGTTTATTTCATGTAGAGAAAAGTTTATTTCATGTAGAGAAAAAGTTCACGCACTTTCATGTTGTAGAACTTACCTTTGGTCCATGGTAGTTAGTCCTTGGTATTTGAACCTATGGTTTTGGACCATCGTACCTCGTCAAAAGTGTGTATATGTTGGAGAACTTACCTTTGGTCCATGGTGGTTAGTCCTTGGTATTATTGAGCCCCATGTTTTTGGGCCCCATTGTATTGGTTATCTATGGTATTGATCCATGATTTTAGGAAGAAGCTTGCCTATATAAAGCAAAGGAGATCACTTGGCTAATTAATTCTTGCAAATCGAATATCTTAAGATCTGAAATATTGGGTTATTGTTTTAAAAGTTTGATCTATGAAAGGGAAGTTGAAAGCGAATCTGTGAAGGGTGATCTCTCGAGCGCTGCAGCTGCGGAAGTGCGGAGGCGCCACAGAAGGCGCAGTGCGGAGACGCCACAGAGGCGCTACAGAAGGTGCAGTACGGAGATGCCACAGAGGCGCCACAGAAGGCGCAGTGCGGAGGCGCCACAGAAGGCGCAGTGTGGAGACGCCATAGAGGCGCCACAGAAGGCACAGTGTGGAGGTGCCACAGAAGGCGCAGTGCGGAGGCGCCACAGAAGGCGCAGTGCGGAGACGCCACAGAGGCGCCACAGAAGGCGCAGTGCGGAGGCGCCACAGAAGGCGCAGTGCAGAGGCGCCATAGAAGGCGCAGTGTGGAGGCGCCACAGAAGGCGCAGTGCGGAGGCGCCACAGAAGGCGCAGGTGCGGTGGTCACGGTGCCACAGAAGGCGTAGGTGCGGAGGTAGTACAGATATCCGCAGATATATACCAGTGAAGTTGCGATCCCTGCTTAAAATTTGTTTTAACTGCCTTTGACTATTCTGTAGGGTTTTGGGTGCATAACTGATGTTTGGTTACTGGTATTGAGTTCAGATAACAACATGATTAATGACTTATCTTTATGTACTAGATCTGGTTGATAACTCTCATAATATCATTATATATGTATGGATCTGGTGATTGGGTGATTCAGAAGGTTGTTTGATTATGAGCTTCAATGTTGTTGTTGGATCCAGTTTGAAAATTTATGAAAAGTGGTCCTTGAAAGAAAAGAAGTAGGGGGTTGTAGCTCCCTTCCAGGAGAGACTGGAAAACGAGAGAGAGTTGTAGCTTTCTGCAGGTTGCAGCCTGCGTACTGGTAAAGGACTGCACCAGTACAAAATCATTGTAACATGAGTTTCTAATTTGAAAGAAGATAGAGACATATTGCAGCAGGTGGTTTTCACCCACATTGGGTTTCCACCTTATATCTGGTGTTCTTTGGTGTGACTATCTGTTTTTCTTGTTCATGCTCATTATTTTATGGTACTGATATGCAAAAATAATTCAAAGTGTAAATAAGGAAGATTTGTTAAAAGAACTTGATAATACTGTTTCACCCCCCCCTCTCAGTATTATTTTCAACACACACATATCAATAACACTTGCCAACAAAATATCCAATTTTATCAGTTTGTCAAAGTTGGCCAACTCCTGCACCAAGCCAAGTAGCTCACTAGGGACCGAGTTCAGCAAAAATTTCCCCATCCCATGGAGGCACTCAATGTGATGAGGACCATTGCTTCCAGGAAGGATGTGGGACTAATCCAGGTGGATATTGGTGGCCACCCACCTATTACACTTGGACCCCCACCATTGTTTCTTTTGAGTTTCCTTAATTGTAGCACAACTTACTATTTTTGGCAGTTCTTTCAGGTCCTAAACTTCTGGAATCGTTTTTAGGGACTAAAATATGTTTTCAGGGAAAACGGAGAGACCAGAAAGGTGTCTAATTGGTTAACTTGTTTTTTTTGCCACCTCTTCAAAATATTGGAAACACGGTATTATGATAGCCAAATGGAGATTGTATGCCAAAGTTACGACCCTGGGAAGTTGACGTTCCAACTTACCCTAACGGGGCCCACAAGCATTTGGCTCTTCATCTCCTAGGATTAGGTTTTTGGATGTTTAGGGATTACCATTGTTTCTTAATGATAAAAAAAACCCATCGAGCCTCATTGTAACACTGTTAAAAGGCATGTAGCCACCAAATCGCGTCTCAGAGGTAAGCTACCATCACACGAACTAGTTTATTTCCATTCTATATGTAAGCATATTTAAGTTATTTGATATTAATGAAATGAAGTTTTATTTCTGCTGCATCTTGGTGTTTATGTTTGCATATGTATTTTGTTGCATTCCTGTATAATTCTGGATCAAATTTGAAGCAAGATTGGAGAATTGGTAGAATTGGCTACATGAAGTCTCTACCAAGAGTTGTGTTCATATCACTCATGTAGTATGTTGGATTGGGATAGAAGTGCAAGGACCACCTAGGTATGATGGTTTAACTATTTTTGTGTTATTTGGTGAAGAATTTGAGAAGAAAAAACATAAGCATGTAAGGTTTCCAACATTATATGTTTCTTTAAAATAAAATCCGGCAAGATGGTGGACCACATATAGGGTTGTTGTAGAAACATGGTTGAATTGCAAGAATCTGTTATGTATTTGGTTTGGGTATGATTCAGAGTTTATGGTATGATGTAGAAAATCCTTGAAACCTTACAACTACTAATGGGATCAAACTGATAACAAAAGACACAATATTTATTTACCAAGAATTTGTGGAAATAAAACAATGAATAAAAACATAATCACACATAGCACACAAAATTTATCTAGGCAACCCAACTGGGAAAAACTCAATCTTCTTGTATTAAATGAACTTAGAAATCTGATCTATTACATAAAATATGCTTCTACAAGACTTTTCGAATGCCTAGGTAAATAAGGCCTACTATGAGCTCCTATTTCCTAGCGCAATTCTACCCCTAGAAAACATAAATTTCTCCTATTTCCTTGCACAATTCCCAAGACAATTTCTCTAGTTGCTTCTCAAGCTCTTCTCACAAAAAACTATATAACATAATAAATATGATTTGTGCCTTCATTCATGCTTAATAGGAAATTCGAATTGCATGACTTACTAGAGATAAAAATAGCAATCACTACAGTTAACTGAGAATAAGTTGATTTAACACAAAGTCAACTACTTAACTATAGTCAAGTCTATCTCTATTCTATAACTAGATATTAGTTAACTGATAGACAATAGATTTTAGCTCCACTAGATAGCTAATTTTAGCCATCAACAAGTCCACAACTCACTGCAATCCATCTAAGTTGAATTAACTGACTATAACTCAATGATAGGCCACATCACACATGTTAACTGATAGCTAAATCAAGTGACTATGATATTGAATTTGAATTTGGATATTTAACTAAGGCACAAGTCAAAGAAGCCATTCCCAGGAGGTTATTGGATGCTTACTAATTTCTCACAGAGCTTGAAATGTACTTCAACATGGCTTCTCCAAACTGTGATCAGACCTCTAGTCCCTGAGGCTCTGTTCTTCATTTAATTCAATGAAGTGTGCACGAGAGATCAAAGGTAGTTTATTTCAACTCAAGATAGGCCCAACACTCTTCTCTAAATATCTTGGTCCTCATCACCCTTGACTCAATGATATTGACAGTCATTATTTATTCCAGTGACCAACTCTTCTGCACACATTTACTCTTAGGTGCCAACTCATTTATGATTCATACACCTCTGTGATGCAACCTGAGAGCTCCACATCTTGTAGCTTTGTTAAGGTGCTATGTTCTAGGATATTACGAGATCCTGAAATCTTGATCTTAGCCTTTAGCCCATTTTTCTTTGCCTCTTATTCTTCTTCCACCATAGGACCGTTGCTATGATCAAAGAAATAGCACTTAGGTGTTAATCCCTTAATTATCTTACTGGGGGCTTATCTCCTTGTGTTCTTGCTATATGCCCTTCGTTCTTTGGGCTTCACAACCAAATTCCAACATTGTCAGACCCTCCCTTGTAGTGGAACTTTCTCAGAGATAAGTTGTAGAGAACTTACGAAATCTTCAACCTCCAAAATATACTTCCAGTGTGACATAATTCTCTTATCATCAGTTGCACATTGTGTCTCCTTAGTGGTGACACATGTCACCAGGATTTGACCCATTAGGCCACTCAATAATGTTGAATTTGACTATCATGTGTCCTCCACACAACCATGTAATACTAATGTCGTCTATCGCCATCAACTCCTGAGGGCCAATCAACTCACGCAATGTGTCCCATCCGAGGAGAGAGAAAGGATCCCTCGATCCTTGGGTTTGAAAATGATTTCCTTTGTAAATCCCTACTCCCCACAACCCTTGGTGCTTTTAAAATAATTCGTTAATAAGGAGTTACGAGGGTCTAAGGTTCCAAAATTCAGGGCTCCAATATTCAGCCTACTTCTCATATTCTAACCTTACGAGGTCCCGAGACTCCAACCCTCTGAAGTTCCAAAGTTCCAAAAATTGGGGTTTTGATATTTAGCCTACCTCTAATATTCTAACCTTATGATGTCCTAATATTCAGACCATCCAAGGTCCTGAGAGTCTGACCCTCCAAAGTTCTGAAATTCAACCTACCTCCCTGGTTCCATGGATTCAAAATTTAGCCTACTTCTTGTTAAAATATGAAACTACGACTAAATTCCACTTTGGATAGCACACTTAATGGAGATAATGATTGCATTGAACTCCCCTTTTCAGGATGACCAAAATCGACCTAAAGATCACTCAAATTGGATAAGGGAAAGTGTGCGTATGAAGAAAAGCCCACATGTGCACATTTGTCAAGGTTGGCCATAAGAAAAGTGGACACCCTTGGAAGACTATAAATACAAGTGACCTATACCTCATTTGGAGACAATCATCCGACACTCTTCTATCTTGGTTTTTTGGCTGGTCCGAAGCTCACATATATGATTTAGGGTTTTGAGCCTTAGTCACAAGCACAAGTTAGGAAGGATTTGATCGAATCGCTCGCACCAAATCTCATCCATGTGACTAGATCCTTCGAGTTACAAGAAAAACTCTCCATCCATGCGGCTGGGAGTTATGGTTTTCGAAGTCCATATCTAATCCCAGTGGCTCATATGTTAGGCTTAAGGGATCGAATAGGAAGCTATATTTGCTCGGATGACACCTCCTTTGTGTGACCAAGACCTAAAAAATGAAATCTCAATTGTTCGAATCATTCGCTCAATGACCACAAGGTTTGGCAGTTGATCGTAGACACGGATAGTTCATTATAGGCTTCATAATCAAAATTTTGAGTATAAGCATTGTTGGGTTCATTTATAGATGTTGTAGTTGTTTTTGTTGGTTAGTTTCACACATAAAGATATGGATCATTGTAGTCTCATTTGTTGAATCATTTGATGATAATCTACGAAGAAGAAGAATTTTAAAGGGTTTTCCCCATAGTGGTTTTTTCCCTCGTCTTCAACCAATCCTGGTGTCTTTATGTGTGAATTTTTTTCTTCTATTGTTCCTTTATGTTACGATGCATTGATGATGATGATATTGTTCTTTCTACATAGTTGCATATTCTGTTGAATAATGATGTAAATTTCAATAAAGTTAAGATGTTATGGGGTGAAACTAATGTGTTAATGAATAAATTAAATTATCAAAGCAAAGAACAATATAGACCTAATAAAAATCAACAAGGTATCAGAGCTCGGCTAAAGAAAATTCATGGAGATCACCCCCATGGATACACCTTTGATGGAATAAAGAGAAGATGAAGGAGACATAAAATAATTCTATTGTTTGAATATAACCTTAGGCAATTTGTGTGTTAGGGTTTAAGGGAAACCCTAGTGTATGTGAAGATACTCTAGCACCTGTGATAGATTTGATGAATCCTTAGATGGGATAGTCTCTAGTAGGCCTGGTTGTTGATAAAGTTTATTGAAATAGTGAACGAATCAAGTGGAACTTGGATAGTGATGACCCTTGAAGTTTGGTTCAAGAGGGAGAGGATCACCTCTCATTGAAGATAAGTTATTTCTGATTTATGATGCTTCTTTATGTCCTTACTTTTGTTTACACTTATAGAACTGATTATTGTTTCGATCATTACTTATACTTCGTGTATGTATACTTGAGCATTTGGATGTTTCTAACCTCCTTGATGAGATGTAATAAGAGGATCCTCCTTCATGATCATTTGAGATGCAGGAAAGAAAAGCTAGAGATAGAAAAGGTAAAGAGGCTCTTGATGAAAAGATGACAAAGTCCTACAAGCTACCAATGTCAAATGAAAATATGCATAGCTATTTAAACACTAAACGTTATGCATGGTATATTATTTCAATGTTATGTTTCTGCTGTAATATTGGTTGGAAAGGTAAGCCCTGAGGTATGATGAGAATATCTCCTTTTCAAATGGCTCATGCATGCATATGAAAGTGATTTGGATTCATGGTTCTTCTGATGAAATGGTGCACTTGATGTTGAACAAGTATCTTACATATTTAATTTCTTGATTCTATGAAGCTACTTTTAAATATTGATTTCTAATATATTGTTATACTTTATGTTTGGCTACCATCTATCATTTTTTATATCTTGATCCCATGAAGAAGGCTAGCACCTTGATTCTAGTAGATGTTAACTTGATACTATTGATAATGAGCATGGTAACCATGAGGATAAAAATGTAACAATGTGATTGATATTGAGGATCTTTTGTTGACCATGGTTATTATTTGATGTGCTTCATAACTATGGAATGTGGTAAAAATGAATGCCCTAACTTGATGGATTGAGTTACGTGACAAATAAGTAATTTTGTGATCATGATTCTTCAATTATGCTCTTATTATATATTTGACACTAACCCTCGATAAAAGATTGATATCATGGTGAAGTAGTTGATGCTAACATATATGAATATGAGGAATATGTGATATAGTCCGACTTTATGATCTAACAGATTTGCTGATGCATGACAATATTATACACAAGTTGATGACTTTATTAAATACAATTGAAGTGGATTCCCATTCAAAGGGATAATCTCTCCATAATATCCTTAATCCTATTACCATTGGCATTATTTGTATATTATTTATTCTTGAAGTGTGATTTATGGGCATAAATAAAAAATATCTTCCATTGTTGATCTGCAACAAAGTTCTAATCTGAGAAGAGAGATTTTTCCCTTACTCTAAGCCTCAGTCACATAGAATCAAGGTTACATGTGCGATTGTAGCCTTTCAACCGCATGGAAGTAAGGTCAAGGGTGCTACTGTAGTCTTCCAACCACACGCAAGAAGGCCCACGGGTGAAACTATACCTGTTGGACACACAAAAAAAGTGTTGTGCATGAAACCAGATGTTCACTTGAAGGATGCCAGTCCTGCAGATGTGGAGCAGACGACAAAACGATTTGTGAGCAAGAAAGTTTGAATGTTTATTATAATATGAATGTGTAGACTAAACTTGAATTTGTAGGTGACCGAGACATGCATATAGATATCTCATTATGATTGAAGTTTGTGCTACAAGAGTTTGTCATGATTTGGCTATTTAATATAGATAAGAAGTGTTTGGATTTTTGACATGATGCTTGATAATGACTTAGAACTTTGACTTGATGTTGAGATATGTTCTGAAAGATAAATCTCACTATGATAGAGAATTTGGGATTTGACTTAATGATATGATTTGATTTGATGACTGATGATTTTCTTTAATGAAAATGTTATGTTAGCATAGTCACTTTCAATGACTAATACTGGTATTCGATAATGGTTTTGTATTGGCCTCCTTGTTCTTAGCACATTGGTTGAAGTATTTATAGTTATGATTCAATGTGATGTAATCTGACAATGAATGGATGGAACTTACATAACTTATTCCTGGCATATGTATTCACATCTAGTGACTTATATTATGATCATGAGGATGACTTGATGAAATTTGGATTGATATTTTTTGATAAATGAAAACTTGTTGGCATGATAATTGATAAAGTCATGACTTGATTATAGCTCTACCTGTCACCTGGAATCTTATACAAATGATATTGATGAGTTTGATATTAGTTTTTGATATCTTAGCATTAATTCGCATAAGGCTAAGCATATTTCTTTCGTAAAGTTTTATGTTTGCAGAAAGATTTGTGTAAAGCAAGCTTCCAGATCAAGATATTTCTACATTGATAGTTATCTAGTGAAGCCAAGAAGATGTGTTGATCCAAACCTCTACTTGAGAAATGTTCCAAGGTACGAAATTGATTTTGAATATGTTGATGTTCTACTCTTGACAATAAATCAACCCCTAATAATCGAAGCAAGAGGGAGATGGATTTTTGAGCTCAAAATATTGAATCATGGCATGATGTACCAATTTATGAACTTGGAAAATAAAATATACATTGGGAAGCTAGTGAAGAATTGTTGGAAAGTGGACTTACAAATCCTTGGAAACTTCCATTGAATTTCAAGAAGTTGTAAAGAGATATTATTGAACTCAACTTGGCAACCGACAGTTGATTGAATCATTGATGTTTCGTTTTGAGCACCTGTCGATATATATATATATATATATATATATATATATATATATATATATATATATATATATATATATATATATATATATATATATATCTATCTATATATGAATTGCAAATAACCTGGATGAATTCATGATTGAGTCTCTTCATAGAAATAGAGTTTCCGCTGAGCACCCTTCGAGATACTTGCATGGGATGATCAATTTCGATATGAGATATTCATTCTACGATATGTGACTGCATGGATGTACTAGTGATGTTTGGGATTATTATTGATGAGAACATTTAGATGCTACCTTAGTATGAGATATTCCATGAGATCTTGATGAGAGGTTTGTAGCACGTCCGAGGTTGAGCATGATGTTGCTAGCATGACTAACTACGAGGGAGGATGAAGAAGCTCCTTAGAGAGCCTTATGAGAAGGATCTAGATATGACATGGATACATTATCATGTCAAAGCGTGGGAACCGATTGGAAGAGAATCCTTCATATGGCTGGAACTAAGTTACCTTCGTATCTTGAGACAAGCTCAAGCTTATGGTTAGCACCTCCTTGAGAGGGAGGATAACTATGGTATCCTTTTTGTGATATATATATATATATATATATATTTGTCCTAATATGATATTTTATTTGATGTCCTGTATGAATAGGAGACAACTACTATTGAGACATGATGATTACTAGATATGAGCACGATGATATATTTCTGATCTAGAGAGAGCAGGAGTGATTGAGGACACTCAACCAACTCTTCCTCCCTTGTTTGAGCTCATAAGGTATGGAATTGAGATAGAGGGCTCCTGGGGCTGAGGGAACTATGAAGAATAGGGTATCACCCATATCTATTACCCATAGGTTTGGAGTATTAGCTCACCCTATCTTGGTCTTTACAGAGTATACCCTAGTTGGCATGATACCCACAAGCATGGCTTGTTGGGATTGTCCCTCACTGTCTAGCCAACGGGTTGAGGAGGCTTGGAGGTGTGTGATCCTTACCTCTTGGTAAGTAGGGTATCTCGTCCAAGCTTAGATTATGATTCAGGTGTTCTAACACATGAATCCCGAGGGACATTATTGGGAAGATTGGTAGGAAATAGGATGGTGGAGTAGTAGCTCCCCAACATAACCTATTTCTTAATATGGGGTCATAGTAGTAGATACCCCATAAGATTTCGGGTTAATATATTCTCCCCGATATGATTCCAGGTTGAGATAAGCTCCCTAATGATATGCTCTCTGATAATGATGTAGGTCATAGATCTGAATCGCCACTGATATACCCGAGTAGTAGCCCGCTGGAAGATATTTCAGGTAGTAGCATGCTAGGAGATATTTCGAGTAGTATCCCACTGACAGAGATTCTTGGCATTAGTCGAATGAATAGAGGGTGGTAGCCTAGGCTCCCCTTGAATGACAAATTATTCTTCTTTTATATTCGAGAATATTCAACAGATGAGCAAGGACAATCAAGAGTCAAGTAGGAATGAGAAAGAGATGAATTGAGATGATGAGACACTTGAGATTGGATGATTTGATGATAGTATTCACATGACGTGGTGCAGGTGGAATTCTTCCTAGTTGAGAGGGAGCGTTAAAATATGCAACTGTGGTAAAATTCCACTTTGGACATCTCACTTGATAGGACAAAATTTGACATCAATATTACTGAAATTGGATAAGGGAAAGTGTACTTGTGAAGAAAATCCCACATGTGCACATTTTTCAAGGTCAGACCTAATGTAAGGTGGACACCCTTGGAAGGATATAGATACAAGTGACCTCTACCTAATTTGGAGACAATCATGAGAGACACTTTTACCTTGGTTTTTTCACTTGAACGGGTCTGAGGCTTTTCCATGGAGGATCACGTTCACTCTAAGGTGAAATTGCATGGTTTGAAGCTCACATCTTTGATTTACGGTTTTGGGCCTCAGTCGCAGGCACAACTCAAGAAGCATTCGATGGCAATTTCTCACACAAAACCTCGTCTATGCGAATAGAGCCTTCCAGTGGCACAAACAACTCTCCATCCATGCAACTGGGAGTTAAAGTTTCCGCAGTCCAAATTTGACCCTAGTCTCTCACATGCCAAGCTTAAGGGAGCGACTGGGAAGCTATAGTTTGTTGCATGACACCTCCTCCCTGTGACTGGGACCGTGAAATCTCAATTGTCTGAAGATTTCTCTTAGTGACCACAAGGTTTGGTAGTTGACCGCAGACAGGAACAATTCATTACAAGCTTTAGAATCAAATTTTTGAGTACAAGCATTGGTGGGTTCATTTATGGATGTTGTAGTTTCTTTTGCTAGTTAGTTGCATAGATAAAGATATGGATCATTGTACACTCTTTTTCTGAATCATTTGATGATAATCTAAGAAGAAGAATAATTTGAAAGGGTTTTCCTCATGGTGGGTTTTTCCTTGATCTCTGACCAATCTTGGGGTCTCTATGTGTGAATGATTTTCTTCTATTGTTCCTTTATGTTCCGCTACATTGATGATGATGATATTGTTCTTTCTACATGGTTTCATATGTTGTTGAATAATGATGTAAATATGAGTAATGTTATGATGTTATGGGGTGAAGTTAATGTGTTAATGAATAAATGAAATTATCAAAGAAAAGAACAACATAGGCCTAAGAAAAATCAACACTTCTTAGTTCTAAAATTCCAAAACTTGGCTTATTTCCCTAGTTCCTAGGTTTCAAATTTCGACTTGTTCCTAAGCACTTCAAGATCCTTATTTCGAATATCAATAAATTTTGACCCCGAGATCCATTTATGGACTTACACATATCGTTGCAATTTTTTTCAAAGCACTTTCTAGTGGATAAATTCTAATACAGTCCTTGACCCCACTTTCTACTTGAAACATGACTGCAAACTCTATGTCATTCTTTTCACTTTGACTCTTGTTCTTGTGCCTAGAATCTTAGACTCCCCGACTAGCAGAGTCATCTTTTTATGACTTTTCCAATAGGCCTACTACTGTGATGATTCTCTACCAGAGACTATAGCAGTCATGGGGCTCCCCCCAGAACAAATATGTTAGCACATACAACCATGCTAGTCTGGTTGACATCAATGCAAACATACTTGGTAACTGTTAGTCAATACCAACTACCCAACACATCTCCCAACATGTGTGTTCACATCAATACCAACACACTTACTGCCACTGGACATCCAGACAATGCCAATTGTCCAACAATTATTGCCACTTTCAAGGGAGTATCGACATTCCTTCTTTAATTTGGTTCAATCTCTTGAACTTTTAATCCCTATTTGATGTTGAGTAATTAATTATCACTAATCACATTGAATAATCAATTCTTTTTATTCTTTGTGTTGTGAAATAATAAGATTACAATATATAAAAAACTTTTCCTTACCAATACATGAAATACTTTTCTTTACCAATATAATGATTAGTACTAAAACCAATTTACAACTTATATCCATATCAACAAACATTTAAAACTGATTGGTGTACAATTATTTCCAATAATAATAATAATAATATAAAGTAGGTACAATTTTTTTTCTCAATGTATACCAATTTTAAGAGTATTCACTTGAAATACCCAAACTAGAAAACATATACACTTTCTCAAACAAGATTTGAAGCCACTATAATATTTAATACAACATATACAACATCTTTGTATAACTATAGATTATATAAACCACTACAAGCGTTTCATATAGAATGATATATAACACCATTATACATCCAATATCTCATAAATTATAAAAATGGGTATCACAACACTGGGTGTGCATTTCCACATTAATTTAAGGATTTTATATGCAAAAGTTGACATTGGCCCAAATCATGAATCCTATGTTATGGGAAAATTGGCGACGACATAACTTCTAGTGGCAACAACTATAAGATCCATAGCAAATCCAAGAGATTAGACAACTTCAACTACAATTTTTCATAAATAGCAGGGAATTCACAAAAAATAATGTTGGTGTTTGATGCTTTTGGTGGTTGCATTCATTTCCATATGAAAGTTTCATCCAACCAAATCCATTTCAACCCATATTTTAGCTATTAAGAAATAAACTCGGGATGATAGGGTTGTAACATAAACTTCCTAAAATTTATAATTAGGCAATTAATCATTTGTCGTCGATTAATAAAAATGATATGCAATTCATTAATATGCATTTTTCTTTAACCATATTAATCGCCATAGGTTAAATCACATATGCATCTATTATTCATTCATGCATATTTATTGCATAAAATTTTAAAACATAAATTGATAATATGGAATTCACAACTTATTTGATTACAAGGTTTGCCTAATCAAACTAATTGATAAATTGGTAAATGTGGAGAACCACTTCCACAACTTGGAATTAGTCCCATCCACGTGTGTAGATATAATTATACAATTAAAGATTACATTCAACCATTCAACTTATACAAAGATTTGTTTTATAGGCATACACAAGGGAAACCCATTAAATTTCCTAGATTACAATATTTAGAAACACTATTATAAAATGTGTGAAATGTTCTATTTTATACATCCAATTCTTCCATGAAATGTTGCTATCTAGGGAACTATGCTTATGCACTAACAATAGCTTCTTCCCTTATGCACTAACAATACTTAAGCTAGTTGATTTAGATCAACTTTATATTTGGTAGTATGACAACAAGTTCTCAATGATTAGTCACGAAGCTACTTTCCAAATAAAACAAACAACTATCTCTACCATCAATAATGGTGGATGAAGATGAAGAAATATAAATAAGAAAGGTTTGGAGCATTAAACATAACGGTGGATGAAGATGAAGAAATATAAAGGTTTGGAGCATTAAACTAGTTTACTAATCATTGTGTGAAGAAGATATACTAAAATGGAAATGTAGAAATCAAACCATTTAGTTAGCTAGAGTTAGGTGAATTGTTTTACATACATTCACAATTCTACGAGAAAGAAGGTATGTTGAACACAAACTATATCTCACACAAATATTTAAACTTACGAAATCATTGCAAATAGTATATAAAAGGAATAATGATATGCAATTATAACTTTATAAAATCAGCCCATCCAACTCAAATTAAAATTCAAAGGAAAATTAATTTGATTTATGTAAAGGTGATTTATACATATAATAAGATACTAAAATTTGTTGGAAATAGAATCCATGTAGATTGATTGCAATAAACTATTTCCCACCTAGTTAATACAACTTTTCTCTCCTTTTTCTCTAAAAAGTCCATCCCTAAGTTCTTGTCTCTCTTTTATAGAAAAAAGTCCATCCCTAAGTTCTTGTCTCTCTTTTATAAAAAATGAGTATGAAAAACATTAGTGGCAATTTTTTTTTCTAGAAATCAAATTACAAAACAATTAAAATAGTTTAACAACTCAAGTTGTTTCTCAACCACCTGACCTCAATTTGGTACATCTGCTTGATGATCTTCTTGGGCACTCAAGACACAAATTTGGATAGTTGATTCTAGTTTTTTTGAACTTGCTAGTTAAAAGTTGTCATTTTTTTGTAGGAAATATCTAATTGGACATATTTCTGATAAGTGTGGACAATTAAGAATTTTCTTTTAACTTTCTAGAGAATTTAGAAATCATCATTTACCTTGTCAGCGATATTTTCCCTTTCAAAGCCATTTTTGAAAAAAATTCTACCCTATTTCTTTTTCTTAGTAACAATTGTATGTAAGCATCCAATAATATCATATTTTTGTTTTAATTCTAGTAAGATGATAAACCCATTTCTGTCAGATTATTAAATTAATTCATAAACATATCAACATTATTTCCAACCATCCTTTATTTTCCTTGAGCCCACATTACTATATCCATTTCATTAAAAATCTTGTTAGCTTCCATTATAATTGAGGCCTTGTCCATAATTCCTCGTACATGTAAGTGGTACCATATCCTAGGATTAATAAGTTTAACAATTGTTTTTATAGTTTGTGGTTTGTTACCCAACTCATTTGGAATTTGTTGAATAACATGCTCTATATTATAGACCAATTTTTATTGATCGCCAAATAATCTGAATGAATTCCATATTCCTGTGATTTCAATAACAATTTCTTCCCACAAAATGCATGTTTCCTTGATTAAGGAACTAGTTCTTGATAACTAATTCACCATTTGGCCTTTCCCCTATTGAAACTTAGCTTCTAAATCTTGGTGAGCCTAAATCAATTTATTTCATTCTAGTAAATCTTACCTTAAAATGTTAATTTCTTTATTTTTGTTAAAAAATATTCTTAAATCATATTCTCAATCTCTAGTTCTCGTAATGTTAAATTATGCAATGTTTGATCTAACTTATCAAATGGATCCAAATTACTTGTTTATTTTGATGAAGAACTTGACAAAACATGCTCATGTCTTCCCTTCTTGGGGATATCAATTTTCTTCTTTTAGTTATCCATTCGTTTTTTCATATCAATCATTATTTCTATTAATTGTTTTTTTTTCTTGTTGCATAGCCCAAATTTGGTCCAAATTTGGGATTTTCAATCTATTCTTTAATGCTCGAATGTCTACTTATTTTTATTTAATCAAAGGTTGTACTAAGGATTCATCCTTTATGTCTACTACTAAAACAATAATCCACTGCTCTAGTTCATACACCTTCATCTGCTTAGTTCTTATGGAAATTATTTCTTGCTTGAGTTGATCTCTGACTTTTGAGACCATGTTTTCCACGTTCAAGATATTTAGTGTATTGTGTGTGATATATCTGAAAATCATTTCACATGCCTATATATGTTATCTGTTTGATCCACAAATTGTATCTCTTCTAGATCGACATTGAATTTTACATCATTGTAGTATTCAATTGATTTCATAACTTGGGTTTTTCACTCAAGGATAGCCATATTTGGTTTCCCTTTCTCACAGTCTAAGGCTAATAAGAGTATATTTTGGATATGAACTTGATTCTTAAGGCCAAACCTCTGAGTCAAATCTTACTTAGTCTTCATGTTTCTATTCTTAGTTTCAAAGAATTGAGAATAAAAACTTTTTTATCCATGGAGCTGGTGAAATTCCTTATTGGTTATCTTGGCTTGTACATGTCCATGGAAAAAAATTCTTGCTAACAAATGCAATCCTTGATGTTGCTTCCTCTGCATTCTAAATCGATTTTTCCGCTTCATCCTCTTCTAATTTTCTCTATCTTTTCCCAAATTATTGATTTTCCTATGTTTTAGAAATCATTTGAAAAATTTATGCATGGTTTATTTTAAATATTTTCCGCTCTAGTTGAGGGGATTCTAAAATAGGGGTTTGAGAAGACTTTCTTTCCTATAAGATTTTCTCTATCCTTTGATTCTATGTAGGGTCCCAAGTGTATATATTTTCCATGTTTTCTATAGTTGGTTTTATTAAATATATATAGGAAGAATATCCTTTCTCTTTTATTTTCTTTAACACTATTAACACTAGAAAATTGTACACATATTTGTACAATCTAAAAGACACCCAAAGTCATCTAGTAGAATGCATAAGTGAAGCTTTTCTAGATGAACACATTATGAATTTCAAAAAAATTAATTTCTCCTAAGGTGCAACGTATATTGAATTAAGTATTGATGATTGTGCGACTTTCCCTTCGATAGTCGTGTGGTCAAAGAAATGGATGACTCAGCAACTCGGGACCACTTCCCACACCTAGAACAAGATTCCCTGATATGATTTCAGTCAATAACAATCAAATTCAAGTCTCCATCAAGATATATAGCCCTCAAAGGAATCCTCAAGAACTACTCATAAGTCATTTTCATTCATGAACCAAGAGAGGGAAGAGGGATTCAAAAAATTATATATAAATAGGCCATGGGAGAGCCAAAAGGAAGACAATGTTATTTTGGCCAAATTGCTATAAGAAAAAATCTTCATTTCATTGTCAAATCGGAAGAAGTAAAGCATTGTTGTGTTGGCGGAATTTCTTCTTAGCAATCCATCACTCTAGTGTGGACACGATTTCACCATTGAGAGAGCCCTGATACTTCTTGGATAAAGAGGAGAGGCTTGCAAAGAGACTGAAGAAAGGAACCTCCTTGCTGAGATTTTATTAGCATCATAGCTCAAAGAATTATCTTCAAGTGTTTAGTATTATACTATTTGTATTCATCTTCTACCACCAATAGTAAATAAAGGGAGCCATTTTGCATAATTATGTTGACTTTTTTTATTCATTAAGTATTATTTATGCGTTTCTCTCTTTGTTTTACTTTATTTTTGTATATGTATTGTTTCCACCATTTGCAATACTTTCTTTCTTCATGCTTTTCCATTGAAAACAACCAAACTGCCTATTTTTCTTTGAAGGGAACAACCTAATCCTAAAAAGGTGTATTTTTGTACACTATTGCTACAAAAACACTAAAACAAGATTGGTGACTCCACTCTTTTATTTTCTTTACTCTAAACGGTTGTGTTTGTAGGACCTTCCCTTTGCATTATCACCTCACAATGAGTACATGAACTCTATGGATGTTTTACAAGACCTTCTAGACCTGTCGGTGGCAGAGAAACTTACTTGTTTATAGTTTTTCTATCTACCACGCGGATTTTTGATAGATAGACACTTCGGCTGCAGAATTTTCTCTAAAAGTTGTGTATCCACGTTTGTGGACAAAATATCCATGCAGTTTCCAGAAAGCGATAAGTTCCTTGCAATTTCACCTTTTTCAGGCGATTGGGAGGCTTTAGTGAATTACCTTCACCTCTGTAATTTTTTCTAGTAAGCTTAGATTACTTAATTTCTCTACTAATCAAAATTCATATGGTAATTAGATTTTTTTTTTTATTTGATATTCTCACATAGCTTAATTAGGAGGAAAGTAAGTGGCTAAATTCCATACATATTTTTCAATCTATTTTGCTAGGATTTTGAAAATCACATAGCTTAATTAGTAAAGGAGTAAGTGGCCTATCATCCACAAATATTATTACTAAAAAAATAATTTTTTCATTTCATTAGTTGTGGGACTATGGCCAAGTGTCATTACAGAAATCAAGTAATCTCTACTTCCCTTATGTCTTTTAGGTGAACTTGGGCTAGCATATGAAAGCCTTCTTAAAGCACTTGTGTTTCCCATCTACCTTTAGTCACACATAGTGTAATAGGAGAAAGAGTAAGCAGTCCATTATCCACACATCATTTCTTTTTCATGCAAGGAACAATTGAAATCTAGTTTAATTAGGAGGATATTGTAACAAATAACCAAATACCCACATGTTATCACACTTTGCATGCTCACTTACTCACTTGCACACAATTGCACATCACACTAAGCTTCTATAAGATTCGTATTAGAAGGCAACCATTTTTGGAGACTTTTCTACTTAGCTTATTTTAGCTTACATCTCACACTGCATAGAAAAGTAAGACCCTTAAAAGAAACCATAACTTGAATGAACTAAATTCCCCACAAGGGCCACCAAAGAATTTATAGTTCAGGTTAGGACCATTGGGGTTAGGCATCTCGTAAGCTAACATGGTCATGTTACATCTTTCAGACATAGTAGTTTAATTTTTAGGGATCTTAATATCCTTCAATTATCCCATGGAAAAGAATATCCAAGCCTGGCAGAGACCGGATTCAGAGGGGGTTCGACTTAGGTCTAGTGCATGTGGTACTATTTGGGGCTACCTGCCCCGTCTAGTGCACAATGCTGGTAACTGACTTCCAAGAAGCTAAAGACTCAAATTCTCACATGGGATGAAGGTACTTTAGGGGAAACAATATAGGGCATCCATCCCTATAGGTGAAGTTGTGGGCAACAAGAAAGCCTCATATGTTACCTTGGTTTATTCTTCGACTGCTGGAAGGCGTCACTAGCTATTTTGGGACATTTCCCTAGTACCCATCAGAATATATCTTCGTAAGGCCCAATTAGTTTGAGAGCGGAAAGCAAGAATACATATTCCTAGGATATTTCGTCATACGCAAATACAAATGAAAACCATTCTTTTTGTTTGATTTATCACATAGTCTAAAGTTAAAAAGAAAGTAATCATTTTATTTTTGCTTTGTTTTATATATGTGATATGTTTTATTTTAGAATCATCTCCTTCCCTCAATCACACAAAGTAGAATACACTCTAATCTACATGATAGGGGACCCCACAACTCCTCATCAATCTAGACATTTCAAAATCTCCCTCCATTACTAGGAGGAGTGCTAGGTCTCTCGCCATTTAGGCACATAAGACAACATTATATGATATTTCTTTTATTGGTGAAACTTTTCTTGGCACTCCTCCTCATCAAATTACCCCATTCGCTACCCATCAAGGGAGCGCCCATAACACCCCTCTTGGGAGTCCACATGACGCTCACTAGGGTAACCATCCTCATTAGGGAACTCCCATACATATAGCTATCCAAAATTGTTTCATGATGGCAGATAACTCGCAAGTCCCATTTCTAGCTTCTTTAAACCTTCGTTATTTAAGCAAGCTAACAAGTGACCAAATTGCAGATTACATTAACTGGCCAGCCATGCCCACCAAGCTCCTTTTGGACATTCAAGAATTTGAAGAGAAGTAGGGAGAAGACCCAAGAAACCATGTCATGAATTTTCACCTATGGTGCTCATCCAATAGTATCACAGATGATACTATTCATTTATGATTGTTTCAACCCACCCATACTGGGACCACATAAAAATAGAAATTGACCAACCTTCTGTGTCACATGGAAGCTTTAGCTCCCTAGCCACAACATTCCTAACATTTTTCTAGCTCTTGGGTCATCACGACTCAGGCCTGGAAATCATCACCCAGTTCAAACAAACACATTCTACACACATATCAGATCATATCCATGAGTGGCGAAAAGGTCCTAGCTTGTGTAAAGCACAATTTGAAGAGAAAGTCCTCCTCAACCTGTTTTTGAGATCTCTCACATCAGAAATATCAAAAGATGTGGTAAATTCAGCCCCACAAAACGAGGAAGAGGCCATTAGAAAATCTCAAATATACGCCCAGTTTGGATACTTCTACCATGTAATATTAGACACTCCATGCCTACATACTTTTAAAGAGACACCATGTGCATCCATTCTTACTGATGGATTGATTGGAGCCATAGACCAAAATCACCCCAACAACACTTTCTAGTACGCTCGATAAAATTCTAGTGGCCAACCATTTGGTGCCATAACACCACCTAACCACACATCATATTACCCTGGACAACCATTGCCTATGAAAAATCATGCTATGTAGGTTTAACTAATATCAACCCACGTAGGGTGCAAAATAACCTCCCACGAAAGGTGGCCTAGACCCCCCTAGGAACATGGAGCCAATTTCTCATTCCTACAATTCATATTCTAGTCAGGGACAATGGAAACATTATTTCTCTTTCCCTGCACCTCAAATAATAACCCAGAAGCACAAGATAATGTAGAGGTTAATCTAGTGCATCCTTCTCTCGCTCAACAACAACAGTCAGATGAACAACTGAACACATATAACCCACCTAATGTTGCTAAGAAAAAACTAAAGAGAGAGCTAAAAGGAGAACCTGACCTGGGGGGAAGAAATCAACAATAACCTTTATAGGCACCATCTAGGGGAAACCCCAACCAAAACCAAAACTAGGGACCGACCAATAACAACCCACAAAGGAAATAGAAGAATATGAGTCTGTGGACTAATCACATTTGTGCCATTTGTGGTAAGTATGGTCATTAAACCCATCACTATCCTCAACTCCCTGAGTTGAAAAGGATGAAAGACAATGGGGGGAAGGGGGGAAAACCAGTAACCTATAGTGATGCAACACCCCTGCCCCTATAAGGGAGTGCTAAATACCAAGCACAAACACTCCAAAAAACACCAGAAGCCTTCTGAAGGAAGTTACCAAAGTACCTCAAACCACAACATTTACATGGCATGGGAAGATCTTCCCTTGCAAACACAAATCCTTCCACCTTGACTACTGCAACACCTACAACACCTTCTACGATCCCCCGAATTGCCATGGAGCCTATCCAAAAGATGGCTAAAGGCCCTTTAAGATGAGTTGGACATAACTCAAAGGATGCTCACAGCTATAACATATTCGATGACTTAGCCCAAACTCCTTCAGCTATATCAGCATTGGAAGTTTTGCAATCATTCCCAACCAAATGGAAAGCCTTACTTTTTTCATTATGATCAATCGCTCCTACAAATTATTTTTTAATGGTCTTTGACTTGGATAAATCCACCCCAGATTTACAATCAGTCGTCGCTTTTCAAATCTCGGTCTTAGTCTAGAATATCACCATGCATCATTACATAGTTGATGAAGGGGCATCCACATGTATTATTCCTAAATAAATTTGGAAAAATCTTGGATCTCCTAAACTCAAACAATCTAAAACCACTCTCAGAGCAGATGAAAAGTGCCCTTCTATTCCTGTATGCCTATTCCAAGGCGTTCTAGGACAATTAACTAGTAGAAATATGCTCACAGACATTGAAGTATTGGACGCACAATTAGATTATAATATTCTTGTGGGCCAAAGTTATATGTATGAAATGTCAGCAGTAACATCTTTTGTATTCAGGGTAATGATTTTCCCCACGATGGGAAAAATATTACAATTGACCAACTCACATATTATGAGAAGAAGACATTAACTATACCTAGTGGTGTGTTACCTTTCATTGGATCTTCTTTTGAATTGGTCACCACTTACATTGAATTCAACACCAGTCAATTTAAACCATCAACACTCCTCGGGACATTCCCAGGAGATCCACCTATGATAGATGATATCTGTCTAGCCACATGGTATTTGGTGTGCATGATGAGTTCATCAAACACCCATCAAGGTTAAGAACCAATTTTAGATACCAACAACAATCTTGTTCCTGATCATGCTTTCTTACCATATGATATGACCGAAACAACCTTCTTATTCCCCCCACCTGGTTTTGCATCACATGAAGTCATTGCAACACTCTCATTTCTTAATATGGTTCTAGCGATACCGATTTGTTATTTGGCCCCTCGAGCCATGTCGAGAAGCTCAGATATCACCTCGATAGGAGTCATTCCTATACCTCCTCAGGATAGCACCCTACAATAAGAAACAACTACATCAGAACCATCTGATGCGAAAAAAAGGGATAAGAAAGAAGGACAGAAGGTGAAAGCTTCAAATGTTTCCTCCTCTAGGGTACCTCCACCCTATGCTTTGTATGAAGTAGTTAGGCACACCACCAATATGTGCCTTGAGTTATATGAGCTCAAATATCTTTTGCATGTCCCAAAAGGTCCAGTGAATCCTCCTCCCCTTGTTGGAGAAAATAGCACACCCACAAATTATAAGGAATTATGCACCAACCATGCATGTGCCATATGCACGGAATATGTGTACTACACTCATCATTTCCGAGAAATCCCTTGAAATCAAGATGCATTAGGTGAAATCGCACAAGACAATCGCATGACACCATCATTAGAAGAATATGATGGGTATAACACCACTTTTTATGTGATGAGGGAAGAAGCTTCTTGTTCCTATCCCTCTTCTAGTCCCTCAAGCTATCGATGTGCTCAAAGAAAACCAGAATCAGTGACAACCCAACATACCTCCATGTGTGTTGTTGGGAAAAGTATCCATTCAGAATGCCCCTATCCCACTCTAAGGTGTGATAGTGCCTTAGCAACAAACAAGGAAAACTATTTTCGTATTATTCTTTATGAAATGTAAACGAAGAGGAAGGACGTAACTAACCTGTGTCTTTCGCTAGTTTGTTGATCCAATTGCTCTCTCCTTTGTTCGCTTCCCGTTGCCTGCTCCCTTACTGGTCCAGCTTCATCAAGTTCGTGCAAGATCACAGAAGAGAGAAACTACACAAAAGACATAGATTTACATTCATAACTAGTTTAGGATCATATTTAAACTAAACGTGCAAATATAACAAAACATCATTGATACACAGAATGTAGGAGAAACTCGAATAGTTTTATTGATATAATAAGAAAGTCCAAGAGGAGATACAACCAAGTGAGTCCTGATCCAGCATCTACCTCCCAGCAAAGGAATCCCTTCCTCTCCTCCAACAAAGCATAAATCACCCAATGCACTAATCTCAATCTCAAACCAACAACAATTCTCTGCAAAGTACAAAATTCCAACCTCCTGGATCTCTGGGATGAGGGATCCATATATAGATGTAAGCAGAGAGGATGAGTTAGCTTATGTTTTGACTTGTGGCTTCTCTCTGTCAGTTCTTGCTTCCACTTGGAGGCTGAGAGCCTCTTACTCATCACTGATCGAATTCATTGAGGCAAGTGTCATTGAGGAAGATTCTCGAAGCTTCCAGTGTCTGTACACCTCGCGGAATGATACTTCCATTTGGAATTTCTCACTCAGCGCACCCTGGTAGTGCATTTAGGTGCATTGCAACACACCTAGCTAGTGTACTGGGGTGCATTGCAATGTAGGCAGCTAGTAGAGCATCTGAATTGATCCTGATTTGACTAGTTCTGAGTGGTTTTTGGTGGAGAACTTCAAGGAGAAGTTGTCATTGGTTGACCTTGTTCCTTTAGGGGCAGGAACAACTCTTTTAGGGACTTTGGATCCCTTGGATTATGGAAATTTCATGCTCAATGCTGTAAGGCACAAAAATGTCTATAACAGTTGCCCCCTAAAGTATGAGGCCGTTTATCGGGTGAAATGCTTTATTAGGAGGATCCGAAGTTCTTTCAATGCTGGGAGGAGACCTGTAATAAGATACAATACAATACATTATTTTCATACTGTTTTCATGATCTAGCTGAGGTGGGCATTCCCATGCTCAGCTTTATAAATTAATTTTTCTGTACATAGAACAGACAATCGTCTGATGGTAGACTGATGATTTTGATGAAATCATCATACTTTTGGTAGGATGATTATCTGTGTTGCAATGCTGTACATGTCAATGTCTTTACTTTTTCCTGAATATATATCGTAGCCCGGATGGATGAAACTAGATCCGGGGTCTTCAATCTTGTCCGATCTTCACTCTAAGTACAAGTCGATCCATGTGAGAAATGTTCTGAAGTCGAACATGGAAAGACATCGCTTGATTACCAGTCAATGATGTAAACTGTTAACAAGCGCGAGAGGAATCACCGATAATGATAATGACCCTCAAGGTACTGCGGTACAATTCACGTGGTGTGAATAAAGGACTTGGCGTCGAACACCACGCAAAATTTTTCGGTCGAAGGTCATTGATGTATACCTGTCGCCGAAAGTGAGAAACTTGCCATTGAGGCATGCAAGCTTCAAAGTACTGAAGGGGGTGTTCCTAGATCAACTTCTTGGATAATGAGCTGATGTCGACAAGAAGCGATCAGTCAAAGGAGGGCCTTGATGTATCCCACATCAGTGACACGGAACGGAGCAAATGATTTTGATGGAGGTGAAAACGATATGATGATATATGGTTCAGGGTGGTGGTCATGAAAGAATGAAGGATAATGTATGGTACTGGATGGGACACGGTTGACTTCTCTGGATGACTTCTCTTGAACATATCGGCGACACTTATGTGATGGATTGGTAGCATTTACCCCAAAGGTGGATGGTATGGCGAGACCATGGTGATGTGACCGGTGAATGAAACAACCCAACCCGACTCAGGCACGGAGTGGAAGTGTCATGTTCAAGAGCGACTTGCTACCAATAAAAGTTCTTTGAGTTTCTTCCCAATTTTTCCCCAGTCATTGCTGACCAGTACCTCTTTATTTTTGTCAAGCTTGAGGAGGATAACATATGCTTGTTCTATAATTTTCCCTTCGGGCAAACCCATCGCTATGTTTTAACGAGCCTAGCGATAGTGAAACTCGTTCTCGCCTAAAGACAAGTTTGTCGCTATTAATCTTTTTAACGAGTCTAACGACAAAGATAACTCGGTCCTTTTCATTTTTAGAGAGTCTGAAAAGGTACGTAAAGATAACTCCGGAAGTCCTTTTTCGTCATCTAATCCCTTAAGTCCGAAAAAGTATAAAACAATACAGAAGGGATGAGTTTTCGATAGTTTTAACGAGCCGAACAAAAGAAGCGCTCGATATTTTTGTGCAATAATCCCTCAGGTCCAAAAAGACTAAAATCTAGAGGAGGGATAGCACTTCCGGTCGCTTTAACGAGCTGGAAGGCCAAAACTCGGTAATCTTTTCATATTTTACGAGTCAGATGAAAAGAGCTTAAAGAAGACTCGTCTTTTGAGGAACGAGTGATAAAACGAGTAGCAGCTGATTCCAGGTAAGGGTTGGAATTTTCCAATCACGGCAGTGTCACAAGGATGGCTAGTGAAATCACTCTTCGCAGCTGTTCCTCAAAATGGGTAAACAATCAAATGGAGGTGAATGATCGGCCAAGGGAAAAGTGGAGGTGACGGTGCAAACACGACCAAGGCTTTAATGGCTGATAATGTTACATTCACGGTGGTTATTTACCGGAGGATAGTTCATTTTTTAACGAGCTTAAACGCGAGTTGAAACACTTGCTCGATTTTATGTTTATTTTTTTTAACGAGCATGAACTATGTGCTAAAACTGCTTGATTTTATGTTTATTTTTTAACGAGCATGAACTATGCACTAAAACTGCTCGATGATAAGTTTGCATGCCCCCAGCATAATAACGCAAATCGAGGTGCATGCCCCCCAAGCTTCATTTCATTCAACTTGGTGGTTGGAATGAAGGTTTACCTTTGAGAAAGGGGATTTGTTTCTTTTTTTTAATGAGGTTGACACAGTAAAAGAACCATCCTCAAGACTCCTTGTTTCATTTTTTAACGAGGTCGACACGAGATAAGAACTGTCCTCAGAATCCACCATATTTACAATATTTGATAGAAAATCAAGAACTGAAGGATGATAAAGGTCGTCTTGAGTATCTTCTTCACAATCCGGAAGAAGGGAACGATGGTGGCAGTCATTCCATGGTGCCCCTTCAATCAACATTGATTGTACGATTCCTTCGTCAGTTCCATGCACTCACGACCAAGGATCTGAGGGGATACCATATTCTCTAGACCTATCTACCCAAACGCTTGATGAGCGTTGACTTGGGGTTGCCCCCCAGGCCAAGAAAATTGATTGCTACAATATTTCTAAAATGGCGATGATCCATGCTGACAAAAGGTTCAGGAATATTTGGAATCCATTAGATATAGAAGATTTCATATTGTAGGTTTCCACTGTGGCCACTTCCGCCAGATTACTCGGAGGTGGTAGGGCAAAAGTACCCATTAAGGCCGGGTCTTTTAGGAGACCTACTCTGATATTTTGAAGCGAATGATTGCTTCCATGGATCATTGGAATGCTTCCCGTAACTTGTGAACTGTCGGGGAGGAATGTTTGTTGGTCGACGACTGTAATTCCTCGTTGAAAGGGAAACGCAATCTTCCTGAAGTAGGTCGACACAACTGCGGCCATGGCATATATCCAGGGCCTTCCCAGTAGGATGTTGTAATCGAGGTTTCCATCAATTACTTCAACATCAATTCCTACTGTTTTGCCCCCTAGTTCAACTTGCAAGTTACTTAAAATCCCGTATGGAGTGTATGATCATCCATCAAATGCTTTTAACGTCGTTGACGATCTCGACAAGGGTGGTGAGCCTAAATTTTTCCAGCAACTCATCGACATAATACACGTAGATGCCCCCTCATCAATAATTGTTCGATGACCAGTTTTGTTGAGGGCTTTCACTTGAATAAGGAAAGCTAGTTGAGTTGGTAACTGAGGGTCATATCCTTTATGATCAAAGGCCACAAGATTGGAATCCATTGGGCCAATCCCACCTATTACTGATAATAAAGCTTGCTCTTGGGAGGGGCAATTTTGCGGTACCTCAAGTGTCCACATAGCGGACGACGATTGGGCCAGGTCCTCTATTATATTATCATTCTGTGCTATTTTTGCATGAGGATTAAATGTCGATTTGTGTACTACTCCCTTTGGTGACTTTATCATTTGTTCAAGAATGATCGGCGGCACAACTTCGGTTAAAGTTGTCGTCGAACTACTAGGTTGTTCATTAGCCTTGTTATTCGACAGCTGTGGATTCTCGTAATCTTTATTCCTTGTCAAAGCATCATTTTGCTGCTTTGAGATAGACAACATAAGCACTTGGGATCGGGAAGCATTTTGATTAGCAACTAGTTTGGTTCCCGGGTTTGGAAACGGATCAGTCAATACTGCTGAGGGTTTTGAACTCTTAAAGAGTTTCTTAACTTCAGCTTTATGTGGACAATCTCTCGTCTGATGATCCTCATCGCATATATGACACCCCGTAGGGGGTTTCCTTTGCCCAGAAGGGTTTGCAGAAGGTTTTCCAGGAGATGACTCATCCTGCTTCCTTTTTCTCCCTTTCTTTTTCTTCTTGCCCCCTGGTTGCTTCAGTTGTTTGCCCTTGTCAGTCGACACGGCATTTACTTCCGAGGCAAGAAGTTCCTCATTTGCATTTTGACTAGAAATCTTACGGGCCTTTTTAGATGTAGCCTTTGTCGATTTCGTGTCTGTTGTGCCAATCACGCCATCGTCGGCATGAGAGTCATTGTTTGATTTAGGAGGAGGAGGAATTGAGAATGTCGGTCTAGGGGCGTCAGGTATTTTGTCGTAGAGTGTGCCGGACTGAGTATAGATCAAGTCCATATATTGCGCACGAGTGATAACTTGCTCTTCCGTTACGACTCCCCCCTTTGCCACATCTTCCGTGATGGAAGGAAGTAATGACTTGATAAACCATTCAGCTAAAAGCTAATCAGGAACATACGTTTTTACCATTCTACGACGACGTTGCCATTCATGTATATGATCAGATATGTGAGTGGCCGTCGTTTGTTTGAAGTTGGTAAGGAGTTTCGTTCCCATTTCATACCTTATCGGTAATTGAAAATGGGTTAAAAAGGTTGTGGCTAGGGTATTGAAGTTGTCGAATGAAGCTCTAGGCAATTCGATATACCATTTTGCTGTCGGACCAGTTAACGTCCTTTGAAAAAGGCGAAGCCTAATCGAATCATCGTTTAGGGTGTTTGATGAACACCATAGATGAAAGGTCATCACATGATTCGACGGATCTTCACCCAGATTTCCATTAAATTTAGGAATATCTGATGGAAGTTCATGCGGAATCGCTGGCCACCAAGCGGCATAACCAATTGGATCATTCGTCAGCCGGTTTAGATCTGGTAATTCTAGAGTTGCTACAAAGGGAAACTGTTGATTCAGGTTAGGCGAAGCATATCCAGGATAAGATGGAATCGCCTGAGCAGTGGGTCTTTGCATACCAGCATAATGTATTTGATGCTGGCAACTTTGACAAGGTTGATGGGCATAACCATTATAGTATGGTTGTTGATAACTGCTTTGGAAATGCAGTTGCCCATTACTTACAAAGACTTGTTGCTCAGGTCCTTGATATGATTGCTGGAATTGCAGTTGTTGAGATTGAACCAGCCGTGGTTGTTGGACCATTTGCTGTTGTCCAATACTGGATGATTGACCAAGATGAGGAGTCATAGTACTTGTTTGAGCCTGAGTCGCTCCAGATAAGGAGGCACTAACCTGAGGTTTTGATTGAGTTGCCAAGACAAGAGGTTGTTGTATTGCAACCTGAGAAACTTGGGGTTGACATACAACAGGTAGCGCTTGTACTTGTGACGCAATCACCATACCAGGTATAGCGGGAATATTTGACACAGGGTGGACTGGTTGCATTGAGTATGCAACCCTTGGTTGCTGAGGCAGTATTGGTACCCAACCGCTGGATGTAATTCTAGTTTGACCTGAACTTTGTTGTAAACTCCCATATGGTTGTTCTCCGGGAGGGAACAATGAAAAGGCATACTGCCCTTCATATGGTGGAAATCCAGTACTTAAAGGGTATATTGGCCTTTGAAGACACATTGGATCAATTTGTTGAGTTTCAACATAAGAAATACCAGATGATAATCCGGATGAAGGAATAGGAACTGACCATGTCATCGAAATAGTCCCTGATTGGACTCCGGCTTGTTGTTGATAACTTGCCGGGACAGATGATATACCATCGAACATCGTTGGAGTAGCAACAGGAGGCTCTGCCGCTGCTGTGTCGGAGGACACAGTCCTGGATGTCGACGGTTGTTCAGACATATCTAGTCTATCCAAAAGATTTTCTAGCGATTCTACAAGAACTTGCGATGAAAAGAGACTAACTTCAAAGACCAACGAGGGAATGGTGATGATTATTCCGTTTAAAATAAATTTTAACGACGCTTGGACACAACTTGCTTTTTCAATTTTAAAGAGTCGAGAAAAAGCAAAAGATGACTCTAGTCTCCTTCGATTTTTAATGAGCCTGAAGTGACAAGTGCTCAGATGGACCTTTTCCGTTAAGGAGTCTGAAAAGGAACAAAAGGGACTGCTCTGGAGTTCTAGGTAGAGGGTGTGTCAAACCAATCACAAAACCGCAGAATACTTTTTAAGGTACGGGCGGTCAATCTTCCCGAATGCTGTGTTCAGTGCATTGCGATCAGTAGGGCGGCCGACACGGCTTCCTATGGATAAAGGTTTTATGCCTATAGGGGTCTCCCAATATATACTCGATGGTACGCGGGAGCACAATCCATACTGGCACTTATTGTCTCTCAGGAGGAATCACCCAACCATCAGTGAGGCAACAATTACCAGGTTTTACGACGCGGGAACACGTCTCTAGCCTAGACCTCTATGTTGTGCGTTAAGTTATAAAGCGTTTTTAAGTTCATTCAATTTATTTTAGGTTGATATTTCTTAGAAGTTTGCCTTTTTGGATCACCACGAGATGTAGATACAATTCCTAAATGCAGTCTAAAGATGATAAGCAAGCTTTTATATCTTTTCAACAATGAAAATCCTAGCTACAAGGGGAAAAGAAAGACACAATCTTTTCTCAAAGAGCATAGAGCACACTGTAAATGCACTTTTCCTAAATCAAACCATACAAACTGTCAAAATGCAAATGCACTTGTGCATGTATTTGTTTTCACTTTCTTAATATTGATGCCTAAAAAGAAAGTTGTTGTACAAATTTGAATTCGATTTCAAGTGAAAAGCACAAACAAGCTTCTTTTTGAAAACAAAAAGACGATTACGACACTTTATGATTTTGAAGTAAACACTTGTTTCGACACTAGAAATTCATAAATTCAAACCAAAAGAAAAAAGTAAAAGCGTAATCAACTGTCAATAGCAAACAAACTTACTCCTAAGATCAAAACGACACTTACGACAGGTCTAGATCTAAGGGCGACAATATGACTAGTTTACTTTTGTAATGGGAAACTGCAAATGATGTAACAAATACAAAAAAACAAATATAGTTTCTTTTATACAACTGAGGTAGAATTAAGGCAAAGAAAAGGGGTTTTCAGATAGGTACACACACTGATAATAGGCTGCAAAAAACAGAGATAAAACTGAGCAAAAAGAAGCAGAGAACCACAACTGCACAAGGCAAAGGCTGATCAACGCACCCCTTGCACAGAGAAACTGAATTGCAGCGCAGGTAGCCCTCTCAGGACCTGCATTGAAATGCAGAACCTCTTCACAGAGCCTGCGCTGAAGCAGAAACGAGAATTGTCTCCGGGTTCTGGGTCACGGTTTGCAGTTTAATCTAAGGTTTTTGGCCGGATAAAAGCTATCAATAAGGTACAATTAGAGGGATGATTTAAAGGAGGACTAAGATCTATCACAAAGGGCTGTTAGAGCATTTGTGGATCAGCTGTTCAAATCATAAACAGGCCCAGTGAATGGACTAGAGTAACAGATCTCTACTTTGCATTTGTAAATGGCAAATGCAGTTCGATTCGACACTCCTGAGTTTATGAGATGAATAACAGTAGAAACACAAATAAACTAACTAGATACGCTCCCCAGCGGAGTCACCAATTTGTTGTTGGGAAAAGTATCCATTCAGAATGCCCCTATCCCACTCTAAGGTGTGATAGTGCCTTAGCAACAAACAAGGAAAACTATTTTCGTATTCTTCTTTATGAAATGTAAATGAAGAGGAAGGATGTAACTAACCTGTGTCTTTCGCTAGTTTGTTGATCCAATCGCTCTCTCCTTTGTTCGTTTCCCGCTGCTTGCTCCCTTACTGGTCCAGCTTCATCAAGTTCCCGCAAGATCACAGAAGAGAGAAACTACACAAAAGACATAGATTTACATTCATAACTAGTTTAGGATGATATTTAAACTAAACATGCAAATATAACAAAACATCATTGATACACAGCATGTAGGAGAAACTCAAATAGTTTTATTGATATAATAAGAAAGTCCAAGAGGAGATACAACCAAGTGAGTCCCGATCTAGCATCTACCTCCCAGCAAAGGAATCCCTTCCTCTCCTCCAACAAAGCATAAATCACCCAATGCACTAATCTCAATCTCAAACCAACAGCAATTCTCTGCAAAGTACAAAATTCCAACCTCCTGGATCTCTGGGATGATGGATCCATATACAGATGTAAGCAGAGAGGATGAGTCAGCTTATGTTTTGACTTGTGGCTTCTCTCTATCAGTTCTTACTTCCACTTGGAGGCTGACAGCCTCTTACTCATCACTGGTCGAATTCATTGAGGCAAGTGTCATTGAGGAAGATTCTCGAAGCTTCCATTGTCTGTACACCTCGCAAAATGATACTTCCATTTGGCATTTCTCGCTCAGCGCACCCTGGTAGTGCATTTAGGTGCGTTGAAACGCACCTAGCTAGTGTACTGGGGTGCATTGCAACGCAGGCAGCTAGTAGAGCATCTGAATTTGATCTTGATTTGACTAGTTCTAAGTGGTTTTTGGTGGAGAACTTCTGGGAGAAGCTGTCATTGGTTGACCTTGTTCCTTTAGGGGCAGGAACAACTCTTTTAGGGACTTTGGATCCCTTGGATTATGGATATTTCATGCTCAATGCTGTAAGGCACAAAAATGTCTATAAAAATGTGCACTTAATGCAATGAATAAAAACATTTCATAAATCAATGTCATGAGATAGAAGAATTTAGGAGGTATTACCCTAACCTACACCGAAACTTGAGCAATAGACCTAGATGCAGGAATCATAGCTTCCATATTTGTTGAGGAAACCATCATACCTGGTGGTGCCCACACATTTCCCGATTCCACAAAATTCTAGGATTCATGCGGCGATTCATCGTTGAGAACTTTGATCTAGTTGAAATAGATACCCAATCCTTGGATAACACCACACCAGTGGGGGATGACAAATCTAGGTCCATATTTTCCATATTTGAGGACAAAATCCCACTTGAGCCAAAGCTAAACACCAATCAATGTGTCAACTGTCACCACCATCATTCTGGATCAAGAAGGAAAACAAAACAACCTCAAGCCACTTCCTCAAAATCACCTCACACATGTTCCCTATGTGATAGTCTTGACTAGCTCGTAAATAAATGCCGAGAATTGGGCTAGATTACAACCGTCTTTCACTTCTTGGTCCATGCTCCTCGACCTAACTGCATTATACATTCGCATCATCAGTGTTGAATCTACTCTCAAGCACACCATATGTAGAACTGTCAATGCCTTACTTGTTTTTGAGCAGCCATATTAGTATTGAGATAACCTCACAATGGGAACACACCTCATCTTGATACTAAGATCCAGTTGTTGTTGACACCGAGGATTTTGTGACCTCATGACACCAATCAAGTGTCATCATCCAACACTATGGATGATATTTATGCCCACACCATTTATAGTGTTAGCATTAGTCCTCTGTGCAGTATTTTCCCCAGTACCTCTCATAGATTTGAGACAGGTCATATGTTAAGAACATTCAGATGGCTTAGGATTCGACATCAAATTCATCATGAGGAAGAAAACTTTTCCCCTCGGAAACCACCTAGGTTGTGAGAAATTCCTCCCACTCATCATCAACCCACCATAATAGAAATTCTACCACCACCTAATGCTAACAACACACAACATCACATACAATTCATTTCCTCGTCCATAGGAACCATGATTAGTTTTGTTTGGTCATTTTTTTCGGTGTCAAGACTACTAAACCCACGACATCAGTGGTACCATCACTGATGGTGCAAACCAATACTATCTTCATGGTTTGAACTTCTCTAGGTTCTACAACATCAACCATTGAATCCTATTCTTTCTTGTCGACCAACATATCTAGGCCTAAACTCTAACCTCAAGGCCCTACACAACCCAATTCAATGCTAGATAATATTCTTCATTTAGATGAATTTATTCTAGAGTTCATGATGGAACAAGAATGTCCATGGAATTCCATGCACCATCTCTCATACTTTCTAACTGAAAAAGCATATGTACATACTAACGCACCTATCCTTCATATTTTTAGCATATAATCAAAAAAATTCTTGTATCCAAGACAAGTAGATTGGTTTAAGAATCCTATCAAGGAAGGGACATGGAAAATATTTCACCTACCGTTAAGGTCGGAATTTCAAACAAGCCTAACATAGTTGCATAGATCTAAAAGGGGGTGGCTTGCTCACAAAACGAGGTATCCTCATACACTGCCGTATCCTTCATGGATGGGTTCTATGGGTATAATTAGATTCAAATTCCCCACACTGATCAATATAAAACAAACTTCATAACCCCATGGGGCACATTTTCATATCGAGTGATGCCCTTTGGCCTTAAAAATTTTGATGCCATGTAACAATCCCGGTGAATTCCATGTATTACAAGTTAAAAAAAATAAATATGGTTGATGGGACACTTATTCCAAGTTGAATTTTGGGAAAGACATCCTAGGGGGTGTTCATTTGGTTGTTTATGGCTAAGGAAATTGGCAAAGGAAATGGATAAGGGTTTGGAAAGGAAAAATGGCATTTTTGGCACCTTTATTTATGAAAATAATGGAAATTAGGAGAAAAAGGAGGTGAAAGGTCATAGGTTTCATGTGAGGAGGAAAATGAAGGAAAATAATGGAAAATGAAGAAAATAGAGGCCTCATTCATAAAAATACATATGAGGATTAGTTGGTAACCTTTCTTCAGTTGAGTTTTGGAGCTCTCTCATTATTCTCTTTCTCTCTCTCATACTCTTGGACACTTAGAGTTTCTTGGATCAACTTTGGCATTGGAGGAAGAAAGGCAAAGAGGCAAGAGGAAGCTAAGCTCAAGCAGGGAAAGGAAGGATCAAGTAGCTACAACATGCTTCATTGTAGTATCAACTTGCATGTGTATTTTCCTTGCTAGATTTGGCATGCATGGGATTACATGTGTTTCTTTTCTACCATTGCATGGGTTTTGCCATGTGTGATAGTATTTTTAGCCTAGTCGTGCCCTTTCCTGATATCTTTGATGAGATGGGTTCTCTCATATGGTTTATGTGGCATGGATGGATTAGATTTGAAGCAGAGTGGGGTGAATCTTCGAATTCACAAACACATGGTTTAGTGGTCGCGTGAACTAGACTGAGGATCATGAAGCCACTGGCCTCGTAACCCCTAAACAAGACTGTGGATTGTGGTAAATCTGAATTGTGTGCCTGAGTGGGCCTAGGAATCCTTGTTGGTGAATGGTGGGGTATACGGTAAAGCCAAGAGTTGGATTTTCTCTCCATTGGGAGTAGTGGTCCTAGGATGGGATGCACGATAAAGCTTGGAGAATATGTCTCGATAAGGGCCTATTGATCCTTGGATCATATTGTGGATGCACGGTAAAGCCTGAGAGACTAGTAGGCACTCAAATTCCTCATAGTTTAGGTGGAGAACTTTGGTGGCATCCATGTTGATTGGTTTGTTTGATGTGTTCTGTGAGTCCCACATTCATGCTTGGAATATGGCAGAGGGGTGATTGGTTGAAAAGAGACTTGTCTCAGCCAATCTATGGTTGGGTGGAACGTGGTATTCCCATCTCCAGTTGGTTTAGTGCATTCATTAATGCGAAATTCATTCCCTTGATTTTCATGTATAAATATATTTATGTATATATGGATTTTGATGGCTAATATGTTTATGGTAATTATGTTCCTATTATACTGGTTATATGTACATTTTATGAAGATGTGAAGAAGCCAGAGATGCAGAGGCTTGGATACTTGGGATGAAAAAATTATTTGAGTTGCACGAATACACAGATAATCCTAACTTGATGGATAATTGTGGTTTGAATAAGGAATTGAATGTACAGTATTGGTTAGTGCAGTTGGTTATAGGTACAAACAAGCGAGCTCATCATTAGATAAGAGCTTGTGCATTTTATTTGAATGGCATGACTATTGAAACACATGTCAATGTATTACCATTGCAATCATATAGTATGTTGTTGGGCATGGATTAGTTGTATCTTCATAGAAGCAAGGTAGACTGCTATGATAAAGATATTGACTGTGTTGATGACAATGGGGAAGTAAGAGTCTTGTAGGGTAATAAGAATGCCACATCAGTTAGGATGGTGATAGCTATGCAAGAAAAGTGTAGTTGAAGGAAAGCGTGTGTGTTTTTTGTAGTACACATTTCTAGTCATAAGGGTAAGGAGGTTGAGGATGAAGATGTGTGAAACAGGTACCCATTTTTACAATAGTTCAAAGGTGTATTTCCCGAGGAAATTACAGAGTTGTCACCTCACAGGGAGGTAGACTTTTCTATTGAGTTAGTGCCAAGGGAAACTACAACATCGAAATCACCTTAGAGGATGAGTACAGTTGAGTTGGTTGAGCTGAAGTTGCAGTTGAAGGAAATGTTAGACAAGGGATACATTAGGCCAAGTATATCACCTTGGGCCACACTAGTATTATTCGTGAAGAATAAATATGGTACTATCAGATTATGCATTTAATACATGTAGTTGACCATCAAGAACAGGTACCCTTTGTCATGGATTCATGACTTGTTTGATCAGTTGAAGGGACCAATAGTGTTCTCGAAGCTTGATTTAAGATCTAGATACCATCAGGTATGAATCAAAGAGGAGGACATTTACAAGACTACATTTAGGAGCATGTATGGGCATTATGAGCTTGTTGCTGTTCGAGTTGGCTTAAATAATTCTCCAACTACATTCATGTGTTTGATGAATGGTGTGTTCACCCATATTTGGATAAGTTTGTTATTTTGATCATTGATGATAAATGAAGAAGAGAATGTCGAGCACTTAGTAGCAATATTGATATTGTTGAGGGAGAATCAGTTATATGTTAAGCTTAGCAAGTGTAGTTTCTTTCATACTGAAGTGAATTACTTGGGGCATATTGTCTCCAAGGAAGGCATTGTAGTAGATCTAGAGAAAATAAGGGCCATCATGGAGTGGGTAGCTACTAAGAGTGTGGATGAGGTGAGATATTTCATAGGTCAGGTAGGTTATTATGAGAGTTTCATCAGGATCTTCTCGCAGATTTATTATCCCATTACATCATTGCATAGGAAAGGTAAGAAGTTCAATGGACAAAGGAGTGTGAGGCTAGCTTTAAATAGCTTAATTAGTTGTTGACACATGCACTCGTGTTACAAATTGCAGATCTGGACAAAGAGTTTATGGTATACACATATGCTTGCAAGAGAGGACTTGGTGGAGTCCTTATGCCAGATGGACAAGTGGTATGTTATGAGTCCCAAAAATTAAATGAGAATGAGAAGAACTACCTGACACATGATCTTGAGTTAGCAACGATCATACATGCATTGAAGATGTGGAGACAATATATTATAGTTTGGAGGTTCGTACTGATGAGTGATCATATTAGGTTGAGGTATTTATTTGACCAGCCAAATCTAAATGCGAAGCAGGGAAGATGGTTGGCCATGATCAACGAGCTTGATTTCGAGATCAAGTACATCAAACGTCGAGAGAATAGGGTCACAGATGCTCTTAGTATACAGGTATAGGTACATCACTTGGAAGCTATGGGCTCCTACGGGACGGACTTACAGGATAGGATCTTGTAGGCAGGTCAACAAGATGTCATGTATATGGATACTATGCACAGGTTGCAGCAGAGTGTAGGTACAAGTATAGGTAGATGTGGCAGTATAGGTATATGCATAGGTATAGGTACAAGTAGTGGTATAGGTAGATGTGGCAGCGTAGGTACAAGCGCAGGTATAGGTACATGTATAGGTGTAGCTGCACAGGGTATGGATTATTGTCTTATAGTGGATGGATTGGTCAGCTTCCAAGGTAAGATATATGTACCAGATAACAGTGATCTCAAGAAGATGACATTTAGGGAGTTTCATGTGAAACCATATTCAGGTCACACAGGTCATCTAAAGACACTAACAATAGTGAATAAATTCTATTATTGGCCAAATTTTAAGAGGGATGTAGTAGAGTTTTTGGCGATTTGTTTCAACTATCAATGAGTGAAAGCAAAGTGTAAACATCCAGGTGGACTATTACGGCCGATTGCGATTCCCGAATATAGTGAAACAACATGATTCCATTATGGTGATTATGGACAGATTAACAAAAGTTCCACATTTCATTCCAGTGAAGTCTACATTCTTAGCTAGCGATGTCGCACAGGTATTCATCAGAGATGTGGTTAGATTGCATGGTGTTCCAAAGAATATTGTGTCAGACAGGGATGCGAAGTTCACTTCCAAGTTTGGGAAGGTGTTATTTGTAGGTTTGGGCACAAATTTTTCTTTCAGCATAGCTTATCATCCGTAGAAAGATGGACAGAGAGAGAGGGTCAACAGGATATTAGATGACATGTTGAGGATGTATGTGATGCATCGACATCGGAAGTGGAAAGAATATCTCCCTTTGGTAGAGTTCACATACAACAACCGTTATCAGGGGTCATTGAGGATGAGTCATTTTGAGGCATTTTATGGGCGAAGTTGCAACACTCTGATCAGTTGCAGTGATCCAGTTAGCAGGGTATTGATTCGACTAGATACGTTGGCCAGAATGCAACATGAAATGAAGGTGATTAAGAAGAATCTAAATGCAGCACAGGATAGGCAGAAGAGTTATGTAGATAGGAACATGTTGTTCAAGGAGTTACAGATTGGGGAACAAGTGTACTTGTGCATCAAACTAAAGAAGAGATCCTTGCATATTGGATCATGTGCCAAGATGTCACCACTATTTTGTGGAACCTTCAGTGTCATTGAGAGGATTGGGCTAGTAGCCTATCAACTTGCACTACCTCTGACAATGAAATTCTATGATGTTTTCCATGTATCATTGCTTAAGATGTATGTTAAGGATGTTGATCATGTGATTGACTGGTCTGTATTTTAGGTGGAACCAGATGGAGAATTCTAGTCGGAGCCTCAGTGTATATTGTAGAAAAAGGTGCTCATGCTCTGGAACTGAGCAATCGAGCAAGTTAAAGTGCAATGGAAAAACTTTGGGCCCGATAAACCTACATGGGAGATGGTGTATCAGATGCAGGTTATCTATCATTCCTTGTTTTCCGGTTGAGGAAAAGAAACTTCGATATGGTGGTTTGGTATATGATTTATGGTGGTTTGGTATATGCTTTATGGTGGTTTGATGTATGCTCTATGATTTTTTGATCTATGTTTAGATATGGTGTTTAGTATATGTTTTAACATATGTTTTGGTATATGATTTGATATATGTTTTGGTATATATATTTATGGTGATGGTACTGTCAGGCGGAAAGAGTCGATAGTGCGGACACAACCAACCTCCCTACGAACCTAAGACTCTCTAGTGACAAACAAGACAAACAAGAGCAATCCTTCTCTAAACATGCATTTACTATATAAGAAATCAAGTGTTTAGATCCTACCTGTAGTCCAACGCTGTTGTAGCAGTCCAGCTCCGCTGATCCGGATGAGCTCCTCCTTCACTTTGAAACCTGCATTCACTAAAAATCAAACGATTAAATAGCACTTGATAATCTCATAGAATAAAACATATTTAACACATAGACCAAGGAGTACATGAAACAACTCATAAATAACAATTTATTGAGAAGAATGGACTCATTTGCATTAATAGGAAACAAAAGGAACAATTACAACCTGAGCCTTGGTGTTGTGCAAGTCCCTCCCAGGGTCCATCAAGAGTTCTCCTTTACTTTGACAAAGCTGACCCACTTCCAAATAGAACAAGCAAAGATGGCAATCTCTCCTCACAAGCTTCTAAATGGGAGTCCTAATTCCTGCAGCATCTACCCTTAGAAATGTTTAGCTTCCAACATCTCCTCCTTCTGGCCCAATGCCTGTATTTATAGTGCTCAAGAGGAAGTTATTCAGGTCCACCATCAATGGGATAATCCCCTCTTTGGATGGGATAGCTCCCTTATTGATGGGATAAGTTCCTCTTTGGTAGGGGTACATGAACCATCTGGAGGCGCTCAATACACGTCGAACAACCTTTTAGAATGCTCTAGAAATGACCACAAGTAACTTTTTAAAGATGAAACTTGCGCATTTTGACCTTTACAGGGGGACGCACCTGCCCCTTTACATACAGAGCGTCCAAGGACGCAGCTTTTGTGAACATTGGGTGCGTACCCGCAGGTAAGGTTGAGAGAACCTGCGTACCCAGAGATAAATACATTTATAAAGACTTTCTCTCTTTTTGGAGTTTGACATGGAGAGCAGAGGCATAAGACTTGCCTAAGAGGATAGCATGACTGTTGATAGAGCCATACTAACTGTAAATAGCCATGGTGACATTTTTTAGTGTAACAGATTGCCCCCTAAAGTGCGAAGCCTGTAATAGATTAGGGTTTTGTATTATCTAGGAAGGGTGAAGCGCTTTATCATTTCAAGGATTATCTCGTGGAGAGCCTGGTCAGAACCTGCAATTTTCAACACAAAATACATGTATAAGATTATATCATCACTGAGGTAGGCATTCCCATACTCAGATCAAAACTTTAACTAACAGACTAACTACTCTGATACAGGAATGATCTTGCAGTACATCATAATCATAGACTTTTGTAGACACAGTATGGGCGAAGCCATCTGTTTATGATTAGTCTACTTAGATAATGAATACAAAACTCCTCGCAGCCTGGATGGTGGAAACTAGATCCAGGGTCTTCATTTCTACTTCCCGAATTGGTACGATTCTAGCCATGCGAATAAATGAGTTGATGTCGAACATGGTAGAAACCACTTGATTACCAGTCGATGATGTAAACTGTTAACAAGTGTGAGAGAGACCACCAGTAATGTCAATGGTTCTCAAAGTACCCAGTACAATCCATGAGATGTGAATGAATGAGTTGATGTCGAACATTTCACGGAATCCTTCGATCGAAAGTCAATGATGTAAACTGACGTCAAAGGCGAGAAACCTGCCATTGATGCATGCAGACTTCAAGGTACTGACGATTTCTAAGTCATCTCTCTAGATAATGTGCTGATGTCGATAGAAAGCGACCCGTTGCAGGCAAGCCCACAACACGAAATCATTGTTCAAGTTGAAGAAATGTTGCTGTAAGGACTGACTCAGGGATGGTCAAATGGATGACAAGTATTTTGCAGATGAAAGTTTTGCTTGCAGACCTCTTGAACACATAACGACACGACAGATGGCTTGGTGATGAATAACTCAAAGTTAATCCCCGGAACCCGGCTGAAGACTTTCAAAGTGGTTTGATCAACTGTGAGGTAAAGGATTTCCCAACCCAGGTGAATGAAAAGTGTCGTGTCCAAGAGTGGTAATAAAGTTTCTTCTGAGACAAAAGATAACAAATAGGCTCATTCTTCTCTCTTTTCCCCCACCATTTCTGGCAAGTACCTCTTTATTTTTAACAAGCTTGAGGAGGATAACATATGCTTGATTATAAGCTCATCCTTCGGATGAGTCCAACCTAGTTTTGATTCGAACCCTAGGAAGGAGTGGTTCGTTCCTGTTTGTAATTGAACAGGTCCTTTACTGTGAAATTTTAACGAGTCCAGTATAGGAGAAACTCGGCGTTTTTCAATTTTAGAGAGTCTGAAAAACTTAAGAAGACTCCAAGTTGAACTTTTTCGTAGATTTGTGTCCCTCAAGCCCGAAAAAGTATAAAATAATACCTGGGGGAACCGCTTGATCTTGCGACCAAGGAGTACTTTCATAATTAGTGCCACTGACCTGAAAAGTAAAAAGCGATCAAGGACACGTCGTTTTATTTCCGTATCGAGTTTGAAACGACAAAAACCCGGCAATCTTTTCCTGTTTTTACGGTCAGAAAAGGGCTATAAGGGGACCGTCTTTTAATTCCGTTTTAACGAGTGTAAAAGAAACGCTCGGCAATCTTTTCATATTTTAGGAGTCAGAAAAGGGCTTAAAAGATGACTCTGATATTTTGGTTCGTGAAAAATGACAATTTTCCCTCTAAATCCCTTTGTCCTGCACAAAAACGACACATTACTCATACCTGTTTAAGATAGGCAAAAATACATTGAAAAATATCCTTCCATGGTGAAAAATGAACAAACCTAGCATTCATTCATCCAAAAAACCTATAAAAAGACTTTTTACCATGTCATTTTTACCATTTTACTGTTGAGGTTGAAAAAAGGGCTTTTGGCAAGAAACTTCCCGTGGTCGCTGCGGAGAATCCGACCGTCAGAATCGAACGCCGTCTCTTCCAGGTATTTCACAACATCCTCCTCTTCAATTTCATCCGATTAAAATTTTGTTTTAGGTTTTAGTTTTGGTTTTTGGGGGGTTTTAGGTTTTAAAATCCGCTCTGCGGGGTACGCAGGTGCCCTAAGGGTGACCTGCGTCCCCCGACTTTTTCCACACAGGAAAAAGGTCGGGGGACGCAGCCCACCTTCAGGCCAGCTGCGTCCCGACGCTCTGTGTCCTAAACGCGGGGTGCGTCCCCCGCGAAAGGCGGAATTTGAAACCCCAAACTCCACAAACAACCATTTGAATTTTCCCAAATCAATTCTAATCTTTATTTCTTGGTGTGTAGGGCACTCACCATGTTGGATTGGAGAGAAAGAGAGCACGAGGACGTTGATTTAGCCGCAATTAATCATCAACCTTCCATTGATGCCCTAAAAGCATGCGGACTATATAAATACTGGGCCATACCTGGCATGAGGGCTCAGGTGAGATTCTTGGAGTGGCTGGTTGAGAGATGGAACATTCATGAGCAATGCTTTTACATCGGAGGGCACCAGCTCGAGATAGAGCCCTCTGACATATACTTTCTCACTGGCTTGCCAAATAGGGGCGAGCAACTCAATCTAGCCGGGACTAGGCCGGGTGGCCAATCCCTTGCTAGTCTCCGGGCAGATTGGTGCATACCCAATGCACACCATGCGAAAGGCGTAGAAATCAAACACATCTCTCTGCGTGAACTCAAGGTTATAGCTTTCACGGTTACCAGAATTTGCGGTGCAGCCGCTTTACATATTGCCACCGGGTCCCAAATGCGGATGGCGATTGACTGTTTCCAAGGCACCATTTTCAACTGGTGTGATGCTGTGTCGGCCAATATGAAGGGCCAACTGACTAGGGCAAAGAACGGACAACTGAAGACCTTTGGATATGGGCCTCTAGTTGTGAGCTTTGCCTTAGAGAGAGTTCCGATGCTGATCCCTCAGCAACTCACTGTTGATATCTTGGGTCCTCGGGAGCCAAAGCTGATACGATGGGTTACGGTGATGGCCCGGCATCCTGACGAGGGCGCGGCGGTTGTTCGATTCCCTGATAGTTATTTTCACTGGTTAGAGGACCAGGTTTTTTCGATCCAGGACTTTCCGTATGCCGGAGTAGATTTTCGAGGTGATCCGGACATGGTTCTTCCACAGGGAGAACAATGGGACGACAGAGGTACTTTATTTTTCACAAGTTTTCAAATTATATATTTTTTTGTTTTTTATATATATCGTCTCAAAACTGACAGTAAAAATTTTCAAAATGCAGATGTTGGTCCACAGCGCCCAGCCAACCTCCGGCCTTTTGAGAGGAGACATCCAGTTGCACCGGTACCGGCCCCACAGGACGCGGCTGCAGAGTCACTAGCTGAGTTGGAGCAGGATCTAGAGCGTCTGACGGTGGATATACCTGAGACTACCATAGATGATATTCCTATCAGACTTCAGCGCTATGTAGTCGCAGTCCCTGGACCGTTTAGGAGGTTCTTGTGTAAGGTAGCCCGTGCAGTGGTGTCGTATAGGGAGCACCACCAGTGATTGGCTAGTCACTTTTGTAGACACATATGACATTTTTGGCTTTTTGTACTTATCATTTTTGCCGATCATAAGGTGTTTTTCAACCTATGATCGAAGACGATGTATATTTTTTGACACACTCCTATCTATATATATATCACTATTACCGGCTTATCTTGTTTAACATATGTGATGAAATGTTTTTAAATTTACTTGCATGATTATCGTAAATGTCTGTCCAACATTCGAGAAGCAATTGCATCTGCTAATGTATTTAAAGACCTTGGAATATGCTGATATTCAATGTAATCAAATTCACGTTCCAAGAGACGCACTCTCAAAAACAACCTTAATAACACAGGATTTCTAATGGCATATACTCTATTAAGCTGTAATACAACAAGTTCAGAATCTAACCTCACTATCAAACGTCGAATTCCAAATGAAATAGATTCGATAATAATTCAACCACTGCACTGTATTCTGCAATGTTGTTCGTTGTTTGACCGAGGCTTACCCCATGCATAGAAACTAACTCGTCAGAGGGCGAATAGATAACCCAAGCTGCGGAAGAGATATTCCGTGTACTACGACAAGCACCATCAGCAAATCCAATGTATGTTTGGAGAGGCGTCGACATCTGCAATATCAAGAGTAAAACCAAGATAAGCCAGAATAACGACGAAAAACACACTCTCTAAGCTAAGCACACTAACTAAACTAACAAACATACTAGCTAGAAAGAAAACCTAACCTAACTAAAAATTCTCCATACCCACCATTTAAGCATAATACCTCTTTAGGTAAAGTCCATTTCTGGGTTTACCCAAAGAGTCCCCATCAAAATCTACCAGCTCATAAGCCCCTTTTGCTAGCTTTCGCTTTACAATGTAGGGTCCATGCCACATAGGAACGAATTTTCCAGCACCTAGCTTATCGTTAGCTTGATCATATAATAGCACTAGGTCTCCCTCCGAAAAACTTCGAGGGGTCACATTTCTATCATACTGAGCTTTCATTCGCTTCGCGTGAGTCTCGATTGCCAATGCAGCGTCACGTCGAGTCTCATCTAATTTAGCTAAGTATAATAAACGTTTCTCCTCTTCGGAAGTAGCTGGAAGTAATTCGACAGCCATTTGAAGTGATGGGATTTCGCATTCAATGGGTAACACAGCTTCCAAGCCATAAACTAGCTGGAAAGGAGTGAACCCTGTTGAAGTTTTCACTGAGGTTCGGTATGCCCATAGCGCTGAAAATAACATGTTGTGCCAATTCGACCGATGAATACCAATGGTTCGTCGGATCATGATAACCAGAACTTTGTTGATAGACTCAACCAAACCGTTGGCTTGCGGATAATAAGGAGTAGAGCTATCGTGGCGCAAACCAAGCTGGCTTGTAAGCTCAGTCATCATGATGTTTCGAAAATGGCTCCCATGGTCAGTGATGATTGCTTGTGGGACACCAAACCTAGTTATAATATGATTGAATACGAAAACTGCAGCTGTTTTGCCGCTTGCGTCGAATGTAGGCATCGCCTCGGCCCATTTAGTAAAATAATCAACCGCGAGGATGATATACGCATGCCCCCGGCCGAGTGAGGGTTACAAGTAATAAAATCGATACCCCATTTGGCGAATGGACCAACGGCAATTATAGGGTGGAGAGGAGCAGGTGGTGCGCGCATCTTGCGATCAAACACTTGACAGTTGTGGCACTTCCGGACTGCAATGATACAATCTTTAAACATAGACGGCCAGAAATAGCCAGCGCGCAACACCTTCTGAGCTGTGGCATACCCAGACATATGACCGCCACATGCTCCAGAGTGACAATCATTCAAAACCCTCTCAGCCTCTTCGTGAGTTAAACAACGTCGAAAAACTAAGTCTGCCCCCCGGCGATAAAGTGTATCTCCAATAATCTTGTATTGCTGGGATTGAAACCGAATTTTTCGACGTTCCGACTTTGAAGCTTCAGGCCGAAAGGTTTGGGTTTGGAGATAGATGATTATATCCCCGTACCACGGATCTAAAGTACTGATAAGAAACAAAGATTCGTCCGCAATGGACTCCTCTGCCACAGTCTCTGTGTCAGCACGCGGGAAATCACACATCAATTCCGCAAAAACTAAGGATTTCTTAGACTTGGACTTCTCAAACTCCAAGTCGAACTCTTGCAGGATAACGATCCATTTAGAGTACTTGCCCCCTAGCAGTTGTTTTGTCAAAATATAAATCATAGGGTTGCAATCCGAAATAACTGTAGTTTTACGGAGAAGAATGTAGTGACGAAAACGCTGGACAGCTTGAACGGCTGCCAGGGCCAATTTCTCCACATGCGAATATTTTAGCTCAGTGGGGTTTAATGTCCTACTAAGATAATATATCACATGTTCCGCTCCGAATTCATCTTCTTGAACTAACACCATTCCAATGGTGGAATGCGAAGCTGCGAGGTATAAGAAGTAGTCCTGGTTGTAGTTGGGAGGATGCAACAACGGTGCATGGGTCAACGCGTGTTTAAGTGCATCAAAAGATTGTTGGGCAATCTCGTCCCAAAAGAATTGAGCGTTCTGTTTCAACAACCGTGTAAAACCTTTAGTGACCTCGGCGTAGTTTGGAATGAATCGGCGTAAAAAGTTCGCTTTCCCTTGCAAACTTTGGAGTTGGCGCAAACTCGAAGGAGGAGGCAATTTGATGATAGCTTCGACCTTCGAGGGATCGACGCGAATGCCGGCTTTTGAAACAACAAATCCCAGCAATCGACCCGTCTCTATACAGAAAACACACTTGTGGGGATTCAACCGAATTCGATAATGCCTACACCTCATAAAGATTGCTCGTAAGTGGACAAGGTGATCAGCTCGATGTAAAGAATGAGCAGGCAAATCATCGAGGTACGGTTGCACAATGTGCTTGATGTCATGAAATGCGTAAGACATCGCCCGTTGAAAAGTGGCCCCGGCATTCTTAAGCCCAAAAGGTAATTTGCAATAAGCAAATGTCCCCCATGGACAAATGAATGCCGTTTTTGGTTGGTCGGCAGGTAGAATATTGATTTGATTATAGCCCGAAAAACCATCCATGAAGGAAAACATTTCACTTCCGGCACAATCATCAATAATTTGATCGATATAAGGCGTAGGATAGTTGTCTTTTGGACAAGCTCGATTTATATCCCTATAGTCGATACAGATTCTTATTGTTCCTTGTTTCTTGTTGACCGGAACAATATTCGATACCCAATCCGTTAACGGGATTGGATAAATGAAACCTGCTTTCAACAGCTTTTCGACTTCTGCTTTAATCGCAGCCGCTTTCCGAGGGTGAATCTGACGCAACCGTTGCCGGACGGGTTTAGCATCCGGGTAGGTCTTTATTTCATGAACAACAATGGCAGGATCGATTCCCGGCATTTCCTCGTAAGACCAGGCAAACACATCGCGGAATTCTTGGAATAGGGCCTTGTAAGTTTGGATTTCATCTTCTGTACATGAGGCACCTATATGAATGTTTTCCTCAATTCCGGGCTTCACTGAAATATCAATGGGAATAGTGCGAGAAATATTCCCTAAATTCAACTCTGAATCAGAATGTTTCGTTGGATTCTGAGCGTCTTTGACATATTCAGCGGTAAAGATAGATGAAAAATCATTTTCAAAAGCATCATCCTTAGGTAAAAACGAAGATCTGTGATGGAGATCTTCCCATGGTAGATCGTCTACACTTAGGATTTCGCGAAGTTGTTCGTCAGATGACACGACTTCGGGAAACGCTATCCGTTCTAAGGTTGATGTGAAAAGTGATTCTTCACTGACCACATTCATTTGGTCGATTTCGGTTGAACGCGAGTCGGTAAAAGACATGACAGCTTCATAAGCAATTTCATATGGACTCAAAGGCATAGCATCACCGAATGAGTCTATCTCAGATTCAGATGGGACAATCCAAGGATCATCATAAATAATGTTTTCTGATGTAATCATATGAATTGATGCAAATGAAGGGTCTGCGTTGATTGGAGGGAAAGGAAAAGTTCCCAGTAAACCGGAATCTTTAACTAAACCTACGCCAACGTCCCTATAAGGGATTGTCGTCTTACCGACATGCTGGATACTCTCTGAAGAGGCTGGGTCGGATGAAAAGTATGTCAGCTGATCAATGGTCACGATCTTACCGTTATATGGAAACTTAATTACTCTGAAGACCGATGAAACGACCGCTGTCATAGCATATGACCAACTTCGACCCAAAAGAAGGTTGTAGTCTAGAGGGGCATCAACCACCTCCACATCCAGACTAACGGTTTTACCTTCTACCCCTATAGGCAATTCCTGTAGAATACCAAACGGACGGAACCCACGGCCATCAAAGGCCTTAAGGATGGTCGGGGATTGGTTCAACGAAGGAGAACCAAGCGATCTCCAACATTGAATCGACATAATACACGTAGAAGCTCCCTCATCAATCACAGTCCGATGAATAGGCCTGTTTTTGACTATCACTGGAATTTGGAAAGCCATTTGATGGGGTAGACGCGGTGTACTATTTTCTAGATCGAAGATTATCAGGTTCGGGTCCTGAACATCAACAGCTCCGATAGCCGACAAAAGTAATTTTCGTTGTGCTGGGCATGATTGCAGCACTTCTAAAGCCGACATTGCTGAGGGTGAAACAGCTAAGTCCTCAACAATGTTGTAATTCTGGGCCGCTCTCGCATGTGGATTGAAAGCAGACCTTCGAAGTACACCCTTGGCGGGCGGTTTGATTACTAAGTCCGGGTTAGGTTTCTCGATCTGTAGTGGATCGGAACCAGGAGCTGAGGTTGATGGGTTAGAATGAGAAGATTCTGCTTCCTTACCATCAACAGGATTCTTACTACCATAATCTTGCGATCGAGTCGCAATCCTCACATGAGACATCATCAAAATGGGTTCTTCACTGGCAGTCGAGGAAGAACCTATCATCTTACTTTCCTGCTTTGGAAATGGATCTTTTAACACAGCAGGAGTGGGAGAACCTTTGACTATTTTCACAACCTCGGCCCGATGAGGGCAATCTCTCGTAAAATGATCCTCTTCACAAATAAGACAAGGATATCGAGGTTTGCGCTTTTCGTCATTGGTTTCCGACTTTTCCGTTTTCTCCTTCGGAGCCTTGTCTGCTTTAGCCTTCTTCTTTCCTTTCTTCTTTCCACCGTTTTTTGATTTGGCCGTAGATGACTCTACAGCGTGAATATCGGCGGAAAGTTCAGGAGAAGACTCTCCTGTCGGGGAATCAGGCAAAGTGATTATAGGAGTAGTTGAAGCCTTGGAAGACTTCTTCTTGCTCTTTGTATTCACGATACCAATCATACCATCAGCGGCATGAGATCCCGAAGGAGCAGCAGCGATTTGATTCGATTTTGGAAGATCTGGAATCTTCTCGTGTAACGTACCCGACTGAGTGTAAACTAAGTCAAGGTACTGCGCCTGAGCAATGACTTGCTCCTCAGTAACTACTCCGGCCTTAGCTACATCTTCAGTAATCTTCGGTAATAATGATTTAACAAACCATTCAGCTAAGATTTGGTCCGGATAAAAACTTTCACTAGCCTTCTTCGACGTCTCCACTCATGAATGTGATCAGAAATATACGTGGACGTTGATTGTTTTAGTGAAGTTAATAACTCCGTGCCGTTATCGTATCTGACCGGCAACTGAAAGTGAGTTAAGAACGAGGTAGCTAACTGGCTAAAATTGTAAAAAGAGGCCCGTGGTAACTCAATGTACCACTTGGCCGCGAGACCAATGAGTGTACGCTGGAAAAGACGTAAGCGGATCGAATCATCCGAGATAGAATTTGAAGCACACCAGAGGTGGTAAGTCATCACATGATTGGACGGATCCTCTCCAGACTTACCTTCGAACTTGGGTATATCACTGGGCAACTTATTTGGCATTGGCGGCCAGAACGGAAGATATTGAATTGGATCGTTCGTTAGGCGCGTCAAGTCTGGTAAATCCAAAGTTGCGATAAACGGTAACTGCCGGTTAGGATCTCTAAAACTCTGGGTCACAAGACCAGTCCCAGGAGGAGGATATCCAGGATAACTAGGAACAGGAGTCGCATTAGGGATATTATATCCTCCTGGAAAACCAGGATTAACCGGACCGTACTGGGGTTGTTGAGGTTGTTGATAAGTGTACCCAGGATACGGTTGATACTGGTAAACCGGCTGTTGGACAGCTTGCCCAGGTTGGTACTGTCCCTGGTACGGTTGATGAACAAATTGAGGTTGAGTAGTGACAACCGTACTTATACCAGGCTGACCTGTAGGCATCTGGACCGTGGTTTGAATCGTAGATCCAGACAACGGTAAAGATGTCTGAGGAGTGGTTGCAGAGACAGTAGAAACCGGAGCTGTCGATACTCCAGAAGTAAGTGCGGCAGATGTAGCGGTAGTTGCAGCAGCCGTTTGAGATGGAGTACTAGGTGCAATTGGCGGCTGAGTAACTACCGAAGTTACAGAAGTTTGAACATTTGACTGGACAGGTTGCGGTTGCTGGGGTGGACCAGAAACTACGGGTTGTCCAGCTTGAGGTACCAACTGTATACTTGGCTGCAACACCTGTTGACCCTGTGATGGATCCCACACTAACATTCCGGGGTATTGACCCGTAACAGGTTGAGGATACTGAGATCCATAACCGGATTGAGGATAGGATTGATAATTGAAAGGTGCAGTTCCCATACCTTGAACATATGACTGACCTTGAGGTGGTTGATAACCTTGACCTGAGTATTGACCTTGAGGTTGATAACCTTGAGGTAAATACGGGTACTGGGGTTGACCTTGACCTTGAGGTTGATACCCTTGAGGTTGCCATCCTTGAGGTGAATATTGATACTGAGGTTGACCTTGGGGTACATATTGAGGCTGGGGTTGACCTTGAGGCATGTATTGCACCATAGGTACATACTGACCTTGAGGTTGCCCCCCAGACACGAATTGTGTACCTTGAGGTTGCCCCCCAGGCGTTAACTGAGGCTGCCCCCCAGGCGGTAATTGGCCACCTTGAGGTTGGGAAACGGGAACTGAACCTGACATCATGTAAATGTCTCCTACACCCAATGGTATATTACCATTGTTTCCAGCTAATAACCCATGATCAATGGGTTGAGGAGATGCCCCCGCAAAGGTACCAGAAAGTGATTGATACCCGGTGGGAACAGAAGGACCGCCATGTAAGAAAGATTCAGGAGCTTGAGTAAACACGGACGACTGACCGGACATATTTGTAGGAGTATAAATACCTCCAGGTGGAAAGGGAGTACGAGGTGTAGAAAAACCTACCCCTGAGTTGTCTAAATAATTGGTTAACGAAAGGTACCAAGTAGTACTTCTAGGAGGACTGTAAAAGATAGATTCACGCTCCCTGAGATCAATAGTAAGTTGATCTTCAAGGTTAGAGACGCCTATTTCTTCCTCTGGAGCAAGTTCTTCGATAGCAATCAGACCAGTAGGAAGATTTTCGGTGATAACTCGTTCTACTCTTGGTGAATCTGGAACACTAGAAGTCGGAGTAACAGGTTCAGATATTTCAGGTTCTTCGCCTGTATCACTAGCAGACGAAAAACTACCAACAAGCTCAGAAACTGTAACAGCTTCGGGATTATAAGCTGTCTCTAGGCCTTGGTAATCTGAATGGACTACCAAGGAAGATTCTCCTTCTTCAGGTGAACCTACTCTACTGCCACTAGGAGGAGTTACAAGGACCTTCAAACCCTCTAGATTGCTGGGGTCGTCTCGAGGAGGTTCACCCCTAAGTCTACGGGATCTTCTCAACAATTTGGCCACAGAAACAACTTCAGGAGACTGGCCCCGAAGTCTACGGGACTGTCTCGGTAATTCTGCCACAGTTAAAAAAATTTAACTACTACACACGAAAACAAAGTAAAATCTCAAATCAAACCACCTAAAGTCTCTAAATAACCAAACAAATTTGAATCACACACCTAAAGAATCTAGAGCGTCAAACCAAGCACAAACAGTAGCCTTCCAGACCGAAAACGCTAGTTGGTGATGAAACCCAACATCGCCGGATTCAGTACAGAAGTGGCAGGTGGAACAGTTACCCCGGCAACCTGCTTAATGAATAGACCGGCACAAGTTCCTCCACTTTAACCGTCTCGAGTGAAGTGAACCCCCCGGAAAATCCAAGTGAGTCTAGCCAACGTCTACTCCAAGTACAGTGGGATCTTCCCTCCACCATCACCTCGGTAGAATCCTAAAGATAATGGTCACTAAGGTTACCAACCGCAACAAATGCACCTGGGGGAACAGCCTACACTCCGACAGCACGCAAGGGCAGAGTATCAAGCTCAATCCCCTTGCCGGTTCCTTGACAATAATCCAAGGTTTACCAACAAGTGACCCCTGGCTCCTCGACAATGGTTAATCCGAGGTTTACCGTTTGTAATACGTGCGTTTCTGGCGTCGTTCCCAATGAGGGGGGATTGATCCCCTCACTGGTTCGGACACGAGCTCGTGCTTCTCCTTTAAGAGGAGCTTTCCCAGAGTACAAATGAGACAATTGGATTTATTCTATCACAAGATAAGCTACTTGTTTGGTTTTGTTGTCTTGGAGAGTTAATTACTCACCTACTCCAAGACACTAGCCTGATCTAAATTGGTGTTTCAGAGCCCTAGTAAATAAAAGTTACTACATTGATTTTACTTTAAGCGTTAATTTTATGGTTTTTCTTAAAGACAAAAGGTAGCAGAAGTGAAACCAATGGTGTGTAGACTCGACTAAAACCACTACAAAGATGCACCTAAGATGATTTACGCTACTTTCCTTTTTCAATGAAATTCCTAACTAAGAGAGTTGAGAGATGCAAATTTTATAGAAAACAACTTTCTTAGTAAAGATAATCAAAGAAACAATTCTCTTTATCTTTCCAAGCATACAAACATGACCACTCCTTGCGTGCAGGAAAAACTCTTTTTCTTTCAAAACTCTTCAAAGCTACTTGAAACAAAACTTTTCAAAGGAGATGTTTTTGTATTTTCTCTTATTTAATAAAACATATAAATCTATTTTAACGAAAATCAATCTCAAAAGCTATAAAATCTATGAAAACTTGACTTACAAGAAAATCAAAAAGAAATTTACTCTAAGCAAACCTAACGAGGGAAAAGCCTACAAAGATGATTCTAGGTTGTTTTACTTGACCAAAATCAAGTCAAGGACCAGCTAATGCAGAATCAAAAGACTAGTCAAAACAAAACTCAAATCTTTTTGTTCTTTTTGTAAAATGGAATTCAATACTTAATCAACAAGCACTTCGAAATTTGCCAAAGAGACAACTCAAAGGTAAGTCGCTCTCACAGGTAGACTTTATGACAGGTCTGACTTCTAAGAATGCTGAGAAAACCAGAGAGATCTAAGGCTTGACAACTTCTACCGCCAAAGTCACTACAAGACCTACTCAAAAATCAAACCCTAGGGCTTAAACTTCTATGAAATCCACTAAAACACTCAATGCTATCAAAACAAGTTCAGGTGAAGATCTTTGGCAAGAGACTAATGGATCTGGGCAGTAAAAACTAAGAAAAAGCAAAATCTAAGAGAAAAAATGCAAAAAATGGAATTTTCTTAAATTTTAGCAGGGGACGCAGGCAACCAGTTAAGCCAGGTGCGGGCCCGCTCTGTGCACACAGCGACAGTGCGTGCAGGGACGCACTATGCAATACTCAGAGGGTGCGTCCTACTGGAAAATTCAAGAAAAACTAAATTGAATCTAACCCTAAGCTAACCCACCCAAAAACAAAGTTACAGAGCCAAAAACCAGAAAATAAATGACTTTTCTCAGAGGAAAGTTGCATACAAAGGAAAAGACTTTCACATCAATGGAGTCCCCAATGGAGTCGCCAATTTGTTAGGCGGAAAGAGTCGATAGTGCGGACACAACCAACCTCCCTAGGAGCCTAAGACTCTCTAGTGACAAACAAGACAAGCAAGAGCAATCCTTCTCTAAACATGCATTTACTATATAAGAAATCAAGTGTTTAGATCCTACCTGTAGTCCAACGCTGTTGTAGCAGTCCAGCTCCGCTCCGGATGAGCTCCTCCTTCACTTTGAAACCTGCATTCACTAACAATCAAACGATTAAATAGCACTTGATAATCTTATAGAATAAAACATATTTAACACATAGACCAAGGAGTACATGAAACAACTCATAAATAACAAGTTATTGAGAAGAATGGACTCATTTGCATTAATAGGAAACAAAAGGAACAATTACAACCTGAGCCTTGGTGTTGTGCAAGTCCCTCCCAGGGTCCATCAAGAGTTCTCCTTTACTTTGACAAAGCTCACCCACTTCCAAATAGAACAAGCAAAGATGGCAATCTCTCCTCACAAGCTTCTAAATGGGAGTCCTAATTCCTGCAGCATCTACCCTTAGAAATGTTTAGCTTCCAACCTCTCCTCCTTCTGGCCCAATGCTTGTATTTATAGTGCTCAAGAGGAAGTTATTCAGGTCCACCATCAATGGGATAATCCCCTCTTTGGATGGGATAGCTCCCTTATTGATGGGATAAGTTCCTCTTTGGTAGGGGTACATGAACCATATGGAGGCGCTCAATACACGTCGAACAACCTTCTAGAATGCTCTAGAAATGACCACAAGTAACTTTTTAAAGATGAAACTTGTGCATTTTGACCTTTACAGGGGGACGCACCTGCCCCTTTACATACAGAGCATCCAAGGACGCAGCTTTTGTGAACATTGGGTGCGTACCCGCAGGTAAGGTTGAGAGAACCTGCGTACGCAGAGATAAATACATTTATAAAGACTTTCTCTCTTTTTGGAGTTTGACATGGAGAGCAGAGGCATCAGACTTGCCTAAGAGGATAGCATGACTGTTGATAGAGCCATACTAACTGTAAATAGCCATGGTGACATTTTTTAGTGTAACAGGTACATATATGTATGGATCTAAAAACCACCACGAGATATGTTATAAAGATCCATTGTGCGGTATGGATGTCATGTCATTATGATTATGTTATCATGTTACTATTATATCATGTGCTTATGTTATCATAATGTTATGATGTCATGTGGGTTGGCACTCAGTGGGATGATAATTGTAAATACTGTAATGAGATATGTTATAAAGCTCCAGCATGTGTTATGTCGTCATGATGTTTTTCTTTTGAGAAGGTCCTTCATTATAGATATTGCATGGAGCTATGTTATAAAGCTCCATGAGAAGTATGTCTTCTTTCAATGGGTTGCTCAGGCATATGTGTCATTGAACACCGAGGATGGCGTCCCCCAAGGGGGAGGGTTTTGTAACATCCATCATGAAAATTCCATGTGATAAAAGTAAAAAACAATAACCATGGTTTATGGGAAACTTATTCCAAGTTGAATGTTGCGAAAGACATCCTAGGGGGTGTTAATTTGATTGTTTATAGCTAAGGAAATTGGCAAAGGAAATGGCTAAGGATTTGGAAAGGAAAAATGACATTTTTGGCACATTTATTTCTGAAAATAATGGAAATTAGGAGAAAAAGGAGGTGAAAAGTCACAGGTTTCATGTGAGGAGGAAAATGAAGGAAAATAATGGAAAATGAACAAAATAAGGCCCTGATTCATAAAAAGGCTTTTGAGGATCAGTTGTTAGCCCATTTTTATTTGAATTTTGGAGCTCTCTCATTATTCTCTCTCTCTCTCTCTCATACTCTTGGACACTTAGAGTTTCCTAGAGAAACTTTACCATTGAAGCAAGAAAGGAAAATATGCAAGAGGAAGCAAATACTAAGCAGGGAAAGGTGGGATCAAGAAGCTACAATAGGCTTCATTGCAGGTATCAACTTGCATGTGTATTTTCCTCACTAGATTTGGCATGAATGGGATTTCATATGTTTCTTCTCTACCATCACATGGGTTTTGCTAGGTGTGATAGTATTTTCAGCCTAGCCTTGCAATTTCTTGATAGATTTGATGAGATGGATGATCTCATATGGTTTATGTAGGATGGCTAGATTGGATTCGAAGATGAGTGGGGTGGATATCCGAATGGAAAAAATCATGGTCTATTTGTCCTTGAACCGGATTGAGGATCATGGAGTCACTAGCCTAGTAACCCCTGACTGTGGGTTTTGGTAATGTCATATTGTATGCCTCTGTGGGCCTAGGAATCCTTGTTGATGAATGGCGGGATATATAGTAAAGCCAAGAGGTGAATTTTCTCTCCGTTGGGCCTAGTGGTCCCAGGATGGGATGAACAATAAAGCTTGGAGAGTATGTCTTGTGTAGCGACTAGTAATCCCTAGATTAGATTGTGGATGTGCGGTAAAGCCTGAGAGACTAGGAGGCATTGAAATTCCTCACGGTGTAGGGGGAGAACTCTAGTGGCATCCATGTTGATTGGTGTTTCTTATTTGTTCTATGATTCCCACATTCATGCTTGGAATATGGAACAGGGGTGATTGGATGAAGAGAGACTTCACTCATCCAATCTATGGTCGGGTGGAATGTGGTAGTCCCATCTCCGGTTGGTTTATTGCATTCATTAATGATAAATTCATTCCCTTGATTTTCATGTGTAAATGTACTGATGTATATGTGGATTTTGATGGCTGATATGTTTATGGTATTTTTGTTCCTATTATGTTGGTTATATGTACATTTTATGACATAAGCTATGTATGGATCTCATCATGTTTTTACTTGTATATGAATGGATAATGTGTTTATGACCTAATAGAGGATAATGTAGCAATTGACATGAGGTAACAATGGTTCATAGCGATCCTCAGATTAGTATGAGATCCATATGCTTAATTATGTTGTTTACTCCTGTAGGTTACATGTTGATGATGTGTTTGATGAAATGTCTGCCATGGCTAGTAAGGGTCTGGTTAGGGTCATTTTCAGTTTATTTCTTTTGCATCATTGTTTCCATGTAATTTTACTGATTGTAAGCTATCACTCCATTCTGGGCAGTGGCTTGGGCCTAAAACAGTGGCTTAAATCCTAGGGTCATTGGCACAAAACTAGAAATTTTGGTCTCTGGTCAGTAGCAGTTAAGCCTGTGAGAGTGACTTTGGTTTTTTGTTCACTCCCTTGCCCATAGTGTGATACCGAATATGGCCTAAGAGATCCAGAATAGTAGTGGGACCTAGGGACAAGTTCTCTGAGTGGCTGACTTTCCTCCTGAGGGTTCTTTGGATGTTGTTGGATGACTGTGTGTGATGTTCCATCAATTCCACTTCCTTAAGGTCACTTAGGAGGTTGAATCTGATAATAGTAGCATCTTGTCTCATATTAATCCCAGTTGGCATAGTTACTTGGGTGGATGTGGAAGGAGGATGTTAGAGGCCACCTTCTAGTGAGCCATGAATTATATCTTCCATGATGTTGCTCATATCATTATCGCCTATTTGGAGGACCTTACTGTACGATCGAAAAAGCATCATGACCATTTTGAGGACCTACACCTAGTGTTTCAACAATGTTGACAATATAACCTACACTTAAACCCTATGAAGTGTGTCTTCTACATTAATGTAGGATGATTACTAGGATTCATTATTTCCAAGCAAGGTATTAGAGTTGACCCTCTCAATGTCTAGGCCATCAAGGAAATTTCACGTCTAAAATATTTAAAGCAACTCCAATGCTTGTAGGCTAAGGCCAACGTCTTATGCCACTTTGTTCCCGACTATGCCACCTATGTAGAGGACTTCTTGTGCCTGCTTCATCAGGATATCCCTTTCCACTGGGACCAGGAGGCACAAGACACATTTAAAGCTCTAAAAGATGCATTATATCAGGCACCTTTGATTAGTCCTCCTAACCATAACAAGGACTATACCCTTTACCTCTCAGCATATGAAGTAGTCGTCATTGGGGTACTAGTCCAAGAAATACCTAATAATAGAGAGAACCTAATCTACTATGTCAACAAGAAACTCTCCAGGCCTGCATTGAAGTATGATCCCACTGAGAAAACAACCTTATCCCTTTTCTTCTCTATCAAAAAACTTTGACATTACATAATCTTACGAACCTCCACCATATTAGAAAATATCAACCCTATGTGGTACTTTCTTACTCATCATAGGATGAACCACAAATATGTTTGATGGGTTTTAATTCGACAAGAATTCGATATTTAGTTTTCCTCCCCCAAGAGTAAGAAGGCCCTTATCCTCGTCGATTTCATCACTGATCTCCAAACATAGATCTAAGGATCCACTGTTAATGATTCATTCCCTGATGAAGATTTGTTCTTAGCATCAATGAATGACACCTATGATGGTGACATCCTCCTCTTTTTACGAACTTAGAACTCTAAACCTTAGCTTATTCACAATGACTGGACACGCATATGCCACGAGCCCCCTTTTACCTCCTTCTAACAGATTTTCTCTATCGATGAGTTGTCGACACCATCCTTCATCGATGCCTTACACGAACAAGTCGAGTGGGTCTTAAATGATTTCCATAGTGGGGCTTGTGGCGTCCACCTCTCAGGGATGGCCACTACGCAGAAATTCCTCCGTGCCGGTTATTTCTTTCCCACCCTTTTCCACAATTGTATTCAAGTAGTCAAGAAATGTGAGTGGTGCCAAGGATACACTCATAAGGGACAAGCCCCACCAACTCCCCTACACCCACTCATTGTTGCTAGCCCCTTCTGTAAATGGGGCATAGAATTCATGACATGCAAACCCCCATCATGAGGAAACCATAAGTACATTGTGGTTTTCATTGACTATTTCTCCAAATGGGCAGAGGCCATGCCCAAATACAATAACCATGTCGTAACATGATTCGGTGTTCCCAAGAAGTTGGTATTTGATCATGGAAAACATTTCGAAAACAAAATATTTCAAGAGTTATCCCAACACCTTGGTTTTTCCCATGAGTTCACTTCCCCATACTACCCTTAGTCCAATGGCTAGGTAGAATCTGCCAACAAATTCCTCAAAACAATGTTGCAACGAATGGTGAAAAACCACAAAACCAATTGGAACCATATGGTGTTTTCAACCCTGTGGGAATACTGCATGGAATTCAAAAAATATACAGGTTTCATGCCCTTCTAATTAGTCTATGTGGTTGAATTTTTCCTCCTCATTGAGTGTGAGATCCCTACCTTAAACTCAGCCATTGAACTTCTCATCAACACTTCACCTTTAGAACAAAGGTTGGTATAGCTGGAACACGTTGATGAAATATGACGAGAATCTCTCCAGCATAATGAATCCCACAAAAAAAATGCATGAAAGCCACTTTTGACTGCAATCAGCCATCAAAACTTCTCATCAGCACTTCACCATTAGGAATAATGTTGGTCCATATTGAACACGTTCATGAAACATGACGAGAATCTCTCCAACATAAAGAAGCACGCAAAAAGCGGAACAAAACTACTTTTGACCGCAATTTCACCCTCCAGTCCTTTACTGAGGGGGAGTTAGTCCTTCGTTACAATGTTGCCAAACAAGCATTAGGACCAGGGAAATTTGAGAAATTATTGAAGGACCATTAGGGTATTTTTGAGGTCTAAATTTGGCCTCCTAAGGAAATTATAAACTAATAGTGGAAATAATAAAATAATATTAGATTACATCATCAAATTTTAGAGGGAAAAAACAAAAAATATTTTTTCAACTCATATTTTCAACTTATCTCATAATGGGTTTACTCAAATTTTGAGTGGCAACACTCTTTGGATGAAGAATTTCATTCCTCCTCCAAGGAGTACCCATGTTGCATACTTTCAATGGATCCTTGTTAGGTCCCTATACTACTAGTATAACCCCTTATTGTCATTAGTACAACCCCCTTATTATAGTGTTGTGCCCATGTAGTGCCCATATCATTATTATTGTGTTCCACAGAAGCCCACTATTGTTATTGTTGTCCCCTTACATTATTATTGTTATGTCGGCTTTGATTATATTGTGACCCCTTAGACTCCTATATATAGAAATGAGGTCTTGTCATTTGTATCATCCAAGAATTGCTCATTTGTGTAATGTAAAGGAGGTTTCCCCTCAAAGAGGCTTATTTCTAAGGTGTTGATCTATGTTTTCTATCTTTTTGTGAGTTGGTTTCAAAACATTTGGTACCAGAGCTTTGGATTATAGGGTTTCGTTGCTCCAAACAAGTCATTATGGCATTTTTGCGATACCTTTTTCTATGCGATGTTTCAGAAGCTAAAACAAAACCCATTTGAGCCAAAATCGTTTTTAACGTCGGGCCCAAATTTCAGATCTTGTCTCTCTATATTTTCAGAGATATGATCTGAGGAATTTAGGGTTTTTGCAGGATCACGAATTATATCTCAAACAGGTGACCTAGGGAAAATTTTCATAACACTCTCTCAGAGAATATGATTCAAATTTCATAAAAAGTGACAGAAACAAGACAGATTACAGTATATTGGGTATCATTTTTAGAACCTAAGGTTGAAATAGTTACACATGGCACGTCATACAAGTTCACTCTACTGAACTAGTCTATAATTAGGTCATCACGAGAGATTGGGCATAACGCTTTCGTCGAGAACCCAATTGTGATTAGAATTATGGGGTTACAAAGAGGACTCATAGGGCTATCACAGGCCAAAATTTTAGAACTTAAAGATATGAAATTACAGAGTTACAGTGATTTAAATATCGAGCTCCTAAAATAAAGAAAAGGTGATATGACGAATTTTGATGGAAAAGATCTAGTAAATTGGATACTACAGATGGAGCAATATTTTTATTTACATGAGGTGCAACTGTTACAAAAGGTATATATTGCATCTTTATATTTAGAACCGAATCAATTTTTATGGTATAAAGGGATCTGTTCTAATAAAACACTTGTCACGTGGTCAATTTTCACAAAGGAAATGATAGCACATTGTGAGGATACAAAGAGAAACACCTTCTTTAGCCAATTGATAAATCTCAACAAAATGGTTCAATGGTAGAGCACATTAAGGACTTTCAAAAATTAAATATAAGAGTAAATGATATTCTAGAGAAGCAAAGGATTGATGCCTTCATAGGGAATTTAAAGGATAACATTCAACATGAGGTTTGTCCTTGGGAACCTGATTCATTAGAGAAGACATTTAGCTTGGCAAGACAAATTGAAAGCAAAATTATGGCAACAAGAAATCCTACCACTCACAATTATAAATATGGAAGAGTTTTTTCTCCTAGCCTTCCACAACCTACAAGGTTGACACCCCAACAATTGGAAGAAAAAGGAGAAAATGACCTTTATTATAGTTTCGATAGAAAAGAGAGTAAAGGTCATAAGTGTACTGAGAACAAATTATTTTACATTGATTGTGAAGAGAAGGAATAAAAGGATCAATAAATGTGAAAATAAGAGGATATACAATAGGAACCAATCCCAGAGAAAGAAGAAATGAATCCGACCATATCTTGTAATGCATTGGCAGGAATTACGATTGCTCAAACTCTCAATATAGAAGGACATATCAAGAAGAAAAAGATTCAAGAAGTGAAAGATCACATAGAGCACCAAGAAATGAATCCTACCATATATTTTAATGCATTGGCAGAAATTACCACTCCTCAAACTCTGAAGATAGAATGACATATCAAGAAGAAAAATGTTCAAAAAGTAAAAGATCACATCGAGCATCAAGAAATGAATCCGAAAATATCTTGTAATGCATTGGCAGGAATTACCAGTCCTCAAACTCTCAAGATAGAAGGACATATCAGGAAGAAAAAAGTTCAAGCAGTGAAATATCACATCGAGCATCAATGATAAGTTCTCCAACTTTTAAAGGATAACCCCACTTTGGTGAAAAATCGAATGAAACATCAGGCAGATCAACATTGCAGTGAAAGAATTTTTGATGTATGCGATTGGGTATTTTTACGTCTACAACCATACAAACAAATGTACCTCAAGCAAGCTAAGAAGGATAATAAATTCTCACCAAATTACTATGGTCCTTACAAGGTGATGAAAAATATTGGTACTATGGAATACAAATTGGAGCTTCTTGCATCTTCCCGAGTTCCCCTAGCTTTCCATGTTTCATGCTTAAAGAATGTTATAGTTGACAAGCTCCCAGTTCAAACAATGTTGCGAGAAATTGATGAGGAAGGAAAAATCATATTGGAACCTGAAGCAATCACGGAAATGAGAACTTGACAACTACAAAATCAATCAATTTCATAGTATTTCATCAAGTCGAAGAAGCTGCCCACTAAAGATTCCACATGGGAGGATGAGAATTTTATATAGAAGCATCCAAAACTACTCAAGCATTGAGGAAAACACTTTTAGAAGGATAGGGGCATGTTAGGTCCCTATACTATTAGTGTAAGCCATTATTTTTATTAGTGAAACCCCCTTATTATATTGTTGTGCCCATGTAATCCCCATATTATTATTATTTGTAGGTTTTAACCCCATATAGAAATTACCTGCATACGAATTCTAAAACACAAAAAATAAACAATAGCGAGAGCATAACACATAAAACACATATACACAGAGATTTTCCCATGGAACCCAAAACCAGGACAACCAGCTTGATTTTTCTTTATGTTCCTTTCAATGTTACAATACATATTTATACATGCCGAAGCATCCAATACCATGGACCGAAAACCATCGCGCCCAAAACCATGTGGGAAAACCATGCACAAAAGCATAGGTAGGTCCACCCACCTAATATAGGGTCCAAAAAAATTTTCCCAGGGGCACTGCCCTAGACCTCGTAGAGGGGGGCTACCCACCCCCCAAAAACCCCCTGTGACCCCCCCCCCCCCGTTCCACAATCCGTACAACTAAGGGGGGGCTTCATCCCCCCTCTAACCCCCCGGTTAACTAGGGTAGGCAGTCGTGGAAAGAATATAACACAACCCAACATTCTCCCACTTGTTGTTTTCTTTCCACATGGGACCACAGGATAGCTTAGTCATTTATCCATCCCTGCAATACCCATTGTTTCCCTACACCAAGAGAACTTCTCAAAGCTCACAAATTTTGTCAATGCATCTACAATGTTCTTCAAAGTGTCCACCTTTACCAACAACACCTTTTTGTCTTCTATCCCTCACAAAGTGATACTGAACATCAATGTGCTTTGCCATTAACGGTAAGCATGGTTCTTTGCCAATAAAATTGCACTTTGGCTGTCAGACTCTATTCTTATAACTCCCTGCACTAACCCCATACTTGAACACAATCTTTAAAACCAAACTGCTTCCGTGCTTGCATGAGTGGCTGCCATGTATTCTGCCTCTGTAGTTGATAATGCCACTACAGATTGTTTCTTACTCATCCAACTGACTGCACCTCCAAATAGGTTAAAAACATACCCACTTGTAGATCTTCTCTGATCTATATCTCCAACCTAGTTTGCATCAACAAAGCCACAGATATCCAAAACTTTTTCCAATTGTGGTCTTCCTTGGTAGCACAAACCATAATCACTAGTGCTATGCAAATACTTGAAAACCCACTTCACTATTATCCAATGCTCCATTCCTCGTTTTGACATAAACTTGTTTAACACTGCCAGTTCATGTGCAATATCTGGTCTAGTATAGACCATCGCGTACATCAGGCTACCGACTACACTTGCACATGGAACACAGGACATGTCCTCTTCCTCTTCTTGTGTCTTGGGACACTGTTCAATAGATAAATTTACAGCAACAAGAGTAGGAACCTTCACCGGTTTACTATCCTACATATGAAACCTCTGTAATATTGTCTCAACATACTTCCTCTGGTTTAACCAGAGCTTCCTCTTTGCCTGATCTCTTTTAATTTCCATGCCCAAATTATAGTTTCCAGCACCAATATCTTTCATGTCGAATTTGGAGAACAATTGGGTCTTCAAATCCTGGATAATTTCTATGTCATTTAGAACCAACAGCATATCATCCACATACAAGACCAGATAAATAACATGATCACCAATTAATTTAAAATACACATAGTGATCTGCTTTGCTTCTGTTGAAGCCAATTCCCCATATAAATGTATCAAATTTTTGACACCACATCATTGGTGATTGTTTTAACCCATACAAAGACTTTTTTAACTTGCCTACTATTTCTTTCTTACCCTTCACCACAAAACCTTTAGGTTGATTCATGTATATCTCTTCTTCCAGATCCCCATTGTTGGCTTGTTGGGGCCTGACCCAGGTTCAAAGATGATTTAGCTAAACAAATCTTGGCACTACGGGTGCTTTTAGCAACAGTCCATAGAGCGCGGACTGAGGTCTCACCCAAAGTAGTATGGGAGGGTGCTAGAATAAGGTTTCTGCACCATGGAGTTGTCTGATGGTATCAAGTGGTCCGCGGTTCGACCTTGTGTGCATGTTGCTACGTGCACTTACTCTTACCTCGCAGCCTGAGATGTTGCCTTCGCGCAACCCTACTCCGGGCTCGAACAATGTTATTATCCAAGTCCTTCCTCACAACCAATATTAGGTGATTAACTGAACTTATTTATACACTTTTAATTATACTCAACACTATTCATAATTCATATATGTGTGCACAATAAATAAATAGTATAATTGCAAGTAATATCAAACATGTAATAGAACAAATACACAAAATTTGTAACATAACTTCTCTTTATTATTCTCTTCCTTTGGTTACAGACTCAACACTACCCTATGCACTCAGCTGTAGGTGTCCATGCACTCAGTTGCGGACTCTAGTAGGCCTCTGTGCACTCAGCTGCAGAGCCTCTTCCTACTACTACGACCCAAGACACTCAGACTCTTGCTCTATGCTTCATTATCTTTTAGACTCCATCCGTTGGTTCACTCCTTTACAACTTACAGCTTCTCTCTATTTATATAATCCCATGGTTCACAGTACATGGGCAGGCTGAAACCACATTCAAAACTTAGGGCGGACAACCCTATGACTCTAACATACAATTTGTGCTCTACTCCCACAATTCACGGAGTCTTTACAACCATATTACTCAAAACATGGGCTTTGGGGGGATTCCATGCCCAACAAGCCCACAACACAAACATTGTGACTCGTCCTTGAGTCACTCTGTTGGCGCGATGATCTTGGCATGGAGTCCCTCCAGCTGGTCCCGAACAACCTTGATGTCCGCAGTGCACTGAGGTGCTGCTTGCTGAGCCTGTTGCATTCACTCTTCTGAGACCTGTGTAACTGAACTATTTCCATACATCCGTACTGATATGTATTGATAGTCCCGCATCCTTGTACGGATCTATGAAGTGCAAAGACTGTACTGCTATCGGCTAGTTAGACAATCAGCCCACCTATGTAAGGCTTCAAGAGGCTGCCATTCACTTTGCTTGGGAGGGGTTCTCCATTTAATTTGATGAGCTGGACCGCACCTCTATCTATGACTTCCTTAACCATGTATGGTCCTAGCCAATGAATTTTGAATTTTTTGAGAAATTTTACAAACTTACTGTCATATAGTAGTACTAAGTCATTTACTCTGAATGTGCGCAACTTAATATGGAGATCATGCCAAGCCTTTTCACAATGCTTCTAAACCTGGTGATGAAAACTTGCCAAGAACCATTCCTCCTCAAGTTCTTCCAATAACGCGAGTCTTTCTTCCAGAGCTTCATCGTCTGACATCCCTATGAATGTTGCTATTCACAGACTAGGTATGATATATTCCATTGGCATGACAACTTCCATGCCATAGACTAACCAGAAAGGGGTTTGTCCCGTCAGTTTCTTGCACGTTGTTCTATAAGCCCATAGTACTGTAGCATCGTGTAGGTCCCAATCGCTTTGTTGCGCATTGCACACTTTCGTCAGCATGGTTTCCAGTATTTTGTTGAATTCCTCTACTGTCCCATTTGCTTGTGGATGATACAATGTACTCTTCTGATGATATATCTGGAATTCTTCCATGAGCGCACTGACGGTTTCGTTCAGAAAGTGTGTTCTGCGATCACTCATTAAGATCTTTGGACAACCAATTCGGGTCAACACGTTGTCAAACAAGAACTTCGCAGCCATAGCGGTCGTGTAGTATTTGACCAGCTATTATTCTGCCCATCGTGTCAAGTACTCCATCGCGATGATTATGTAGTGTAGGCCGGTCTTTCCCTGAGGTTTGATTGGTCCCACAAAGTCGATTGCCCATTTTTTGAACGGCTGCAGTGTCATTTGTGGATTTAATGACATCTCGTCCCTCTGTGATGGTTTCCAATCCTTTGACGTATATCACAAGACTTACAATGCACTTTCAAATCTTGGTGTAGGGTTGGCCACCACAACCCTGTGTAGAGAATCTTTTGTGCAGTTGCTTGTCTTGCATAGTGTCCTCCTGTAGCGCCCCCATGTGCTTCCACAAGGATTTGACTTCTTTCAAATTTAGGTATGTATCTTTGCAATATCTCATCATTCCCCATTTTGTATAGGTGCCCTGCGATGACATAAAAATCCGTCGCGTGCACCACCAATTCCTTCTTCTACTGGACATAATATTCCTTCGGTGCAGTTCCTATTATCAAAAAATGGATTATATCTTTGAAGTACCCATCTGCGATGCACACCGCAAAGAGCTATCCATCAGGTAATCCTTCCTCCAGATTAGTGGGTTCCTCGCCTGTCTCAATGTGTGATAAATGATTTGGTCCTACGTTCAGGTGTCCCAGCTCGACTGCGATCTCGAAATCATATTTTTGGAACAATAACAACCACTTGCATATTCGCCCCCCCAACACAGGCTTATTGACCAGGTATTTTAGCGTGGAATGGTTGGTATACATCTTGAAATGTCCTCCTAACAAATAATGTTGGTATTTTTGGAGCGCATACACCATTGCCAACCCCTCGCGCTTGGTGGTGGAATAGTTCTTCTCGACTTTAGACAATCTTTGACTTGCAAACATGATAGGGTGATCCACGCCCTCCGCGCCCTCCTGTGTGAGTATTGCTCCCAGCACAATACATGACACATCAGCATGTACATGAAACTTCACATCCCATTTTGGGAAGACCAGGATTGGAGCGGAGGCAAATTTCCCCTTTAGGACATCCAAACTCTTTATGCAATCATCATTCTAGCAAAATGTAACATCGTTTTTCAATATCTTTTCCATTGGTGCTGTTATTTGGGCATAGCTTTTGATGAAATTCCTATAGTACCCTGTATGTCCCAAGGTAGCATGCAACTATTTAACACTTCATGGTGCTTACAAATTTAGAATAATGGAAATCTTCATACGGTCGACCATTAGCCTTTGCTTGCAGACCACATGTCCCAACAGGTTCCCAAAGGGAGCCAAAAATGTGCACTTCTTAAGGTTCAACGCAATTTGGTGTCATCGGCAAGTATCCAGCATCAAAAGTAAGCTTTGTAAGTGGTGCTTAACCAATCCAAAGATCATACAGTCATCTAGATAGACCTCCAAGTGCTTGTGGATGTATTCTTTGAACGCGGCAACCACGATGTGCGAAAATATGGCTGGTGCGTTATTCAATCCGAATGGCATGACAATGTACTGAAAGCATCCCCATTCTGTTGTGAAGGTTGTTTTGCTGTGATCTTTTAACGTGATATTGATCTAGTGATACCCCGTGAACCCATCCGTGAACGAGTATGCTTCTTGTCCGCCAACATTTTCCAACACCTCATTTGTGAATGGTGTCAGGAATGGATCATGCACACAAGAATCATTTAGCTTCTTGTGGTTCACGCATATTCTTATTTCGCCCTTCTGCTTTTTCCCCTGTACTACCATAGGACTCACCCAGTCAGATTCTTCCACTGGCTCAATAATTCCTGCGACGACCATTTTGTCTAACTCTACACAGACCCATTCCTTGTACTTAGGATTCAAGCGGTAAGGCCTTTGCTTGACCGGCTTCACGCCGGGTTTTATGGTGATCCTCATCATTCCTAAGTCGTCAACAATCTCTTTTAAGTCCGTAATTTTGGTCGGGAATAAGTCTTCATATTCTTGAAGTAACTCTGCTACCTTATCTACCGTGGCATCATCTCAATAGTCTCCAAGCATTGCATACTTTGGTTCCACCTCCGTTCCAATGTTTACTTGTTTTGCTTTTAGCAGCGTGGTGATGTCGAGGTCCTCAATCAATGGTACTCGAACCTCGTGACAACCGTCTATTTCTAGAATGTTAATATTTCGTGGGTCCTCATCATCCTCCTCAACATTTACATTGTAACACTCGAGTGCGCAACCCAGCTATGTCACCCATTCTGGCTGAAGCACGTCTGTTGGCTCCTGGGGTATTTTGAAGATAGATTCTTTTACTACTTATAGCACATCATCAAGAATATCCCACCAATGATCTTCAAACATGAAATTTAACAGAAATCCCTCACGCAAGATATCCCATTTGCTTGTACCATGGCGAAGCTCCGTCTTGGTATACTAATTCATGGGTATGACATCCAGGGTATGACAAAACAAATGCACCCATTCAGGTTGTGGCTTTTCTCCATAGACCTTGGTCCATTTCGCGAGGTGTGTACGTGGATCATCTCGCCCGTCATACTTGTCTTCTAGCCACATCTGTGGTTTCCCAAAGCATAGGTGCATCATCCTTTTTCATCTGTGCCAATCCTAAAATATTTTATGATGCATACCCCACCATCTTATAGGCGTAACGTGCTATGCCCATTTCAGAGCGTAAAAATGCTACTATTCCAGCACTTCACTCTCAAATTTGTTCAGCAATTCATCCACCACTGTCAACCCATCATACATAGGTAGATCCCATATCTATATTTTCACGCAGCGCAATGACCTTACCATCATGTTGCAATTGAGCGTGGTTACTTTGTGCAGCTGAGTTTGCCATCGTTCTATTTCTTCATCTGAATCTGAAGTGCAAGAACTTTCATGCTCCCACGAAATCCTACCATCTGCTATTGGATTCACCCAATCCTTCTCTCGAGTGGTTATCTTGTAGATACAGTCGAGATCATCATCGCTATCATCGTCGCACACTAGTTCTCTGTAATGCGCTCCTTGCACAGGGTCTAAAGGTACCACTACGCATAGTGATTTTTTATCAAAAAATCATTTTGCGCTTCTTTATTTTTATTACTCCATTCATATTGGTGGCCCAATCTATTCCTAGTAGTGCGGGATAGGAATTGTTGTCATCGACAATCTCAATCACTTCAAAATCTGTCAGAACACTAGCACCTTCGATATCAACTATTATCCCATGCAATTTTCCCATCGATAGGATATTATGCTAGTTCACCATTCACAATTGAATAGGAGACCATTGTAGCACGGGTCTGCCCATGTGTTCCCATGTTTTTTTTGGCAATACATTTGCATCTGATCTGAGATGCAGAATTACTTGATACATTTCATACTCTTTGATTTGCACAGTCAATATCATTTCCCTTCCTGTTCGCAATGCATGATTTCCAAGTTTTCGGACTACGCGGGGTTCTCATGACCCAGCACACCTAGTGATAAGTACCTGCAATCCTTTTACCACCTTGCTATCACACAGCAATTTCATGCATCTCTCTAGAAAGGTGGTGAGCATTGAAGGATCCATCCCTGGGTCTAGTTGATCCTTACTACCTGAAGTGGAGGCCTCCGTGAAGCTCTTCTTAGGTTCCATGAATGTCTCCTTCGCACACTCCAAATAAAATTCTAGTTCCTTTGTAGGAGCCTTGTGAACCCATGCACTTTCTTCTGGATGCTTACCTTTGTCTTCTCCAGTTGTGATACCACTTTGAAGCACTATGTTTACATTCAGATCCTCTTCGCGTGGCCCAAACCTCATAATTTGTAGGTTCTAAGTCGGGGAAGGCTAGAGTACTCCTTTATCGCACAACCTCACTATCAGTGTAGGGAAATCCTCCATCTCATGATTAAATTGGGTATAGTATAAACATGATTCTCTTATCGAATTTGTACAATCGCAGGAATAGTGCCTTGGCCCTCTATAATTGTAACAAATTAGTTGTCTGCGACCCCTTCGTGGTTCAATTCCACCTCGACCTCGTTTGCGCCCTTGAAATCCAGCATGCGCCATCCCTGCATTCGGATCGAGGGCTCGCATTTCAGTATGCACTCTATAGGAAGGGGTCCAATCCATCATTAGCTCATAACTTTTGTAGGTGTGCTCATCATGGCCCACCGACCTGCAAAAATCACAGAACAATTGTTGGGATGTTTGTGTATACTTTTGCAATAGGTGACAGTTATCTGTAGTGTGTTTTCCTCCTATTTGACAAATCGCACACCATAATGCAGGCGCCATGCTCGGTCCTTGTTGTTCTTCTAGTCTTAATGGCATCACCCCTCCTCCCACCAAGTAATTCACAAAAACTCGACAATGCTCATTGTCATGCACCTGGCCTTTACATTTTATGCACCAGACCTCCTTGCGCGCTTTTGGCCGAGTCATCCTGTCCTGTTTTAAACTCTGCATTTCCAAACACAAATTTTACAGTTGTGCATGGATTTGTTGGACTCCCAGACCAGGATCTTGTATAGGGGTCTTGTGCAATCTCATTGCAATCTCCAATACTTCGGCTTGGATGGATAGCTTTTATTGTGACAACGTTGTCCTTAAATGCGGTGTTCGTGATGCTACAAACCATGGGCGGCGTTGTCTGTCTGTCAAGGTCATGTTGGAATCGTGAATCATACTCTTCAGTCTCTGGTCCAGATCCCATCAGATTTCACATGGAAGCATCGCAATTTCCTTAAACCCGATAATCGATTGTGTCTCCAATTTTTTCCTACTAAATTCCTTGTTCAGCGCGGCCTAGACATCTATGATCCCTGCGTTTGGATGGTCATTAGAATGATTAATGTACCATGTTAGTGTGCGATCCTGAAATGTGCTTACCAGCGCTGCCTTCTTTATCTTGTCATCCACGGTTCCCTGTGCTTCCCATACAACCCTTACTACAAACCAAAATTGGTCCGGATATTCGTTCCCTACTCCTCTGAATACCGTCAGTTTGATCGCGCTCACCATATTGAACTGTGGGGGTGGCGGAGGTGGTGTGGGTGGGGATGTGGGCGGTGATGGTGAAACTGGTGGTGGCATAGGTGGAGGTGGTATGTGCGGAATTTGCTACCTTATCAGACTGATTGCGCTTCTTGGAGAAACTTCCGTGAGCTCTTCCTCACTTTCTTGTCTTTGCGAAAACAAGGGGCTATTTTCTATCTATGTGATGCCTTCATTTCTGTAGATCCTCCCACTTTGTGTAGTCCCAAATATCAATTTATTTGCATAACCCACTTTTCACACAATAGCATTTTGATCCAAGTGTTCAATGATTTAATGTACTTACCTCGTGGTCCCTTAAGGAAGTGATGTTCCACCTCGCTGTAGCTGACAGTCGTATCCACCGTGAACTCGGTGTTAAATACCCCTATAATTCGATCGAGCCAATGGTCCACAATACACACGATCTTATCTTCTAACGCTTTTAGTCTGCACGCCAATTCCAGAGTCCACATAATTAGTTTGTCAAGCCTACACCTTCCTTGACTGTCTGCTAGCTTCACGATCTACTCGTATAACTCAGAAAATTTCATGGATTTCCTTATGTAAGTAGCGCTCTAACCATTGTTCCTTTGGTACTCACGGATTCATATTTTCCTGTGACACAAACTCGTGAATCTTTATGTTCAACCACCCTTCAATTTATTTCTTTGTTGGATTCTAGTGACATGACATGAGACATCCCTTATGTAAATCCCAGTCCCGGCAACGGAACCATTTGTTGGCTTAGTGGGGCATCACCCAAGTTCAGAGATGATTTAGCCAAACAAATCCCGGTACTACTGGCCCGTTTAGCAATAGTCCATGGAGCGTGGACTAAGGTCTCACCCGAAGTAGTATGGGAGGGTGCTAGAACTAGGTTTCCACACCCTGGAGATGTCTGATGGTATCAAGTGGTCCGGGGTTCGACCCTGTGCGCACGTCACTACACGCACTTACCTGTACCTCGCAGCCTAAGATGTTGCCTTCGCACAGGCCTACTCAGGGCTTGAATAGTGTTATTACCCAAGTCCTTCCTTGCAGCCAATATTAGGTGATTAACTGAACTTATGTATACACTTTTAGTTATACTAAACGCTATTCATAATTTATATAAGAGCATGCAGTAAATAAACAATATAATTGCAGGTAATATCAAACATGTAATAGAACAAATACACATAATTGTTAACATAACTTCTCTTTATTATTCCCTTCCTTTGGTTACAGACACGACACTACCCTGTGCACTCAGTTGCGGACTCTACTAGGCCTCTGCGCACTCAGTTGTAGAGCCTCTTCCTACTACCATGACCCAAGACACTTAGACTCTTGTTCTATGCTTTGCTATCTTTTAGACTCCATCCGTTGGTTCACTCCTTTACAACTTAGAGCCTTACTCTATTTATACAATCCCATGGTCCACGGTCCATGGATAGGTTGACGCTACATTAAAAAGAGAGGGAGAACAACCCTCTGACTCTAACATACAATTCGTGCACTGCGCCCGCAATTCGCGGAGTCTTTACAACAATATTACTCAAAACTTGGGCTTTGAGCCCCAAAACATGCTGTTGGGGGATTCCATGCCCACCACCCATGAAAAATTGTTGTCGTCACATCCATCTATTCTACCAAAAAATCAAAAGCAATAGCAACACATAACAGTAATCTAATAGAAGCTACCTTGGCAACAGGAGAAAACGTATCATCAAAATCAATTCCCGGTACTTGGGAATAACCTTTTGCTATCAACCAAGACTTGTATTTCTCCACCTTTCCTTTTGTATTTGTCTTCTTCTTGAACACCCATTTTCTTCCAATGGGTTTCCTTCCAAATAGAAAATCCACCAAATCCCAAGCCTCACTTTCATGCAAATATGCCATTTCATCAACGATGGCCTCTTTCTAGAGTTTTCCATCCTTTGAAGCTACTTCTTCCTTCACAATTCTGTGATCATCATCAGTAATAGACAAAGAAAAATTTGAAAAGAAATCATATGGACAATACCTTTCTAGCTACCTTCTTTCTTCAACTGATCTTCTCACACCCGGAGTTTTTGGCTCTTCATCTTTTGATTCCTCTTTTGTTGTAGAGTCTGATTCTTCCTCCTTAAGATCAAACTCTATCTTTTCTGGTTCATTTGTTTGGACTTCATGTTTAATAACATCTTTCACCTCTCTAAACACCACATCTCGGCTGTACACAACCTTCCTTGTTACTGGTTTCCAAAGCTTATAACCCTTTAAACCATACTTATACCCAATAAAGATGCACTTTTTAGATTTATTATCCACCTTGGTTCTTTTCTACTTTGGAACATGTGCATATGCATCACATCCAAATACCCTCAGATGTGAAAGAGAGGGTTTCTTACTAGTCCATACCTCTTGTGGAGTCTTATCCTCCAATGTTTATGAAGGTGATCTGTTGACTAGGTAACATGCGATCTCCACTGCCTCTGCCCAGAATTCCTATCCTAACCCGACACCACTGAGCATGCTTCTTTCCCTTCCCATCAACGTCTTGTTCATTCTTTCTGCAACTCCATTTTTCTTAGGTGTGTATGGAGTAGTCTTCTGCCATGATATACCACACTTCTTACAGAATTCTTCAAATTCCCTGTTGCAAAATTCTCCACCATTATCTGTCCTCAGCACCTTTATCTCTTTCTCTGTATGGTTTTGCACTAGAGCCTTAAATTCTTTAAACCTGTCAAAGACTTGAGATTTCTTATTGAGGAAATATATCCATGTATTCCTTGAGAAGTCATCTATAAATAATACATCGTACAAAGACTTACCCATTGATGGAACCTTCACACATCCAAACACATCACAGTGCACAAGCTCTAATATCTGTTTCGCCTTCTTACCACCAGAGGGAAAAACTCACCCAATTTTGCTTCCCATATACACAATTTTCATAGAAATCAAAATCCAGAGAGCTATTAGTCATACCTTCTACCATATCTTTACCATGAAGTATTTGAAGGTCCTTATCTGCAATATGTCCAAGCCTTTGATGCCATATCATGGTCTTTTCTCTAGAGAGCACTAGATTTTCTACTCCACGTTCAAGAACCATGGAACTGTTGCACCCATCAACAACAGTGCTACCTTGCAACATGTACAGAGTTCCAATACAAACTCCCTGCATCAATACGAGTACTCCAAAAACCATCTTGCAGGTATCTTTCGCGAACACTATTTTTACACGTGCGTCATCCAGCTTGCTTACAAAAGTCGGATTTCTAGCTAATGCAGGAAGATGCAGAACACCCAGAAGTGTTCTAATCCTTCCATCTTGCAACTTCAACTTGACTCTTCCGCAACCAACAATTCTAGTCTTCCTGTCATCCCCCAATAAGACATCACCATCATCATATTTATCAGACTCGTAGAGCCACTCTCTATGGGGAGTGAAGTGAAAGGATGCACTTGAGTTAATCGACCATGCCTCATGATCTACATGTGTACTTAAAGAAGCCAAGTACACATCCCCACCTTCATCTGAGGTGGTTTTTGCCTTTGTAGAAGGAGCATCATGAGATCCCTTTCCTTTGTCAGGAGCTTTATATTTACAATTCCTTTTGTAGTGCCCTTCCTTTTTGCATTTCCAGCACACCTTTACACGTTTTCCTAGAGATTTAGATCTCCCTTTAGATTTAGATCTCCCACTCAATGAATTATTTTTGTTTCTGTTCTGGTATCGTTCTTGTACATACAAGACATCACCATTCTAGCTCTCCATATTTTTCCATCTCATCTCCTCTATGAGCAAGGATGAGACTATTTCATCAAATTGTAAGGCAGTTCCATTGCTACCTATTGCAATAACCAGACTATCCCACGAATCTGGTAGAGAACACAATAAACTGATGCACTTATCTTGATATGAAATTTTAATATCAACAGATAATAAGTGACTTACCACAATACTAATGCATTCAAATAATCTACCATCGAGTCTCCATCTTTCATCCTTAGGTTATACAACTTTTTCTGTAGGAACAGTTTATTCACCAGAGACTTAGATTGGTACAAAGTCCCTAGCTTTACCCACAAAGCCTTAGCCATAGCTTCCCCTGATACATTTAACAATACTGAATCTGAGACACACAATCATATTGTGCTCTTTGCCTTTCGATCCAACTTCTTCCATTCTGCATTGGACACTCCCGTTGGTTTAGTACCCGGATCTACCATGATCCACTGATCTTTATCTATGAACGGATCCTCCATCTTGAGTTTCCATAACTCAAAACTTTGACCATTAAATTTCTCAATCTCAATCTTTCAACTTCTCACCATCTTCTTTTACCACCGGAATCGATCCCGTAGATCTCCCACTGAACAAGGTCTACCACAGGCCCAAGCGAAACCCCTCAGCAACAAAGGCGTCCTCTTGAAGCCAAAATAGTTCTGATACCAAATGTAGGTTTTAACCCCGTACAAAAATTACCTGCATACGAATTATAAAACACAGAAAATAAACAATAGAAAGAGCATACCACATGAAACACATATACATAGAGATTTTCCCATGTATCCCAAAACCAGGACTACCAGCTTGATTTTTCATTATGTTCCTTTCAATGTTACAATACATATTTATACATGCCGAAGCATCCAATACCATGGACCAAAAACCATCGCGCCCCAAACCATGTGCGAAAACCATGCACAAAACCATAGGTAGGTCCACCCACCTAATATGGTTTCCAAAATTTTTCTCCCCAAGGTGTTGCCTCGGACCTTGTAGAGGGGGGCTACCTGCCCCCCTCGAACCCCCTGTGACCCCACCCCTGAGCAATCGGTGCAACGAAGGGGGTGCTCTACCCCCCTCTAACTCCTTGGTTAACTAGGGTAGCTAGTCGTGGAAAGAATATAACACAACCCAACATTCTCCCACTTGTTGTTTTATTTCCACAATGGGCCATAGGATATCTTAGTCATTTTTCCAGCCCTTCAATGCCCATTGTTTCTCTACACTGAGAGAACTTCTCAGAGCTCACAGATTTTCTCAATGCATCTGCAATATTCTTCAAACTATCCACCTTTACTAGCAACAGCTTTTTGTCTTCTATCATATCCCTCACAAAGTGATACTGAACATCAATGTGCTTTGTCTTTGAATGGTAAGTAGGGTTCTTTGCCAAAATATAGTTTGTAGCACCAAGATCTTTCATGTCAAACTTGGAGGACAATTGGGTCTTCAAATCCTGGATGATTTCTTTGTCATTTCTAACCAACAACATATCATCCACATACAAGACCAGATAAATAACATGGTTACCAATTAATTTAAAATACACAAAGTGATGTGCTTTGCTTCTGGTGAAGCCAAGTCCCTGTATAAATGTATCAAATTTTGATACCACATCCTTGGTTACTGTTTTAACCCATAAAGAGACTTTTTTAACTTGCATACCGGTTCTTTCTTACCCTTCACCGCAAAACCTTCATGTTGCTTCGTGTAGATCTATTCTTCCAGATCCCTGTGAAGAAATGTTGTCATCATATCCATCTGTTCGACCTCAAAATCAAAATCATCAACAAAAGATAACAGTAATATAATAGAAGCTACCTTGGCCTACGGAGAAAAAATATCACCAAAATAAATTCCCAGTACTTGGGAATAACCTTTTTCTACCAACTGAGATTTGTATTTCTCCACCTTTCCTTCTGTATTTGTCTTCTTCTTGAACACCCATTTGCTGCCAATGGGTTTCCTTCTAGCGGGCAACTCCACCAGATCCCAAGCTTCATTTTTGTGAAAATATGTAATTTCATCAACCATGGCCTCTTTCCAGAGTTTGCCATCCTTTGAATCTACTGCTTCCTTCAAAGTTCTGGGATCATCATTAGTAATAGATAAAGAAAAATTTGAACAGAAAGTAGATGGACTATACATTTCTGGCTTCCTTCTTTCTCGAACTAATCTTCTCACACCCGGACTTTGTTGCTCTTCATCTTCTAATTCCTCTTCTGCTGTAGAGTTTGATTCTTCCACCTTAAGCTCAAACTCTATCTTCTCAGGATCCTTTGGTTGAACTTCATGTTTAATAAAACCTTTCACCTCTCTAAACACCACATCTTGGTTGTACACAACCTTCCTTGTTACTGTGTTCCAAAGCTTATAATCCTTTAAGCCATCCATATACCCAATAAAGATGCACTTTTCAGATTTACTATCCAACTTGGTTCTTCTATCCTTTGGAACATGTATTTATGCATTACATCCAAATACCCTCAGATGTGAAAGAGAGAGTTTCTTACTAGTCCATACCTCTTGTGGAGTCTTATCCTCCAACGTTGATGAAGGTGATCTGTTGACTAGGTAATATGTTGTCTCCACTGCCTCTGCCTAGAATTCCTGTCCTAACCTGGCACCATTGAGCATGCTTCTTGCCCTTTCCATCATTGTTTTCTTCATTCTTTCTGCAACTCCATTTTTCTCAAGTGTTTATGGAGTAGGCTTCTGCCGTGCTATACCACACTTCTTACAAAATTCTTCAAATTCCATGTTGCAAAATTCTCCACCCTTATCCGTCCTCAACACCTTTATATTTTTCTCTATCTAGTTTTCCAGTAGAGCCTTAAATTCTTTAAACCTATCAAAGACTTCAGATTTCTTCTTGAGTAAATATATCCATGTATTCCTTGAGAAGTCATCTATAAATGATACATAGTACAAAGACTTACGCATTGATGGAACCTTCAAAGGTCCAAACACATCACTATGCACAAGCTCTAATATTTGTTTCACCTTCTTACCACCATAGGGGAAACTCACCCAATTTTTTTTCCCATATACACAATTTTCACAGAAATCAAAATGCAGAGAGCTATTAGTCATACCTTCTACCATACCTTTACCATGAAGTATTCAAAGGCCCTTCTCTCCAATATGTCCAAACCTTTGATGCCATAGCATGGTCTTTTCTCTAGAGACCAGTAGATTTTCTGCTCCACTTTTAGGAACCACAGAACTGTTGCACCCATAAACAATAGTGCTTCCTTGCAGCTTGTACAAAACTCCAATCCAAACTCCCCGCAACAATACCAGTGCTCCTTGAATCGTATTGTAGGTATCTTTCTCAAACACTATTTTTACACCTGCATCATCTAGCTTGCTTATAGAAATCAAATTTCTGGCTAATGCAAGAATATGCAGAAAACACAGAAGTGTTCTAATCCTTCCACCTTGCAACTTCAACTTGACTTTTATGTGATCAATGATTCTAGTCTTTCTGTCATCCACCAAGAAGACATCACCACCATCATATTTCTCATACTTTCATAACCACTCTCTATGGGGAGTGAAGTGAAAGGATGCACTTGAGTTAATCAACCATGCCTCATGATCTACATGTGTACTGGAAGAATCCAATACACATCCCCACCTTCATCTGAGGTGGTTTTCACCTCTTCAGAAGGAGCACCATCAGATCCCTTTCCTTTGTCAGAAGCTTTAGATTTTCAGTTCCTTTTGTAGTGCCCTTCCTTTCCACATTTCTAGGACACCTTTACAGGTTTTCCTCGAGATTTAGATCTCCCTCTAGATTTAGATCTCGCACTCAATGACTTATTCTTGTTTCTGTTCTGGGACTGTCCTTGTATAGACAGGGCACCACCATTTTGGCTCTCCATATTTTTCCATCTCATCCCCTCCATGAGTAAGGATGAGACAATTTCATCAAACTGCAAGGCAGCTGCATTGCTACCTATTGCATTAACCAAACTATCCCATGAATCTAGTGGAGAACACAACAAACTGATGCACTTATCTTCATACGAAATTTTAATATCAACAAATAATAACTGACTTACCACAATATTAAATGCATTCAGATGCTCTTTCATCGAGTCTACATCTTTCATCCTCAAGTTATACAACTTTTTATGTAGGAATAGTTTATTCACAAGAGACTTAGATTGGTACAAAGTCCCTAACTTGACCCAAAAAGCCTTAATTGTAGCTTCCTATGATACATTCAATAATATTGAATCTGAGACACACAGTCGTATTGTGCTCTTTTCCTTTCGATCCAACTTCTTCCATTCTTCATCGGACACTCCCATTGGTTTAGTACCCAAATCTACCACAGTCCACTGATCTTTATCTACCAACAAATCTTCCATCTTTAGTTTCCATAACTCAAAACTCTGACAATTAAATTTGTCGATCTATATCTTTTCCACTACTCGCCATCTTCTTTCACCACCAGAATCGATCTCGCAAATCTCCCACTAAACAGGGTCTACCACAGGCCTGAGCGAAACCCCTCAACAACAAAGGCATCCCCTTGAAGCTAAAGAAACTCTAATAGCAAATGTAGGTTTTAACTGCGTACATAAATTACCTACATGTGAATTCTAAAACTGGGACTACTAGCTTGATTTTTCATTATGTTCCTTTCAATGTTACAATACATATTTATACATGCCGAAGCATCTAATACCATGGACCGAAAAATATCGCACCCAAAACCATGTGTGAAAACCATGGAAAAAACCATAGGTAGGTTTATCCACCTAATATTGGTAGGTAGGACCCCGTAGAGGGCGGCCACCTGCCCCCCTCAAACCCCCTGTACAGGGGGGGTTACCTCCCCCCCGCTGCGTAATCAGCACAACAAAGGGGGGGCTCCGCCCCCCCTCTAACCTGTTGGTTAACTAGGGTATCTAGTCATGGAAAGAATATAAGACAACCCAACATTATTGTGCCCCATAGAAGCCCACTATTGTTATTGTTTTGACCTTACATTATTATTGTTATGTTGGCTCTGATTATACCATGAGCCCTTAGACTCCTATATATAGAAACGAGGTCTTGTCATTTGTATCATCCAAGAATTGTTGATTTGTGTAATCTAAAGGAGGTTTCCCCCTTGAAGAGGCTTATTTCTAAGGCATTGATCTATGTTTTATATCTTTTTGTGAGTTGGTTTCATAACAATCTTGCTACATGAAAAATGAGAACTACATGAAAAATGTGATGACAATCACATTTTGTCATGCATTTCTCATTTTTCATGTAGCAGGGTCCATCGAAAGTATTCAACATGGGTACTCCTTGGATGAAGAACTAAATTTTGCATCTAATGAGTACTGCCTCTCGCAATTTGAGTAAAACCTTAGGGAGATAAGTTTCAAATACATGTTGAAAAAGTAGGTTTATTATTTTATTAATTTTTAATAATTTTACTTTCTTACTCCAAAAATGGTGAATCATCCCCCATGGTTGACATCATCATATTGAATCATATTGGTTTGTATAAATTTTATTGAATCGTAAATGGGCTCTTTCTTAAAAAGTTTCGTCCATAACATTGCAAGTAGCCCTAGAATGCAAATGTATGGACCATGACTTACTTTTATGATGCCCAATTCATCATGGATACACTCTGAAAGCTTTCTCTCATCATGTGTCTCATATGGATCATCCACCAAACTATCACAATGGGCTCACTGATGGTTCTTCTCGATGGTCGCAAAACCTCGTTGCCATAGCCTGGGTCATATACTCTCCCAACAACACACCATGTCTCACCAATGGACTATATATAAGGTCGGAAACCAACAATCAAGGAGAGTACGATGTCGTCATAGGCTTCTTGGCCAATGCCTCCCATTTAGGTATTACTCACTTGTATGTATTCCTTGATTTCCATCTTGTTGTGTCACAGTTGAATAGAACCTTCAAGGTTTGCGATCCAAGCCTCTTTCATAAATATCAACATGCACAAAGGTTAGCCCGAAGATTTCAATCATATCACATTTATTCATATATCAAGAATTAAAAACGATATAGTTGACCACATAGCTAATCAAATACTACATTGGCATGTATCGCATATATATCGCTACAAAAAAAACATGAGGAATCAAATTATATCCATCACATAAATGCATACATACATCACATATATAGAAGCATGCACATCAAGACACATCATATGAGCTGCAAAAAATCACATCTCATATATATATATATATCATAAAATATGTATGTGAATACAAACAATATATATACATCCACTGACTCAAGGCCAGGCAAAATAGGTCATTAAAATATGGGACAATCCTCATAATGGGTGCTTTCCCTGGTACATACATAAACTCTATCTAGCATTATTCCACTGCAGTCCTACCGGAGATCCCACTACCACATATGGTACTAGGAGGGGATACAGTCACTACCGCCATTGTGAAGTGACGAAGAGTCAGATTTCATGTAATTTCATGCCCCAAAACCATCTCCATGACCTCATTCCCCCAAGCCAGCTTGCCCCTCCTCAGTCATCCCCCACATTAGGTTGAATGCTCAACCCCACGCATCTTTTGACTACCTCAGTTGAGCCTCTACAATCTTTACTTGATCCTATGTAGTTGTTGCTCGAGCCTATTCCACTTGAGCACGCTCCCACATCTGGATCATCTTTTCAAATGTGGTGGAGTTACCTCCCTCTCTAGAGGGACGACCAAGCTCTAGCTAATGGTGTTATGCTAGTCTCTCAATATGCTCCTAAGCCCCGACACCTCTATGTCATTGCAGCACTGCAGCCACACCAACCACACCCATGCGATAAGGATCATTTCCTATAAATTAGACCAAAGGTCATTTGTGAGGTTCTACATCTGTGAGAAAACATACATGGTATTAGCATCATCAAAAAGTGCATCATATCTATACATGTAAAAAATAACAAATGTAGATATCACAAATCACATACCTGCTGGTCCCCAAGCATCATTAGGAGGAAGCCCCATATCTGGATCGCCCATAAAATCCACACCATGATAGGGGTACTCTAGAATTATATGAGGGTTGTGTTAGGGTCCTATATTATAGGAATATTTTTCATTTCAGACTTTCTATTCATTTGAGTAATAGGACAATGATCCAGAGGACAATTGTTACACTTTTGCTAAGTGTCGTGTTTTGGTCTTCTAAGTTCAAATCATGATTATCACCATCAACTCTACTCCTAGTCATTGTGGGAGGTTATTTTCATAGTTATTTTCACATAAGATCTCCCATATCTCAATTTCTTCCATCAGAAGCTTTGTGTGTGGTCATTCTTGTTCACTGCGCAAAGGAGGCAAGGGAGGCACTATGCTTTTGCTGCAAGAAGAAGGTTTGGTGTTTGAAGGTTTTGATTTTTCCTAGGAGTTATCCTACAGGTTTAAAACATTGAATGGTTCATTCCATGCCATCCTAGTGCCTTGAGAATGTCAGAGATGACGAAACATAGTAAAATCTTGGAGTGTTGCACTTCTACGCTGCGCTTTCACATAGTCGTTGTATTTTCAACATATATTTTAAACCTTATAATTGTTTTCCATGAATTTTTACACGAAATGTGCCTAGTTAAGATGAGAAAACCCAATTAATTTTAGGTCAAAATACTTAACGGTTTCTGAGAAACCGGCCACCATCATCTATAAACATTTTTGGATTTTTTTGAAATCCGTAGAAATGTCAAAGTTTGAGGTTTTCTATGGAGAATGGAATCTTTAAAGGATAAAGATGTCCATATGCAGGTATTTTTTCAATTGTTGGAGCCATAAATCAACTTAGGAACTGATTCAAAGCATCTCAACCATCAAGAAATGCACTTTTGTGTTGTGTTTCAGCGTTTCTGGAGTTTTAGGAGGTTGCACAGCACCAGGCGCTCTGCTTCCAAACAGATGTTGCAAAACTATGAAAAAGCACTTAGAATGACTCGATATCAGTGAGAACAGGTAAGTAGGTGTGCCATATCATCTACATTGAATTCAGGAGTCAAGAATCATCATGATAGAAATTCAAAGATTCATTTTATCAAGTTGTCATATTGCATTTAATGAGTCAAAATTGACTCTTGTTTTCTAGTAGATAATTTATAATTTGTTGTTGTATTATTGTAGCTAAAATATATTGTGGGTAAGTTCGATGAATTTGATTGCTTGAGCTTAGTATGAGTCTTTAATGTATATATTGGAAAATTTCATAAACAAGAGGTTGGTCAGATTTGATAGGAAGGGACTTGTGTATGTTGCAATTTTTTCTGAAATTTATCAGTGAACAAAAGATAGCAGGTGATTTATAGGGATTATTGTGTCAGATATTGATGGTGTTATGATTACTTCATGTTCTAAGTTTTCATTATGCTATTTTCATGCCTTAAATGTATGTCTTCATGCTTGGATTAACCAGAAACTTGGTTTAGAATTCATTTAAAAGTTGCTCTGATTTAGTTTGCCAAGCAATCTATGTTTTCTTCTTAAAACAACATTTGGAATTCATATACAATTTTGATGCTCTATGTGTTCTTTCCACATTTATTACACTCACCCTCCTAGAACAATTTAACTTGATTTCATCACCAATACTACCTACCTTTCCCTTGCAGAAGACCCTTTTCTCTTTTCATCCTATCACTAGACAAATAATAAATTTAGCATGACTCCATGCCCAATGGATCTGTCTTCTTTCTTACCATCAAACCTTTGAAAATAATACCTTATTGGGAACTATACCTAGCCTAACATCTAGGTAATTGAACATCTTAGAGAGAGAGAGCCCTCTCTAAAGCTGGAAAGGGCTATATTATAGGTTACAAGTGGTTTTGTGGTTACCTATGAATTTCCCTCTTTAGCCTAGGGAAATTACATAGTGCTAACAGGTTGGATCCAAACCAGTCATCCGCGGTGGTGTTTCAATAATTCTCTGCCACACCATGACCAGCATGAGGCATCATTGGAGGCCATCGCCTAATTCATGGGTCACTAGCAGGTCCTAGGGGCACTGCTAAAAATGGTCGGAGCATCACTAACATATCATATAAAATGCTGCACAAAATGATGGCATAGCAAAAGAACTGTTCCTAACCTTTTCATACATGTGTCAGATGGGACACCATACCTTTATACATAAAACTATCCTTGTCAAAAAAGTGGCTCGCCTACAGTCTCTCCATCACTACAATTTGGGACCCTAACACCTTGTGAGGGGTCGCTGACCCAGCAAGCCATACAAACATCACCAGTATTGCTCACTTAGCAAGATCTATAATAGAAGCAGTGCGAATACACCCCTCATCAAAAGGGTTGGGCCCACAATGTCTGTATGCCTACGCATGAATGTATACCTACCCACTCGGGAGGGGCATCTATAATACCTCCCCATGAGGCACTAAACTAGGCACAAACTATACATCTACCTTAGGAGAAATATGTAGATTAGCTCATTTGATGACTAATATATGTCACTCCTCATCACAGCACTAGATCCGGAACTGCAAGAATGCATCCTGCGACCTCAGAATAAGGTTCTCAAGTAACTTCAACAACCCCCAACCTCCTAGCATCCTACTAGAAACAACATTGCCTACAATGGATGTGCGGATAGGCTCCCAATCACGCTCCCTCCACAACATGCACATCCTTCCACCACGGATGTCAAAACTCAAAAAACCAACCTCAAGGGCTACCAAAAAACCACTTTAATATATGTGTCCGCCACGTGTCTACCAGTCCACTAGTTGTGGTGACACCAGATACCAGGCCATGCATCTTCTCATTGAGGAGATGCACTATCCGTGTGCCTATTCTTTTTACAGGAGCACTGATGGAATTGCCTTAGGCAACTTAGACACGGCGTTGTCGAAACAAGAAAACTACGACTTTGTTCTCCTAAACCATATTGACGGCACGATTGACCTTATTCCAGACACAATGGCTCCAAGGGTTTCCCAGGGGAACCCACGAGAGCCGCACAATTTAAACTCAATCGCCTGCATGATCAAAATGTTTTTTCCTAAAAAAGGTCATGTAGGCCACCCCTATACAACCTACCTAGCCTAGTCTACCAAAATGACAAAGTTAGGGTTTCATGTTATAACTCGTCTCCCCTCACACACTACCCAGGTGTGTAGGGTGACCAGAATGGCATGAAACATCTCCTGGAGAAACTGTGCCCTTCCAAAATAAAAAGTACAAATGAGGTGGCATATGGCCCACTTTTCCCTATATATCACCCTCTTTGTCATCTTCCAGAGCCTAGTACAAGAGCCCATGACCTATGTTTTCAAAATCGTGAGAGACAGAAGGATAAGGACCACATTGTCTTCATCATGGTACCCTTCATTCCATTTCAACTCCAAACTCATTTTTTGGGCCTATCGTACACTCAGAGTATCACTTCAGTTGTGACTTCTCCCATTCATTTATTCATCTTCTTTAGCCCATCTTGAGCATACATATGTTTTTAATAAGATATTTTTCACTTGGGGTATTGGTCTTTAAGGTTGAAGCTCCGTCAGTAACTTCACACCAGTGACCATTGATAGGGTAGGTATTATTCATCACTCAACATGATAGCCTTCCTACAAATCTTTGCATATCCTAATGTCATTTCTCCAAAATGCACCATAGGGTCCACCATATCAACCACGTTTACCACCACCTCCCCTTGCACATGGTAAACGTCCATGTTATTCTATAGAGCCTCACCACTCATGGATTACCTCATATTATAGACTACCATAGTATATTTGGAACCCATGACTATCTACTCTAGCTCGGGAGCCATCTCACTTGCATGCCTTGAAGATCAGCCTCATTTTCCTTTTATTCATTTATTTTTAACCATAGCTACTCCCGGGTCGCCTTACTCATTTGCGACAGATAAAGGCAAACTCTCCTCTACATTCTACATTAGTCCTATCATTCCTGTATACAAAATAATCTCATTTGTGTCACTTCATCCACCTCATCAACCGAGCACTGAGGCCAACCAATGGGCACCTGCCGTCTGCAAAGTACACTTTACCTCCATCATCATGTAGGTCACTATTTTCATGGGGCACCAATCTCTTGTATGTACATCCAAAACCACATTTACATTCTTTTGGCATGTGTATAATTGTTTTTTAGGAAAATTGTTCCCATCCATATTTTCTTTCCCGGTACCTAACGGTAGTCACTAATCACCCTTGGTTGGAGCTCACACATCATCTACATTCATTTACCCTCTTCATCCCAGTCAGAGCATACTCGCACCTGCCATGGATTTCCTTCTGACTCCAAGGCCACTACCCTTAGAAGAACTATTTTGATTGCCGCCACATTCCTTATAGTTCTAACCTAGGGAAATTTTTCCATATCCATTCATATTTTCAACTTTCATTATCATGCCTTGTTGACCAACCTTATTACATTTTGGTTCACCACACATCTTAGTTTCCTGAATCTGCAATTCAGGTGGTTAATGCCTCTTTCTTGTCGACTTCAACACCCATATTCTAGGATTGAGCCAATACATTGGGTGCTTCCCCCTCTTTAGAGACATCCTTAGGTGGCACAATGGGAATCAAAATTTCTCATTGATGTCATAGGTCCCCTTGACATTCAACACCAACATGAGCTCTCATGTCAGCGTGGTATCATAGTTCATAACTGTTGTAGTTCTCTCACTTAGTCGAAGACCCATGCATCACTTAGCACATCATTCAATAGTTCTTACATCTTGATAAGTGGGAGGTACCCATTGTTGAAGACCCATATATCCATAAGCACCTCACTCTAGCAGTTCTACACATTTTCTTGATGCGTGGGGGAATTTGACTTTGTTTATGTGTTAGAAGAACCCTTGAGGGTGTTAGAAGTTATCATCATCATCTATCAACATGTCAGCCATTCCAACACTGAATTGACATGAATATTTCATGTTTGATTGTAATACATAGTCACTATTCATCATAACGAGCATGGGACATGCCCGCCTTAGATAAGAACATTTTTCAGAGCATGGTTATATTTTATCCTCTGTTAAGGTTGTTTCTTTACTCATCTCCACAAAAAATTATTTTTGTCTATCCAGAAGTTGATAAGACTCTTAGTCAAGAAAGAAAACATGATGTATTTCAGATATGCATTTTCTCCTAACCTCATATAGTAGGGGGAAATTGTTAACACCATAAAATCATACAATATTTGTACAATCCCAAAGATGCCCAAAGGCATCTAGAAAAATGGACAAGTGAATATTTTCTAGCTAAAGACATTATGAAGTTAAAAAAATTAATTTCTCCTAAGGTCCAATATATATTGAATTAAAAATTGATGACTGCATGAATTTCCCTTTGATAGTCATGCAGCATGCAATATTTTCTTCGAAAGCCACGTAGTCAAATAAATGGTCGACTCAAAAATTTGGGGCCACATCCCACATGATTCCTTGACAAGATTTCAATCAAGGACAACCAAATTCAAGTTACCCTAAATATATGTAGCCCTCAAAGGAATCTTCTTCTCCTATTCATAAGTCATTGTCATTCATGAACCGAGAGAGGGAAGAGGGATTCAAAAAATTCTATATAAACAAGATATGGCAAAGCCAAAAGGACGAAAATGTTACACTGGCCAAATTTCTATTATATCAAACCTTCATTTCATTTTTGAATCAGAAGAAGTAAAGCACTATTGTGTTGGCATAATTTCTTCTTAGCAATCCATCACTCTAGTGTGTAATATATTTCACCATTGAGAGAGCCTTGATACTTCTTAGATGAAGAGGAGAAGCTTTCAAAGAAAGTGAAGAAGGGAACCTCCTTGATGAGGAATTTTTAGCACCATAGCTCAAATAATTCTCTTCAAGTGTTTAATATTCTACTATTTGTATTCATCTTCTACCACCAGCAGTCAATAAAGGGATCAATTTTCCATGATTATGTTGACTTGTTTGCTTCATTACGTATCATTTGTATGTTTATCTCTTTTTTTTAGTTTATGTTTTCATATGTATTGTTTCCATCATTTGCAATACTTTTTTTTTCATGCTTGTCCATTAACAACAATGAAACTGCTTGTTTTTGTTTGCAGGGTACAACCTATTGCTAAGAAAGTCTCTTTTGGCACACCATTGCTACAAAAATACTTCAAAAAACATGATCCTATGAGGATCATATGACTAGACTTTCCCTAGGGGAAGGTTCATCTATTTCGTCATCTCCTCAACTCCGTAGAAAGTAGCCCTAGTGTTAAAAATGAATGTAAGTACTTCTTTAGTAAACTTAAACATGGCATGATATTTCCTAGAAATGAAATGTAACAGATATAAAATCAACCTTTCCTAATGCCCTTAGGATCACTAATCCTCATAGTAAGAAAATTTGGTAACTAATGAGGTAGCTAAACTATATATTTTAATTTTTTTATACTCTTTCAATAATAACGAATCCTAGCTATGGTATCAAGACTGAGCTAAAAACTTTTCTTTTATTATGTAAAATCGCTATGAGCATATTCTTCATACATTATCAAATAAACGTCTGACATAAAGTTGATGAACTCAAAAAAAAATGTCTTATGTCATGCTTTTCTAGTAACGGAATTCCAATCAATGATATGGTTTTGCACTCGATGCCTATGTTGAAATTGTATGTTTATACGTGACTTTTATAAATTGAAAATGATGGAAAATGTAGACTAAGTAGGGTTGGTATCTAAAATACCTAACCCAATTATATTAAGACAATTGGAAATTATTGATTGAAATGAAACATGACAAAGGAATTTTTGACAAGAGAGAAGGAAGGAAAAAACCCAAAACTATTTCATCAATAGTTTGGTCATCATCATATCCTAACAAATAATATACAACTGACACAACATATTCTAATAATTTAGGGAAAATGCTTCTAGGGTATGATTGTAAGGTTTCAGTATCTCGGAGTCTAAAGGTAAAAATCATTGCAATAATGTTCTTCTTCCTTCTAGGGTTAACTTTTGGTAATTAAGAATTTGTCTTTAATCAAGGGGTTGGTCTTTAATGGGCATCAATATTCTAAGAATATCTTGAATTAATTAAGGTTTTATGAAAATAAAAATTAGTCTATATCATTAGATAACATCTTTCTTTCTTGACATATAATACTTAGCACACTAGGTTACAAATTCTAAGATCTGAAAGGTTTGGGGAATGGTTAACCAAGAAAAATAAGACTCATAAACCAAGAAGATATCTTGAATACTTTTGAACTATTGTAAGGATTTATCTCTAGATTCAAAAATGTCAAATACAAAGAGGCTATCAAAAACATATCCTTCTCTATCAAGTATGCTTGGATCTTTCAAATTGACAGGTTGGGATCTCTCGACACACTCAAGGTTTGATTTTTTAATTTTCATATTACAATGAAAAAGAAAAAATATTTGAAATTTCTCTAGGAAATTAGTTGAATGAGATTGATGGTGAATTTCAACGATCACAAGATTCAAATAGTTATTTTTGTGATCCTTCACTTAGATTTTACTTTCAAACATTAGCAAATGAAATGATATTATCCCCTTTTATAAACAATCAATTTATTGTTTGACATGCGGTGTCTTCTAATTGGATAGGGACATGTGAAATTTATAGTTTTGCTTTACATTGTCATGGTTTATTAATATCATATTCATGTGAATCCATGTGGACAAATGCTTGGCTACCCCGTACTAGGAATCTTGAAGACTTGTCCGGTATAACCCATCTAGTAGAGGGGTCCATTTTAGTTTTTCTTGTCACATCAATTTATGAGAGTGCCTTTTGAGGGTGAGGTGAGGTGGATTTCATATATTTGTTATGAGGTCCCAAAATAGGTGTATTCTTGTTAGATACCACTTGTGGTATACCATCCAAGAATCATTTCAGATCCCATATCATCTGTTAACCATTATCTACCTTAGGTGGGTTAAAACAAATTTTATTATTGATTTTGCTTTGTTAGGTTCCTATAATACTAGTGTATCCCCCTTATTGTTATTGTTGTTCCCATGTATCCCCCATATCGTTTTTGTTGTGCCCCATTGAAACCCATTATTGTTATTGTTTTTCCCCATAGAATCCCACATTATTATTGTTATCTAGGCCCCAATTATAAAATTCAAATTCTCCAAAAAAATTCAAAACATTAAATTCAATTTATATTAAAAACTACAATTTTAATAATAAAAAATTACAAATCTTAATAAAATATTATATTATTAAATTTCAAATAGAATTTGTAAATGATAAAATGACAACATAAATAATTAAATAACATCAAACGCTATTAATTAATATGGTATTTCTTCATCTAATTAATTTTCTTCTTGTTAACTAGTATGTGACCCTTTCTATTTATTGTTCATACTTTATAGTGAGAAAATGCCTTGAAAATATTTTGCATGTTGCATAATTTTCTAGATGTTTTTATCCTTAGATGAGAGAATGATTGTCTCTTTCGTATTTCCTTTAAAAATATTTGCTATCTTTATATCTTATTTGTAATATGGAAAAGAAAAGAGAATATATAGAACACTCTAAGGCAATTGTGGATCTTTCTTAGATTGTGGAAATACACACACACACATACACACCAAACTTGCTTTCTTTTTATATTAAGCTTTTGAGAATTCATGCTTGCTTGTGCAAAGACAAGTGCACACACAAACACATGAAATTTTCTTTTGTGTTATCTTAAGGTTTTGGGAACTCATGCTTAGGATTTGTGTTGGTTTGAAAAATCATTTGCATCCCTATTTCATGCAACTTTGGTTTAGGTTAGGGAAGTTGTTTCCTCTATCCTGATATGTGCACTTCTAGTTGGTCTATAAATATCTATGTTTTTAAATTGTCAGTGCCTTGTGTTTTTCAGACCTTCTAAAGATGAATTATTATTAAATTTTAAATGGAATTTGTAAAAGGATAAGATGAAAACAAACACCAAATTAAAACAAAATGGTCTTGCAATAAAAAGGAAAAACCTCTTCCACCGAACCTCAACATAATAAAATAAGGCACATTACTACAACAATTCCAACTTCATAACCATTAAAAGGGATGGACATATATGATTCTAATTAGAAACTTCTCCCCAGTTGCGGCCATTGAAAAAAAATAAAATCTAATGAGTGTAATGCTACATCCATAAATCACTAGACATTGTGGGCCTCTTAAAACGGTTAATAAGAGTAGAATAGGTAACAAAAAAACCCATTAAATCATGCCACCTACAACTATTGTTTATAGAGAAGCAAAGAATGAAACTCAATAATAAAAACAAATTTCAAAAAATGTAAATTCATTTAGAGAATTCAAACTAAGTCAATAAAAACAAAAATGACTCTCCTTATAAACGTTCACTTCTCTTATAAATAAAAAAATATAATGAATATAAAACTCACCACGGATATATAATCTTCGGAAAAATATTATGATTTGTGTTTTCTTAATGAGTTTAAAAAATAATAAATATAAAACTCACCACCAACATCCAATCTTCAACATATATTATAATTTGTGGTTTATTAATGTGTTTTAGGGGCTCATTTTGAGAAAAATATATTCAAATTCAATTAATTTAGTTGAAGGGGAATTCTAATGTGCTCATAAGCTTTGAGTAATGTTGTGCATGCAACTTGACAGACTAGTAGTTTGCTAGCGAACAATAAATTGATGGATGGAGGGAGGCGAATTAATCTTAACTCTTCGAGTATGGAGGGCCCTAAAATTCCATATTCATCATAGATTCACATCCTATAGGTGCAATATAGAGCCCTATGATTCTCTCTGTAGTTCTATACGTGCGTGTTGAACTCAACTACCCCTACCTACAAGCTTCATTTCAGATTATTTATTTTTTATTTCTTGTTGTGTATGCAGAAATAACCTAGAGGCTGTAACCTATTGTCCTTTCATGTCACACAATTCAATGGTGAGAAGTATGTAATAATTCCATTAAAGGAGCACTTTCTACATATTTAATGACACTACAGGCTCATTATCTAGAATTTAAAGCGAGTCAATATATACCTCACATCAACTCCGCTAAGTCAAAATGGGTTGGAGAGTGGCTAGTATCGAGCTTCATCAGGTAATGGGTAGTGGTAGGTAGAAAATTAAGTGGAAATAAACAAGAATTAATAACGTTTTCAAATAATTATTTCCCATTAAAAAAAAATTTCCCCAATTTCAGGCACATCTTTAAAAATGGGCACAAAAAACTATTAGTCATCAAATACATGTAGAATGCCCCGTGACAGGAAAACTTCCTTTCAAATTCGATCCCTGTGTGTTACACATGTAAAAATTACATTGCATATTCATTTTTAGATGAAAATTAGTTATTGTGATAACAATGGATTTATTCTTCTAAATCAATTTTCACTTGGACAATTTTTACGGAAGATTTGGTAGCATATTATAAGGATACAAGAAGAAATACCTTTTTTAAATAAATGACAAATATGAAACAAAAATGTTCAATTGAATAACACATTGGGGACTTCCAAATATTGAATATCAAGGTAATCAATATTCTAGAGGAGCATAGGATTAATGTCTTCATAGGGACTTTAAAGTATAACAACCAGCATGAGGTTCACCTTTAGGAACCTAATTCATTGGAGAAGTAATTCAAGGTGGAAATAAAAGTTGAAAGCAAAATTATGGAAACAAAGAAGTACACCACTCACAACTATAAATATAGAAGTGTTATTGCTCCTAGCCTCCCACAACCTACATAGGTGACACCACAACAATTCGAGGAAAATAGAAAAAAAGGGCTTTGTTATAGTTTTAATAGAAAATACACTAAGGGTCATAAGTGTGCTGAGAATAAATTAGATTACATATATTGTTAAGATGAGGATTAAAATGAACATGAAACATCAACAGAATAGGATATACACCAAGAACCAACCCAAAAGAAATAATAAATGAATCATATCATATCTTGTAATTCACAGGCAACAATTACCACTCCTCAAACACTCAATATAGAAGAATATATCAAGAAAAAGGTAATAGTACTGGTCAATTCTGGTAGCACCCATAATTTTATTAATTGTAATATAGTCAAGGAATTGAATGGATTTCTATAACCAACACTAAAGTTTCAAGTGATGCTTGCAAATGGAGGAACTATTAATTTCTCAGGGAAGTGCCATAACATCAATATAACCATGGGGGAATATCTATTGAATATTACAATGTTTTCCATTCCAATGGGTAGTGATGATGTTGGATTAGGTGTCCAATGGTTACAATCTTTGGGGATGATACATTTAATTTTCAAGATTTTTTTTTGAAATTTTCCTGGGAACGAAACAAAATTGAATTAATGGGAATCATAGGGGATTGGGAAAGATAATCACCTCTAACAAAATGGAAAATCTTTTGAAGAAATAATAATGAGGCATAATTTCATAATTATGCTCCCTAGATGTTTAAACATTGAAATAATCTATTTCTCCAAATATCCAAAGAATATTTGACAATTATTCCAAGTTATTTAAGATTCCCAAAGGCCTCCCACCTATTCGTGTCCATCATCATGTGATTCACTTGACTCGAGGAAGTGTTCATCCAAACATTGGACCTTACAGATATCCCTATGCCCAACAGAGTGAAATTGAATGTATGGTTGCATAAATTCTAGAGGTAGGTATAATTCAACCTCGCCAAATTTCTTTCTCTACTCTAGTAGTATTGGTATAAAAGAAACATGGATCATGATGTATGTGTCTAGATTATAGGGAGCTCGACAAGCTCGTTGTTAAAGATAAATTTCCATCTCCCGTCATTGATGAATTTTTGAATGAATTACATGGAGAAATGTACTCCACCAATATGGATCTTCTTTTAGCATATGATCAAATTAGAATGAACACTAAAGACATTATGGAAACAACATTCATATTTGATGAAGGTCATTATGAATTTTTGGTCATGCCTTTTCAAGTTTTGATGAATTCCATTTCCAAACCATTCTTTAGATTTGTTTTTTTAGTATTTTCTAATGATATACTAATCTACAACAAGCCTTGAAAGGATCATGTTCAACATGTTTACAGCGTGCTCAAACTATTCGAGGAGAAAACATTATATGAAAAAAACTTCTAAATGCTTATTTTGGGTTCAGGAGATGGAATATTAGGGTCATATTATATCTAATGAGGGGGCCAAGGTAGATCCTAAACAATTTAAATCCATCAAGGAAAGGAGAATCCCCATAACCCTAAAGCATATTCGAGGATTTCTGAGGTTGACAGGGTATTATCGCAAGTTTGTTAAGAATTATGGGAAAATAGTAGCACCTCTAATAACATTACTAAAGAAAGATGCATTTTTTTGTACTCCGGAGTCTTCTAAGTCTTTTGAACATCTTAGAGATTAATGTGCCAAACACCTTTATGGTGGAATGTGATGCCTTAGGATATGGAATTGGTGTTGTTTTAATGTAAGAATGGAGAATCAATTATTTTGAAAGTCATATAGTCGAGCGAAAATATGTACACAAACCTATTTATGAGAAGGAAATGTTGGCAATACTACATGCCCTGAAGCAATTGTGCCGTTACCTAATGGGAAGACTCTTCAAGGTAAAATATATCATAATAGCTTTAAATACTTTTTGTCACAAATATTATATTTATAAGAGAAGAAAAAATGGGCCACTAAGATGTTGGGTTATGACTTTCAAATCATCTACAAAAAAGTGAAGAAAAAATGTTTTTACTAATGCACTCTCAAGAAGGGACGAGGATGTGGCAACATTGATCTATGCAATTTGTATTATCCAAATGTACTGGACAGATGAAGCAAGCGAGGAATGGAATAATGATGAAGAGGTGTGGACACCTATTCCAAAGTTGTCGTAAGATCCCAGTACATATGATACATTTATTCGGAAAAATGAGTCAATATAATAAAAATATCAATTATATCTATGTAATAAGTCCCAACTCAAACAAAATATTATTTTGGAATTTCTCACCTCTCTCATAGGAGGGCACTTAGGATTTTTATAAACATACCAAAGGGTGAAGAAGGAATTTTTTTTGGGATGGCCTTAAATCTAATATCCATATATGTGTGGCAGAATGATTAGTTTTCTAACAAGATAAAGTTAATACAATTAAGATTCTAGGTATGTTACAACTTTTAGCCATTCCAAGTTAGCATTGGGGGGAGGTATCAATGGATGTTATCATAGGTTTATCCAAGTCCAAAGGAAATATTGTCATCATGGTAGTAGTTGATAGACTTACCAAGTATGAAAACTTTTGTGCATTATCTCATCCTTTTAAAGGCAGTACATTTGATACTACATTTATGGAAATAATTAAAAATCTACATGGAAACCCAAAGATCATTTTAAGCGACAGAGATCCCATTTTCACTGGAAATTTTGGGACAAATTTATTTTCTTGGCTTGCTACTCAATTAACTCATAACTCATATTATCATCCTCAATCTGTCATGAATACTATGATAGTGAAAAAATGTTTGGAAGGATATCTTTGTTGCTTTGTATTTGATAAACAAGCACAATGCCTGAAGTGGTTACCTACGACTGAATTGTGGTATAACACTTTCTTCCATACTGTAGAAAAAATGACCCCATTTATGGCACTTTATGGATATCATCCACTGTCTATCACATCATATTTAAGAGAAAATTATAAGGTTCAAGTAGTGGAATATCACATTGGGCATCAACAACAAGTTCTCCAACTCGTAAAGGATAACCTCAATCTGGTTCAAAATCGAATGAAACCACAGGAAAATCAACATCACAATGAAATCAATTTTAATGTATGAAACTGGGTATTTTTAACAGCTACAACCATACAAAAAAATGTCCATAAAGAAAGATAAGAAGGATAGTAAATTATCACCCAAGTGTTATGGTCCTTACAAGGTGTTGCAAAATATTGGTACTATTGCATATAAATTGGAGTTGCGTGCATCTTCCTGAGTACACCTAGTTTTCCATGTTTCATGCTTAAATAAGGTTATCGATGACAAGATCCCAACCCAAACAATACTACCATAAATTGAAGAGGAAGGAAAAATCATATTAGACTCTGAAGCCATCATAAAAACAAAAACCCAATAGCTACAGAATTGATTAATTTAGAGTACCTCATTAAGTGGAAGAACTTACCTGCTAAATATTCTACATGGGAGGATGAGAATTTTATATAGAGTCATCTAGAACTACTCAAGATTTGAGAAAAACACTTTTTTTAAAGGAGAGGAGCATGTTAGGTCCCTATAATATTGGTGTATTACCTTTATTGTTATTGTTAGTATAACCCCATTATTGTTATTGTTGTTCCCATGTAGCCCGCATATTGTTATTGTTTACACCTGACAGAAGCCCACTATTGTCATTGTTGTTCCCTTAAATTATTATTGTTATGTAGGCTCTGATTATTTTGTGACCCTTTAGAGTCCTATATATACCAAGGAGGTTCTTTCATTTGTATCATCTAAGAATTGTTCATTTTTTAACTGTAAGGGATGGTTCCTCCTCGAAGAGGCTAATTTTCAAGCCGTTGATCCATATTTTCTTATGTTTAATGATTTGCTTGCATAATTCCTCCTAGATGACATGTCCACCAAGGAAGTTTTCTTCTTAATATGTTTCGGAAGTGCGAAGCCCACAAAAATTTCAAAATATTGCTGATTTATTTAATAAAAAATGAACTTCGGCATATAATAAATTTATAAAATAAAACTGGTATACACTAAAAAGCTCAAAACGTATAATTTATAACACATCCCCTCTCACACATTTAATATTTTTAGATATAATAAGATATACATCATAATCAACAAAAAAAGATTCAAACGATAACCACCATACAATAATGAAAAATCAATTATGCATACATATTTCATTAATAAATCATTCATGCGTTATCTTTAATTTATAAAACTTTGAAAACATAAATTGTTAACACCAAACTGATAAATTATAGAACTACATGTTTTATCAATCAAACCAACTAATAAATTTCTAAACATAAATAATCACTTCCACAAACTTGACATATTCTCATCCATATATGCACATATATATTTAGGGTAAAGGATTGAATTCAACCACCCAACTTTTACAAGTATTTCCATTGTAGTAAAGCATAATGGAAATCTATTAAGTTTTCTTGATAACAATATTTATAAGGACCATTATAAAATTTGATAACAAGTTTTTATTTTCGTACATGTCTTAACATGTGTTTATGACTCTGATATAATATATCATAATGAAGAAAACGAAATTGAAAATGATTTACAAAGGATGTAACTATAGTTATATGCAGTCACATGACTAGGTTGAGAACCTTTCAAACCAACTATATGAACAACTATTCCAATTCTTTCTTCTACTAACAACCTGCAAGCTAGTACATGATACGACCAATGTGAAAATCCACAAAACTTTAGTTTGTTAGGAATTAGAAGGATCACAATTTCCCTAGTTATGTTCTACTTGGGATTTCTTCTTATTAACTATAGGATTTCCACAATCTGATCTTCATTTTGTCTTGCATCACACCAATATGAGAACCTTTTCTATTCGTCACAATAGATATGCTAATATTATATTAGAGCTCTAAAAAATAGACACTATTATAGTTTATTTAAACTTTAATATATGTAGATTTAATTGTAATTTGTACATGCATACAAATGAAAATTGTGAAGAAAAATAGAGGATGACAAAATAACTTCACACACCCACATAAGACACAAAATATGCTTTGGGAAACCATTTCAGGACAAAACTTAGCTCGAAGGTGAGGTCGCTTTGCTCTCTTTTTTTGTCTAGAAGATAAGGTTGCAGGTACAAAGAAGTAATATATGTTGCCCGTGGCATGCTACAGTGCACATATCCTTTGTTTGTTCTCTACCCACTATCTCTCCTGGCTATCTTTTCTCAGCTATGGAATAAAATTCTCTTGAAAGAATGGAATGCCTCTTCCTCCTAGTGGTCTAGTTATAATACAACTCGATAGCCTACTAGTGGTAAATTTTGACTACATAAAATCTTATCTAGAGTTACAATATAGAATCTTCTAGAGTCTTTTACATCATAAACACATGGTTGGCTCCATTTCCATGAATAATGGGGTTTGACTCGGCATCCTTCTGAATTATAGGTGTGAAAACAAGAAGGTCAACTTCTGAGTGGCATATATTTTTCATACACACTCTGATTGACGCACTTCTTACACCGTTGGAAATATATCTATGTGTAGAATAAGATGAAATGGTGTGGTGCGAGAGAGCCAAATTTTTACCCCAAAAAAAACGTCTTTTGATGCCTCCAAACAATCCCAAAAGGTTTCAGACCTCGTTTTGCCAAACTAGGTTCTGCCAGTAAAAATAGTCCCTTGAGCTAATTCCTCCACTCTTTCCACTCCAAATGCATCAAGATGGATGAAAAACAATATAATTATCCAACTAAGATTAGTTACGAATTTAGAAGGATCATGATTTCTATAGTTATGTTCTACTTTGGATTTCTTCTTACTAACTACAGGGTTTCCACAATCTGATTTTCTTCATTTTGGATCGCATCACACCAATGTGAGAATATTTTTTGCCATTTAGTCCCTCAACTAATCATGTCCCTTATGCATATCATGCTTGCACAACTATTTCATTGACTATAACCCTCACACCCTACCAGCTGCAATCACACTCTACAAGCTTAGAAAGTGTCCCACACTGATTCAAAGCCCCCACACATGCTTATAAACTTAGACAAATGCAAACTTACAAATTCAAAATGGTGGATGCGTTACCGTCTTTTCCTCCTTTCTAGGCATTATTTCTCCCATTGAAATATTTTCTTCTCCCTCATGAGTTAAATATTAGTTTTCACATAGTAATCTTAAGCATATTAATTTAAAGAAGTTGTAAACAACTCTCCATGTATAAATGAGGGAGTTTATGAAAAATTTCATTGTTTCTTTTAAATAATTTCTTAAGTTGATAGTTGTAACTCAAACAATCAAAGATAAAATAAAATGACTAAGTGGGGTAAAAGTTAAATGGATTTATTCATAAAATTGTTTGATGTTTTGATAAGATTGGCAGATGTTTTCAATGATCAACATAAAATGCATTTAATTTGTGCTTTAAGTTAAGCATTTTACATTACCATGATAATAAAGTATTTATCCCAACGATAAACACACCGAACACAATACATATTTACAATTTTCTATAATTTGCTCAAAGTGGAGATATTACCTCTGTTGGGTGTGGAGCCTGATTATCTTCTTTATTCAGGGGTATCACCGCATTGGACCCCAGTTCGTTGCCACCCGTAATATTTGCACTGCATACCTAAACTTTGTATGTATTGCAACATTTTTGGAAATGATAACTCTAATATTCCTAATCATGGTGATCTAATAGCTACCTTTTTGGGAATTGTTGGAACCCTTGAGTATTGGTTGGCTCACAGGTTTTCACTTTCAAAGGTCTTAAACAATAGGTTGAAGCAAGCTAAGATTTTGAGAAAGTGTTTGGAAATTTTGAATGAAAAAGTTCATTTTGTGGTTTGTGCATGCACTCAAGAACTACTCAATTCCATGATGAACACTGAAAGTGACGTTGGGTGTGGATCTTGATTATCTTCTTTATTCGTAGGTATCATCACATTAGACCTTAGTTCGTAATGTGGCGGCAATGCACCCATAATATTTGCATTGCAAGGGGGGTCCTGGGGGGGACAACAACGATATTTAGGAGCCCCCCCCTGGCCAGGGATCAGGGCTAGCGCCCCCAAAGTTAAAAATAAATGTAAAATTTCCTTGTAAAATGTTGTAATTTCGTAGTCAATTTGGGCCATTCATTGGGCGGAGATTTGACGGTAGAAGTTATGTTTAATTTAGGGTTTTTTCCCTAGAAGGCAACCCCTCACTATATATGAGGGAAGTGTATTGCATCTACGTAGATCTATATTCTGAGGGAGAAAGAGAGAGGAGATTGTGTGAGAGAGAAGAGGGAATTACACTGGATCTACTGTAGATTGTATCTCTTCAGTTTGCTGGATAATATAAAAGGAAGGACTGGTTGTTTCTCCATGAACATAACCCAAATTGGGTAAACCACATATATTTGTGTCTCTCTTGTTTTATGTGTTTTCTGTGTTTGAATTTCTGCAATATATTTTATGTGTTCCGCTGCTTTGTAATATATAATTTTCTAACAACTGGTATCAGAGCCAAAGGTCTATTTGGCTAATAAACTCGTAGGAGAGAGGGTTCCTGGTTCGAGTGGGAATAATGGCTGAAGATGGTAGGTTTAGGGTCGAAAAATTTAACGGCCAAAACAACTAGTTGTGGAAGATGCAGATGAAAGATTATTTCTACTAGAGAGATCTATACAAACCATTGAGTGGAAAGGCAAAGAAGATGACGAGTATGACAGAAATAGAATGGGATATTCTCAACAGAAAGGCACTTGGAAAAATACGGCTATTCCTAGAGGCGTCGATAGCCTTTAATATGAAACGATAGTAGAGGGTTTAATGTCGACATTGGTCAAACTATATGCAAAACCCTCATCCTCAAATAAGGTATTTATTATGAAGTTTTTATTTAATATGAAAATGTCAGAAGGTGGATCTGTTGCTGATCATTTAAATGAATTTAATACAATTACTAGCTAGTTAAGTTCTGTAGGGGTAACTTTTAATGATGAAGTTAGGGCTATGTTATTTTTGTGCTCATTTCCAGAAGGTTGGGATGGTTTTGTTATGGCCATTAGTAACTCTATCTCTAGATCTAGTACTTTAAAGTTTGATGATGTTGTCGGTGCAATCCTTAGCGAGGAAATGTGAAGGAAAAAATCCGGTAAGACATCAGGTAATGCTTTGACTACAGAGACTAAGGGAAGAAAAATGGAAAGTGGAAAGAGCCCAGGATATCGCAGTAAGTCAAGGAAAGGTATATCCATGTCTAGATCAGGGATAGTGTGCTGGAAATGTGGGAGGAAAGGATACCTGAAGAAAGACTACAAATCTCAGAAGGGAAAAAAAGTAAACGCGCAGCAAGAAAACAATCATGAAGCAAATGTGAAAGGTGATGTGTTGCAAGATTGTTTGATTCTTTAATTAGAAAATATTATTGATGCTTGGGTGGTAGATTTAGGGGCCTCATTCCATGCCACACCTGATAGGAAAAATTTTCATGATTATGTTCAAGGAGATTTTGGTTAGGCTCGACTGGGTGATGAGAAACCCTGTAAACTCATTGGAATGGCTATAGTTTTCATAAAACAGAAAAATGGAAATCAATGGCTATTGAATGAGGTAACGCATGTTCTAGATCTCAAGAGAAATATAATTTCATCAGGGCAATTGGGAGGTGAAGGTTGCGTAACTACTTTCACAGATAGAACCTAGAAGGTCACTAAATGAGCCCTCGTAATACCAACAGGAGAAAAGGTTGGTACATTGTATTTATGCAATGGTATTTCTAATTATGTTAATGCTTTAACCTATACAGGACAAATATGACATTCTGGAATCATAGGCTTGGGCACATGAGTGAGAAGGGGATGCAGATCCTTCACTCAAGAAATTTGTTGTGAGTTTTGAAGCATGTTGATTTGGAGCTATGTGAAAATTGTGTTTATGGAAAACAGAAGAGAGTCAGATTTGTCAAAGTTGGGAAAGAAAAGAAGAGCGAAAAATTAGAGCTTGTGCATACAGATTTATCGGGACCTACTCAGGTATCATCTCTCAGTGGCTCTCACTATTATGTTACTTTTATTGATGATGCAACCAAAAAAACCTAGATTTATTGTATTCAAAATAAATATGATGTATTTGATACTTTTAAGAAATGGTAAGCTTTGGTTGAAAATGAGACAGGAAAAAGGTTGAAGTGTCTTAGATCAGACAATGGAGGTGAATATTGCAGCAAAGAGTTTGATAGGTACTGTTCAGAAAGTGGAATTCACAGAGAGAAGACAGTTTCAAGAAAACTACAACAAAATGGTGTGTCATAAAGGATGAATGGGACAATCATGGAGCATGCAAGGTGCATGAGATTGCATGCAGGATTGGCTTTAAAATTTGGGCAGATTTTGTAGATACTACTATTTATCTGATAAACAGAGGGCCTTCAAGTTCCTTGGATGGTTGTATTCTAGAGGAGGCATGGATAGGTAAAAAAGTAAACTACTCATTTTTAAAGACTTTTGGTTGTGAAGCCTTTGTCCACATTAATAAAGAAAATAGAACAAAGCTTGAGGCAAAATCAAAGAAATGTACCTTTATTGGATATGTTGTTAATTATTTTGGTTATCTCTTTTATCATTATGAAAAACACAAAATCATTAGGTGAAAAGATGTCATATTCAATGAAAAGGTCTTGTATAAGGATTAGCTGCAGGAAAAGAATCAGGAAAAAGAAAACAGAGAATACGTAGTGCATGATAAGATCAAAGAGAAAATGATGGTGCCTGAAAATCATAATGATCAACTGCCAGAACAACGACCACAACAACAACAAGCACCTTAAACACCTGAAAGTGGTGTTACAAGATCTACTAGGATAGGTATACTCCCTGAATGATACTCTCATTCAATATATTCTGTATTTTTGACTGATTCTGATGCACCAAAATTTTATGACGAAGCACTGTAGGCAGCAACCAGGAAGAAGTGGGACCAATCCATGAAAGAAGAGATGGACTCCTTAGTACATAACCAAACTTGGGACTTAGTCAGGTAGGCTGCAGGTAAAACAACATTGCAAAATAAATAGGTTTACAAGTTGAAGGAAGAAGATTGAGGTAGAAAAAGGTATAAAGATAGACTTATGGTGAAGGGGTTTGCATAGAAAAAGGGTATAGACTTTGATGAAATATTTTCCCCTGTTGTTAAAATGACTTCAATCAGAACTATTTTAAGTCTAGTAGCATATGAAGATTTGCATCTTGAGCAATTAGATGTAAAGACATCCTTTCTCCATGGTGATTTGGAGGAAGAGATATATATGAAGCAACCGCAAGGCTATGAGGTAAAAGGGAAGGAGAAACTAGTGTGCAGGTTGAAGAAGAGCTTGTATGGATTAAAACAAGCTCTAAGGCAGTGATATCTAAAACTTGAAAAGTTTATGTCTGAACAAGGTTATACTAGATGTCACTCTGATCATTGTGTTTATCTCAAAATGAAAAATGATGGAATCTATATTATATTGTTATTATATGTATATGACATTCTTATTGTAGGTTCTAACATGCAGGAATTAAATGTGCTCAAAAGAAAATTGCCAAACTCATTTTCAATGAAGGATTTGGGTGCTGCAAAACAATTCCTTGGTATGAGAATAACTAGACATAGGAAGAATCACAAATTAACATTGTCTCAAAGTGAGTACGTACAAAAGGTGTTGAAAATGTTTAATATGTATAATACAAAACCAATTAGTATACCTTTGGCTAGCCATTTCAAACTAAGTAAGGAAATGTGTCCCAAGACTTAGGAAGAAATTGATTATATGTCTAAAGTTCCATATGCATCAGCGGTTGGAAGCTTAATGTATGCATTGGTTTGCACAAGGCCTGATATTGCACATGCAGTGGGAGCTGTAAGTAGGTACAAGAACAATCTAGGAAAATAACATTAGATGGAAGTGAAGTGGATTCTCTGGTATTTGAGAGGTACCACAAATCAAGAATTATGCTTTGGTGGTTCAAACATTGCACTACGGGGATATGTTTATGTAGATATGGTGGGTGATAGAGATAACAGGAGGAGCACAATAGTGTATGTGTTTATTGTAGGTCGAACAACTGCTAGTGGGGTTTCAAAACTGCAAAGTGTTGTTGCACTCTCAACAATGGAAGGAGATTATGTTGTTGCTACAGAGGCTAGTAAAGAAATGATTTGGTTACAAAGGTTTCTGGATGAATTGGGTAAGAAGCAGGAGTTGGGAAAATTATACAGTGACAGCCAGAGCGCCATACATCTTGCAAAGAACTTTGCATTTCATTCCAAGACAAAACATATACAGCTCGAGTATCATTTCATATGGCTAACATTGGAAGATGGATAGTTGAAGCTAGAAAAGATACACACTAGCCAGAATCCTACAGATATGTTAACAAAAGTTGTACCTGGGGAGAAACTGAGATTCTGCTCAGTTTCAATTAGTATTCAAGCATGATGAAGAAGATGAGAAACAACCAGGTCCAAAGTGGAGTCATTTTCTAGCGAATGAAGCAGCTACGGAGTTTCTATAATCAGTCTTCAAGTGGGAGATTGTTGGGTGTGGAGCTTGATTATCTTCTTTATTCAGAGGTATCACCGCATTGGACCCCAGTTCATAATGTGGCAGGAACACCAGTTGTAATATTTGCACTACAATGGGGGTCTTGGGGTGGTCCTCAATATGGAATGTTAAAAGTATGAATCCTACTAGTGCCCTCCCACCCCTCCTTCAGGTACTTCCTTCTTGGAAGATTTGTTTGCCACTACAGGTTTGGGAGTACGCCCCTGTCTCTCTCTACTATTTAGGTATCCTAGTTAATCCTAGCAAACCATCTAACATCCTAGAAGGGAACGCTAGTAGCTATCAATATTAAATGGCATGTTTCCCAGTGAACCAATATAGTCAAGTTAAAGCAAATCCTCAGTAACCTGTATATCCATCAATATTATCCCTATCCATAAATAGAAAAACCATCAGCCGATTTTTTCAAACAAGGAAATTACCCTACTTATATTCGAAATAAGTTTATTTAATTTGTATCGGGTGTCGAGATAACTCAATCAGTGTTCACTAAATAGTTCATCTTCCAATGAGCTTATTGAGAACGGTGTGAGAATGATGAGGGGTTGGATAATGTTGGTGTTCATAATTGTTATAGACATTTTTGTGCCTTACAGCATGAAGCATGAAATGTCCATAATCTAAGGGATCCAAAGTCCCTAAACATGTTGTTCCTACCCCTAGAGGAACAAGGTCAGCAAACCACAGCACTGAATAAAGGTTCTCCACCTGAAAACACTCAAAAACAAGGCAATTGTGGATCATGTCAACTGCTCCACTGAGCATCTGCGCTGAATGTCAACTGCTCCACTGTGTACCTGCGTTGAATGTCAACTGCAAAGAAGGCTACCTGCGTTGGGCGAGTTTGGACATGTGGCACAGTCATTCCTCAAGGTGTCAATGCCCAAGAAGATTCCAAAATGACACTTTGATCAGGGAATTCGACTGGTGATGAGTAAGAGGTTCTAGATCTCCAAGTGGACTCAAGAACTGAAGAAGAACTGAAGTTGGAGAGGACACTAGTCAGCTTCATAGCCTCAAGTTGACTCATCCTTTCTCCAAAACTCCTATATATAGATCTCTCTCATGAGGTCTAAGGAGGCTGAAATCTTGTGAATGTAAAGAATTGTTGTTGGTTTGAGTTTAGAACTATTGGGTGATTTGCTTTGAAGGAGGTGAAGAGGAGATTTCTTTCTGCTGGGAAGGTGATGCTGGATTGGGCCTCTTATGGTTGTATCACTTCCTGAACCTTACTTCTTCCATTAATAAAGCATTTGAGGTTCTTCTATATGCATGTGCCTCAATGATGTATTGCTATACTTATGTATTTGATTTATTCTAATCCTTGAATCAATTATGAATGTATGCTTCTTGTAGTTTCCCTCTCTTTCAATTTTGCAGGATCTTGGTGTAGCTGGGCCAGTGAAAGAGCAAGGAGCTGGGAGCAAGCAGCAAAGAGAGAAGATTGGATCAACCATTAGCAAAAGACATCGGTTAGTGGATCTCTTTGTCCCCTCTTTTACATCTCATAAAGAAGTAATCTCAGATAGCTTTGCTTTGATTGTTGCTAAGGAACTATCACCCTTAGAGTGGGATAGGGTCATTCCGTATTGGATACTTTTCCCAACAACAAATTGGCGACTCCACTAGGGAAGAACTTGTTTATTCATTTCATTTGTGTTTCCGTCATTTGTTTACCTCATAGACTTGACAGCAATTCTTGAACTGCATCTTTCCCGGATGCAAAGTAAAAGTTGCTGCTTTGATCCAGTATGTTGGACTTGTCTATGATCTAAACTAGATCCACAAACGATTTGATTGATCCTTGCGAAAGATTTGTTAAAATTTGGGCTGACGAGAAGAAAATTATCGTATAGACCCGTTAAAAATAATGAGAAGACAAGTATCGTTAAAATTGGACTAGCAAGACGACAAGTAGCTGTGAACACCCAAAGAAAAGCAGTGGTGAGAAGGAGGAGGGGCAACCTTGAAATTGTATTTTATACCTGGGGGCATGCAACCTTTTGGAGTGCAAGCAAGGGGCGACTATTTATTTTTTAAATTTTTACGTCCTCCCTTTAAACCTGTAGGTCTAACCCTTTAAACTCGTAGGATTAGCCGTTTCCGAACTTGCATAAAGAAAGGAGGGGGGAGCAAAGCTTAGTGAAGATGAAGCTCCATAAAAAATAGAGATCTCACAGGAGACATTTCTTATCTTATGACTGGTAAATCGAGCAGTTTTGGCATAAAGTTCATGCTCATTAAAAAATAAACGCAAGATCCGAGCAGTTTTAACGCGGTCTTCATGCTCGTTAAAAAATAAATATAAGCAGTGAGCAATGTTTCCTCCAGAGTTTAAGCTCATTTTTAAATAAAAAATGAACCTATCTCGATAAATAACCACTGTGATCGTAAATTTATCAGCCATAAAAATCCTTGGTCGTGTTTTGCACCTACCACCTCCACTTTCATTTGGCCGATCGTTCACTTCCATATGATTGTTTACCCATTTTGAGGAACAGCTGCGAAGAGTGATTTCACCTAGCCATCCTTGTGACACTGCCGTGATTGGAAAATTCCAACTTGTACCTGGAATCTGCTGCTATCCCTGTTTATCACTCGTTCCTCAAAAGACGAGTCTTCTTTAAGCTCTTTTCAGCTGACTCGTAAAATATGAAAAGATTGCCGAGTTTTGGCCTTCCAGCTCGTTAAAGGATAGGAAGAGCTATCCCTCCTCTAGATTTTAATCTTTTTGGACCTGAGGGATTATTGCACAAAAAGGTCGAGCGCTTGTTTTATTCGGCTCGTTAAAGTTATCGCAAACTCATCCCTTCTGTATTGTTTTATACTTTTTCAGACTTAAGGGATTAGATGACGAAAACGGAATTTTGGAGTTAACTTTATGTATCTTTTCAGACTCTCTAAAAATGAAAAGGACCGAGTTGTCTTTGTCGCTAGACTCGTTAAAATGATTAAATAGCGACAAACTTGTCTTTAGACAAGAACGAGTTTCCCTATGGCTAAGCTTGTTAAAACATAGCGATGGGTTTGCCCGAAGGGCAGGTTATAGAACAAGCATATGTTATCCTCCTCAAGCTTGACAAAATTAAAGAGGTACTGGTCAGAAATGACTGGGGAAAAATTGGGGGAATCTCAAAGCTTTAATGGTAGCAAGTCGCTCTTGAACATGACACTTTTCCTCCATACCACATCGGGTCGGGTTGTTTCATTCACCGGTCTCATCACCATGGTCTCGCCAAACCATCCACATTTGGGGTAATGCTACTGATCCATCGCATCAGTGTCGTTATATGTTCAAGAGATGTTGTTCAGAAAGAGTCAACCGTGTCCCATCCACTACCATACATCATCTTTCATCCTTTCATGACCGCCACCCTGAATCATATTTCACAGATTGTTTTCACCTCCATTAAAATCATTAGCTCCATTCCGTGTCACTGATGTCGGATTCATTAAGGCCCTCCTTTGACGGATCGCTTCTTGTCGACTTCAGCTCATTATCCAAGAAGTTGATCTAGGAACAACCCCCTCAGTACTTTGAAGCTTGCATGCCTCAATGGCAAGTTTCTCACTTCCTGCGACAGGTATACATCAATGACCTTCGACCAGAAGATTTTGCGTGGTGTTCGACGCCAAGTCCTTTATTCACACCACGTGAATTGTACTGCAGTACCTTGAGGGTCATTATCATTATCGGTGATTCCTCTCGTGCTTGTTAACGGTTTACATCATTGACCGGTAATCAAGCGATGTCTTTCCATGTTCGACTTCAGCGCAATTCTCACATGGATCGACTTGTACTTAGAGTGAAGATCGAACGAGTTTGAAGACCCCGGATCTAGTTTCATCCATCCGGGCTGCGATATATATTCAGGAAATATAAAGACATTTGACATGTACATCATTGCAGAAGATGATCATCCTACTCAAAGGATGATAATTTTCACCAAAATTATCATTCTACCATCAGACGATCGTCTGTTCTATGTACCAAAATGAATTTATAAAGCTGAGCATGGGAATGCCCGCCTCAGCTAGATCATGAAAACGATATGAAAAATAACGTATTGTATTTTATTACAGGTCACCTCTCAGCGATTGAAGGAACTTCGGATCCTCCTGATAAAGCATTTCACCCGATAAACGACCTCATACTTTAGGGGGCAACTGTTATAGACATTTTTGTGCCTTACAACATGAAGCATGAAATGTCCATAATCTAAGGGATCCAAAGTCCCTAAACATGTTGTTCCTACCCCTAGAGGAACAAGGTCAGCAAACCACAGCACTGAATAAAGGTTGTCCACCTGAAAACACTCAAAAACAAGGCAATTGTGGATCATGTCAACTGCTCCACTGAGCATCTGCGCTGAATGTCAACTGCTCCACTGTCTACCTGCGTTGAATGTCAACTGCAAAGAAGGCTACCTGCGCTGGGCGAGTTTGGACATGTGGCACAGTCATTCCTCAAGGTGTCAATGCCCAGGAAGCTTCCAAAATGACACTTGGATCAGGGAATTCGACTGGTGATGAGTAAGAGGTTCTAGATCTCCAAGTGGAAGCAAGAACCTCCAAGTGGACTCAAGAACTGAAGAAGAACTGAAGTGGGAGAGGACACTAGTCAGCTTCATAGCCTCAAGCTGACTCATCCTTTCTCCAAAACTCCTATATATAGATCTCTCTCATGAGGTCTAAGGAGGCTGGAATCTTGTGAATGTAAAGAATTGCTGTTGGTTTGCGTTTAGAACTATTGGGTGATTTTCTTTGAAGGAGGTGAAGAGGAGATTTCTTTCTGCTGGGAAGGTGATGCTGGATTGGGCCTCTTATGGTTGTATCACTTCCTGAACCTTACTTCTTCCATTAATAAAGCATTTGAGGTTCTTCTATATGCATGTGTCTCAATGATGTATTGTTATACTTGTGTATTTGATTTATTCTAATCCTTGAATCAATTATGAATGTATGCTTCTTGTAGTTTCCCTCTCTTGCCATTTTGTAGGATCTTGGTGTAGCTGGGCCAGTGAAAGAGCAAGGAGCTGGGAGCAAGCAGCAAAGAGAGAAGATTGGATCAACCATTAGCGAAAGACATCGGTTAGTGGATCTCTTTCTCCCCTCTTTTACATCTCATAAAGAAGTAATCTCAGATAGCTTTGCTTTGATTGTTGCTAAGGAACTATCACCCTTAGAGTGGGATAGGGTCATTCCGTATTGGATACTTTTCCCAACAACAATAATTGGTGTTCCGGAGCTCTTCATTGTAATTTTTCTAGAGCTCTTTATTGTTTTTGGCCAGTTCTCCACCTCACAAGTTCCACCTCTCCTACTTTCATTGTCAGTGCTTTAATGTGAGCTTTTGATTCTACACCTGTAAGGGTTTGAATTCTAGTTGTTTGCACACTCGAGGATAGTTTTAAAACCATTAAATTTGACTAGATATTTTATTTTCAAAATGTAGTTCAGCTTCTACTTTGAATCTAGGTTGTTGGGTTTATGCCCATAGAGATTTTAATTCCAATTGTTTACATGGTTATGGTTAATTCTGACACAATCACAATATATAAGGTTAAGGCTACTTTAAAATTCCGTTTTTATGTCTGTGATAAAGGTTAGTGTTATATATTATGCAGGATTTGAATCAGGGTTGTTGGTTTTTCATTAGAGAGAGGTTGTTCTTATAGCTGCACCCTGTCCCAACCACCATATAGGCTAGTTAAAGTTCTTGTTCTTTAGTTTTATGTGTTTAAACTTAGACTATTGGGTTTTTTAAAAGAAGATCTTGAACAATGCTTATTTATATAATTACACTTTCCAATCACAATATAGATTGGTTTAAACATAGATTAGGTTAAAACGCTCCATGAAGGCCCCGCAGCAGCGAGAGGCCAAATGTTCGGTATTGACATCATTACACTCTATCCTAAACACTAAGCCACAACAGGACCTTAAACATCTCCACCATTCGAACTATAGAATGACCATTTTGAAGTAATAACAACATTTAGAGAACGAATAGATATGGATATCTATTTAAAACACTTCTTGCAAATATCTTTTTTTCAACTTGTATCAGTGAATGATGAGTTGCTGTAGATATGAAGTGATAGCTTCAAGAAGCGATCAATTTCCATGCTTCGCGATGCTTTATTGACTGCTGGTTTACTATCTTTAACGACATGTGTGATTTGAGGAATGAAAATCATATAGTGTATTGGGTCGGATTGGTTAGGCCTAAATAGAAGTTAATAGTTTCTTCCAACACATCGATTCAAATTTAATCACCTCGAGGATAATGGCTTTGCAGCTCAAAGATCATTGTTTTCCATGTGAAAGTAATTTTGGCATGCGTTATTGATAGTTATCCCGATAAAGTAACATGCATTATTTTCGGGACGAGACAGATATTGCGTTATTGACAGTTATACCGATAAAGTAACATGCGTTATTTTCGGGACAAGACAGAGGTTTACAGTATATATACTTATTTCAGAGTATTGCATAGTTACTTTATTTTAGATTTCACAATGTTAAGATAGAGAAACTTAGATTTATAGATTTATATGGTTACTTTATTTCATAGTTGAAATATATCAGCTTATAAAATTTAAATCTAAAGGGGAATGATTACAATTCCATGTAGTCACTCAATATACATTCAATAGATAATATGTTTTTTCCCATATTAAAATTATTTTTTATTATTTTCTCAAAATATATATATATATATATATATATATATGCTTTCTCAATCATTTTCTCTTAAATCTTATCTAAAACATAAAAAATAATCCAGGTATAAAGTTGCTCTCTTTGTTTGTTAGTATGTTAATTTATGACTTCATGACCTTCTCTCAGGCGAAAATATGTTTCTTAAGTGAAAACCTATTTCTTAGGCATAACCTATCTATTCATAAATATGGTATTTAATAAATAAATTATAATTAAATGTTTAAAATTTTCAAGTTTCAAAATTTATGAATTTATGGGGTTTTCTTATCTTTACTTTCTAAACATTAGCTTTTATCCAAGATTTAAAAGGATTCATATATAAGCATTGAGATTTTAATATTTCACTAAAAATGGAAGTGTGAATGTTTAGAAACTAATGGGATGATATAGAAGCCTAAGATCCAAAAATAATGACAATTGATTCCAAGATAATAGGAGTATGAGTGCAAAGAAAGCATGTCCTCAATATAGCATATGGGGATAATAACTAAGTGAACATAGCTAAGCCTAAAACTCTAACATAAAATTTGAAACCTTAAATATGGAGGTAGAGAACATTTATTAGTTCATGACTAGAGTGATGGGAGTTGTAAATAAACTTACTATTCATGGAGAGAAGATTGAAGATCATAAAATTGTTGAAAATGTTCTCAAAATGAAATGGTTTTAATTACCATAGAAGTGTCCAAAAATTGTTGACAATGTTCTCAAAGTGAGATGGTTTTAATTACCATAGAAGTGTCCAAAGATATATTTAAACTAACAATAAAATAATTGATGGTTTCTCCCTTATCCCATGAATCAAGAATTAATATGAAAGAGGAGTCCTCAGAACATGCCTCCAATCCTTTTATTGATTAGTGGAGGTAGCAGTAGAGAAAAAAGAAGTAGAGGTCAAAGAGATAGATGTAATAATTAAGTTAAAAAAAGAACAACATGAGAATACTGAGGACAACCAAATCAATGTATACACTCTTAGAATCAAAGGGGGAGAGGCAAAAAATGGATAGAAAAATATAAAGTCCAATGCTAGTACTATAAAAATAGTATGGACCTTATGAAAGTGAATGTAGAAAGAAATAGTTATACTTGAGTGGGGATAGTTAAATATGAACTAGAACATATTTAATTTCTCCAACATTGAAAAAGGAACATATGAGAAAATGTTTATTTCATGTCAAATCATTGATGAAGATCACAACAAGAATGTTTGGTTGATAGATAAGGCCTCAAATCTTATGATAGGTAACAAAGGAGGAATTTCTAGTATTGATAGCTCTATTAGCTTTGCAATTAATTTAGGAGATGACTATCAAGTCAAGGAATTAGGTAAAGTTGGTCTGCTTTTCTTAACTAAGCAAGATAACAAGAAAGACAATGTTGATGTCTTTTGTGTACCTAATCATAGAGAAAACCTAATAAGTGTAAGATAATTGAGAAAAATAGTTATGATGTTAGATCCAAGGACTTCACGTGAAAAATCTTACATAAGCCACCTAGTGGAAAACTTATTACAAAGGTACAGATGACCAAGAACAAAATTCTTCCATTGAATCTAAGAAGCGCAACTTCATCATGATCATATGCAAAAAAGGTCCAAGCACATATGAGACTTGTGGAATTTTAGGTACAATATCCTACCTTTTAGGAGTCTTAGTCTATCAAAAAAAAATAGGTTAAGGGATTTGTTATATTGAATAAACAAACTAGACCTTGTAAGGACTACATCCTTGGGAAACATCAAAGAGACAAATTTCCAATAGTATTATCCAAAGAGCATCTAGAACTATTCTACATAGATGTATGTGAACCAATGCAAACATAGTCCATTGTTTGAAGTTTAAATTTTCTAATGTTTATTGATGATTTTAAAAGGAAATTTTAGGGATATTTCCTCAAAAAAAAATATGAAACATTTAGAAAGTTCAAATAATTCAAATTTGTAGTAGAAAAAAAAGTAAATATATCAAAGTGCTCATATTAAAGATGCAGGAGAGTATAACTCAAATGATTTTAAAATGTTGATAGACAACAAGGTATTAGAAAGAAATTCACCACCAATTAGACTCTATAACATAATGCAGTGGCTAAAGGGAAGAATCATACCATCATGAACATGTCAAGGGGTCTGATAAAATCCAAAATTCTCACTAGAAATTGTTTCTTGTTCAAAGTTACGTGTCTCTTGCTTCAACACTTTTGGTTGTATTGTATATGCACATGTTCTAAAAAATCTAGGAAAGAAACTTGAAAGTAGGCGAGAAACATATATCATCATTAGGTATATTGAATATTCCAAAGCCTACACATTGTATAACCAATCACCAAGAAATTTATGGTCAGTAGAAATGTGAAATTATTGGAGGAAAAAAATTGGAGTGACCAAGTAAATGAAATAATGGAAAACCAATATCCATTTCTCTAGATAGATGAACATGTGAAAAGTTTAAGACATAACATGTATCACACCTTCACTTTAAGGTTATAGATGCAAAGATAATAAGAAGAACTTTCAAATAGTTCTTCTTTAGTGAGAAATTAAAAAAATAGTATTTCTTGTAGCAATGAATTAGTAACTTTAGTGAGAGACAATGAGCTTGAGGGAAATATATGAGCATTGTGATGACATGCATCAAAAATCTCACTTTTCCTTATTATCCTATCAACCTACTTATTGAAAGAATATCATTGGGTACAAGTCATGAATCAAGACATTAAACCCATTGAAAGGAACAAGACATGGAATCTTGTTGATTTCTCAGTAGATAAAACCAAAAATTTCCTTAAGTGGGCCTATAAGAAGAAACCAAATGAGAGAGGCAAGATAAAGAAACATAAAGCTAGGCTAGCTGTGGAAGGGCTTTCTCAACTATGAGGTATTATCTATCATGAAAGCATTGATCGATAGTAAGGTTAGATATTGTTAGAGTTATTAGCTATAAACACCCAGGAAAAAAATGGATATCTTACTAGATGGTTGTGAAGTAATCCGTTTTGAGTGGAAACTTAAAAGAAGAGGTGTATATAACTAAGCCACGAGGATTTGAAGTAAAATTCTAAGAGTAGAAAGGGTACAAGCTAAGAAAACCTAGTATGGCTTGAAACAAGATATAAGAGATTGGTATAGTTGAATTAACTCTTATTTTCTTAGTAATAGGTTCATCATGAGATCAACAAGGTAAGGTTCTTACAGTTTGTATTTTTGTTGATATGATATTTAATGTAAATATGATGTTAGATGACTCCAAAGTTGTAATGAAAAAAGAGCTTGAGATGAAACATAGGTCTCTTGAATTACTTCTTCGGAATTGCATTTAAACATTTTTCTCAAGACATTTTTATATCTTAACAAAAATATGCTACAAATATATTAAATATTTCTACCATGAAAAAATGCAAACAAAAAAAACATTTATTACAAAAGGAAAAAAATTAAGCAAGTGGGATAAGGGACCAAAAGTTGATTCAACATATATAATATGCATGTAGGCAACCTCATGTACATTACTACAACTCTCTCTAGAAAGTTGGAGAAAGAATTTTAAAGTATATTGCAAGCACAACTGATTATGGATTGTGGTACACAACTTGTGAACAAAACACAATTATGGGACACATAAACATCAACCTTGTGGTAGGATTGATGATAAGGATATAACCTATGCTTTTCATGTAGGCTTAAATTTGATTTCATCTGAAAGTAGAATTTGTCTAAAGATATTCTACATAAGAACAATATGCAGGAGCTAATACATCATAATTCAATGCAATATGGTTAATAAGACAATCCCTATCACATTCAAAGTACCTATCACTTCATTCACCATGTTGTGAGAAATTGTCACATTTTCATTAAAAATTGTTTTTGATTTTGAGTTTCAAATACAACACTCAACAATATGCATTGTGCCACACTTAGCAATATGCACTATGCTAAGCAATATAAAGTGAGATGAAAGAGGAATTGTAAAATGTAATTGTTTCTATCAATATAGATAATTAGATAATAGTTATAGAAATGTATTGGAAGTTAATTATTTTACTAAACTAGTGCCTAACAACTTCATACCAGGTTGTTATCTTTTTAATGGTCGGAAGCACCAACTAAGCCCTAGTAGTTTCTAATTTTTTGGTTAATATATCTATGTTCACAGCAATAAGACACCTCCCATGAATGTGGTTGAAGGTTATTTACTAGCATATTAATATACCTACAACAAAATTGAAGTTGGCTGGGCACGATGGTTTAAACAGCTAGGTTAGAATCTTCTCCACTTCTTAAATCTATAAGAAGATATTTTAGCGAGATAATTAAGCAAGCAATCAATGTATTCTATGTTTTTAACATTTTTATTTTTTTATTGTTTTTTATTTTATACATCATTGGTTGGCTTAACACCATGTATTGAGCACCATTGTAAAGCTGAAAACAGTAATTCTGTTTCTGTTAATAGATTGAGAAAGGTTTTTTGGCTATATGGTTTATATACATTGTTAAAACTTATGAAAAATGTGAATTTATTATTCCAAGTTAAACAATAACAAATGCTAGATAACCTATAAAAATTATGAAGTTATTATGCCAGGTTAAACAATAACAGATGCGAGAAATCATCACCCTTCATTAAAAGAATTGATAATGGCTTGCCTATTCAGGCCATTGTATTGATCTAACAACTGGGTCATAATTGAACACAGGCTTTGTTTGTAGAGATGAGTAGACATGTCCAGCATGACACTAAAAGCTTCAGCTTAAATTTATTTAGTGAATGTGGAACACACCTCTCAAAGAAAGGTCTTTTATAAAAGAGTAGCAAGAATAATCCCCTAACTTGGTTTTTTTTAAATTAAACCTAGAGGAATCCAGCAGATCTATCCCTGAAACTAGGTAAGTTATTACCAATTGAGCTATCCACTAGGTAAGTTATCTAAATTCTAAAGAGAAAATTACAAGGAAAGTATTTTTGTCATTCATTTGGTCAAACGACTATAACTTTGTCATATTTCAACTCATTAATTTCTTGTTACTATCCACATTTTAGATCGTTGCCTGTCAATTTGAGAACACAAAGAGGTATATATGGCGGGATGGTTTATTTGACATGAAGGCTCAAGGGCGTTTGAGTCACATTACTTTAATGTTAATGTCATTAAAACAAAATTTCCCAAAGCATTTAAGAAACACTCAAACATGTCTCGAGACATTGTGAAGGTTCACCATTTTGCGTAAATATTTTTGTTTGATTTCCAATATCAGGCTTACAACATTATTTTATGAGATTAATCTCATAGATTTGTACATAGTGTTACAATGTTTAAAATTTCTATGATTTATCGGCCTTTGTTAACATCGTTTTGTCCTGGAAATCTTTTAAAATTGCATGCAGACAAACATCAATTGTTTTTCCTTCTATAGTGGTCTTATTCCAAACTGGTTATTGAATGCAAACATTAACATATACCATAATAAAAATCATTTTCATTTTCCAAAAGCCCAACGAGTTCAAACATCCTCTAATTATTTGATAGAAACCTCAAAAGACAAGAAATGCGGAGATTAGCAACTAACATAAAATTACAATGGTAGGTAAGTTGGTGAAACCCTCAACACGTAAATCTCAGAACCCTTATTTCTAAACATTAAATTGACATCAATCACATTAAACATTTAATCCCCTTCCAATTTTTCAATGCGACCAGTGTGGCAAACAAATTGGAATAAGAATTTTGTACCATGCAAGGAGTATTTCCTTTATAATTTAAATCTTACAAAGGTCAGTAGAAAGAGTGATGATCCACGAACATAATTTGAAAACTATCATCATATAATGAGATTAAAAAAGGGCATGTAAGGGCATTTTTCTAGACTATATTTAAATTATAAAATTTATTTATGTAATCATAAATATATGATGGTGAAACAGTTGTTTCAACCGGAGAATGTGATAGTTGTTCACCAGTTTTTATTGTTGAAACTGGTCAACCATGTGGACTTTGTTAAGTTTATGAAGACATGACCCATTTATGCCAAGTTAGAAAAGTATCAATCCTACCAGGTGCTGTGAAAAATCACTAAAATTCAATAATACTAAATTTAAAATGAACATTGACAGAGAACACAATCAACTAGCTGAATAGCTTTCAAAGAAGGGATTTCAAGGAAATATGGGAGATATGAACATTGATATAATTTTGGATGACAATGTTCTAGACGTTGGGAAATTTCCATTCCCTGGGTAATTCCTATGTTTATCTTTTTGTACAATTTTGTACATCTTTTGTTTTTTCTGAATTTGTTGGCCACATAGTCAACCTGGTGGCGAGTGGATTTTAAAGATATGGGTGGTCATGGGGAAAGCTTATTTTATCCAAATTGGCCATACTGATGGATGAATTACTCCTTTTTATCCCCTTCTAATTCTAATCCATGCTGCTCACTGGACATATGTGTTCATATAATGTTTATTGTATATCTTGGTTATTTTGAAGGGGTAGCAAATCTTGCTCCTCCAGATGGAACTATGATGATAAGGATGGATGATGACTATGCTTGTATATGATCCAATATGATAATATATATAGCTTTTTTTGTACTGGAAAAAAAAAAAAAAAAAAAAAACAAAACAAAACAAAACAAAACAAAAAAACAAAACAAAAAAAAAAAACAAAACAAAACAAAACAAAAACAAAACAAAACAAAACAAAACAAAACAAAACAAAAAAAAACAAAAAACAAAAAAAAAAAAAAAAAAACAAAAACAAAAAAAAAAACAAAAAAACTGGTCTGAAGTTTTTTTGAAAGAGTGAGGAGAACACAATGGAATAAGTAGTTGCAACTACCAACTCATAAACATATATTTAACATGCACAAAAAAGTTATATATACTTGCTACATATAAAACAAAAGTTTTCAACAATTAATTTAGCATTAACAAATACAACATTCTTTTCATAGCAACAAGCAACATATCCTAACAAAATCCATTGGAGTTGTTGCAATGATAAAAAACAAAATTACAAAATCTAGACAATACTTTTCTTATTGATCAAATGATGTTACATATAAATGCATGATGTTTTGTCTAAATATAGACAAAACGACTTGGAATTGGTTGAGAGAATATATCAACCACACAATAATATAGGATTACTAGTTGGAGACACTATCTCATCCATCCATCTAAGCCTAAACAAACTCATAGATAATAGGAACATATTCATATTGAGACAAGTGAGAATTATTATTCTAAGACTTCCCCTTAATGACTACTTGTCTCAATCTCAATTAGAACAAAATAGACATCTAATACACCTTGGTGTTTACAAATAATATCATAGTGTTCACATACATATAAAGAAACAACTATCCACCAAAATGCAAGGGTGCACAACTTATGTCCCTTCATATACATAGTTAATTGAACATACATATACTTATACATATACCTCCCCCTTCATCATCATAATCATCATCTCAGGTTTTATAACCATGTTTGGGGTTTTCTATCCTCAACCATGACTAGGGTCTTCTCATCAAGTGGTCTCTGGGTAACCACAAACCTACACTACAAAGTCATTTATATGGATATTACTCATGTACAATTAAAATATCCCTTCATGGAGATAGAAGGTACTCCTTCAACTCAAACATAACTCTCTAAACTTGTTTATAAACATATGATATTGAGTCTACAATTATTCAACCCATTTTTACCTACATAATTTTACCATTCAATCTTAGCTACCATTCCAACCTCTACTATTATAGTGCCTCCAAAAGCATTGCATTTGAATTATTCTTCTCTTCCCTCAATATTTATTCACAATGGGAATTCTTCTTTTCTCTCTTATACTTGCATACAATTTATTATTGATATCCATATAAAAATAAATCCATCTATCGAGGTACATGGGTACCATACAATGTACTCGTTAGTTCTCTAGGAATCCTTTTCATTTACATGGTTCATCAATCATGTTAAACTTTCTTTGACTTGGTACCTTACATTCTAAATCCATTTCACATTTTAACTTCTTCAATTACACATCATGCTTAGATACGGGTACACCTACCACCCTATAGCTACCTAGTGGTTAATTCCACAATTTGATAAACACTACATTCGTAACTCTATAAGGCTCACAACACACCTAGGTGCCAATGAAAATTAACCTGGACCAATACTTTGGGATGTTATATACTATTGATCATGTACCCCTTAAAACACCTATGCAACATTACAATATTCTCAATTCAAGTATAACAAGAATTGAACAACACAAATATTTATCATCATTCCCATATAAAAATCATCCATCCAAATACTAAGACCATTTACACTTCATCACAATTCATCACTTTCTACTACTTCTTTACCTCTCTCTTTTTTTCTATAAAATTATGCACAAAGGTGGTGCCTCCGTCTTTTACATCTTCAACATTTATGTTTAGTCTCTACATATGTGATTTGTTAGAGCAACCAATTCTAACTAAACCACTATAATTCATAATAAATTGGCTAGACTCAATACAACAATTATCTCTATTAATTTCCAAAACATGACATAAAGAGAAACTCTAATAATTGCAAGAAATTCATACTTTTTATCAGCAAAAGGGTACCATTTCTTCAAGCTTTGAGTAAACTATAGCTTTTATATTCTCATAGTCCAAAATTTTCTTTAGCTTCCTTGATTTCTTTGCAGCAGCTATCGAATCTATCAGTGGTTGAATGCTTCTATTGGCCACTCCACATATCAACTCCACTTTCACTATGCATACTCATCATCACAATTATTTTACAACAAATACTCAGCCACAATATCCATTAGCACAATCAGTAGTAGCATAAAGGGGAAAAATCAATTCATGGGTTTTGAGTTGCATTATGAGGACAATTCAAAACATTCCCTTCTCTTGCATGGATCATTCACCAAAAAGTTATGTGAGCTCCACCGAAGGCTTCCATCATTGTCGTATAGTTGGCTACTACACTCATTGGACTACTCATGCTCTCCACTCTCACTATCATAACCTTTGATGCACACATCTTTTCCAATGACAATTATGTTTATACACCATTCTTGGCCTCTTAAACATGCCAACGCTCCAAGATTATTGTAATAGTTTCCAGATGATATATAATTCATTCCCAAAGTCGTAGTCATTGATATAAATTAGAACATGGTAGAATTCCTTAATGAAACTTCACATAATTTCTTCATGGGCTCGTTCAACATACAAATTATTAATTCTTTGCACAACAGATTCATAATACTTCACAACACTAACAGGCACAATCTCATATGTAATGTTCCCAAAATTAAAAATTTTACATTTTTTTTTAACACCACTTCGCAATAGCTTCAAATTGGGCATACCACACAATACATACAACTATTCTATACTTCTTGTGCCTCCTCACAACCCATCCACAATATCAAACTTGTAACAATTATCCATAGTAATAGAGAAGGCCTCCTAATATGTATGTAGCTCAACAAACGCCTTGTATATAAAGAAATAAACAACATCATCTAATCGAGGTTCCATGTGCTTCTGTTGTTGTGGAAAAGCAATTAATTTATGTCATTGGGTGCTCCTACAAACACACCTCGCAAGGGCCATCACATCCAATTGAGACAGTGTTCAATAAGTAGCATGATAACCACTCCATAACTCCCATAAAAAAACATGACTCACACCAACTCAATTCCTCTTGAATCAACTCCATAGGCACTTAACAATATGATGGACAAACAAGAAATTAACATCACACAAGACTATTGCTCATATGCCCGTGGGCCCTTCCATAAGGGAGTCAACCTAAGTAGCCTCTCATACTAACACATAAATACAAAATACGCACAATACACTTCTTGTTTATCAAATGAAGTTACATATAAATACAAGAAGTGTTGTCTAAACAAATACAAACCAGCTTAGACTTGGTTGAGATAATATCTCAACCACAAACTAATAGATGACTATTAGTTGGAGAGAATATCTCACCTCTCCAACTAGGCCTAAAAAAACTCCTACATAATGGAAAAAAACTCACATTGAGAGAAGTGGGAACTATTATTCTAACAATAAGTACAACTCATGAGCTTGCAACAACAATAATAGTGATAGCCCATAGTGTTGCAATAATAATAACAATAAACAAAGTTGCAACAACAATACATTACAATATAGTTATAATATTCATATGCTACAATAGAGTTGTAGCAAAAATAAATAGAGTTAGGACAACGATCTTATATCTACGTGATGGTCACTTACAGGGATAATCTCAATAAACTCATTTGACAAGCATTAAAACTAGGTATCTGTGGTGATATGTGCCGAGGTGTTAGGGTTTTAATGTTGGTTTCTAATGACTGATCGTCATGTAGTTTCCAACATGGCCCAACTATGTAAAGTCTCACACACTCCATATAGAAAATATTTCATGTTACATGGATGATAAGATGTTAATGAAATATGCTAGATTTATGACTTGTCATTTCTACAGCTAAATTAATGTAGTGTTACTCCAACTTACAAGCCACTACATTCCGAAAGCTCTGGATACTCATTTTCTTTTGAGAGTAGTCATGGTTTGTTTTGAGTCAAGAAACACTTGAAAGAGATTTGGAGGGGAAGTGCCAAGAAGTAGGAGCTCTCAAAAATATCACAACGAGATCATTGTTACATAATAAGGATGCAAATAAAGTATGGATTTTCTGTAATTCATTTTCATGGAATCTAAGTGAATACTTTAGTTTCGGGTTTTCTTTGAATATATATATAAGGTGACCCCATATCCTCATAGGTAGTATGTCTTGTAATGCTTCTCCATGTAGTTCTAAAAGCCCACAAAGATTTTGGAAGTTTTTCTGCCCAATCCTTCCTATGTAAGTGTACAGTCTTGGTGAGAATTACTTATATCACCTTGTTTGTAGACATAACTTTTCCATTAGCTTGTGGATGGTATGGAGTGGATTTCTGATGCTTGATTTTGTATTGTTCCACGAGCTTCTGTACTAATCTGGATGTAAACTGTGTTCCTTGATCTGTTACAATTTATCTTTTTTGTTTTTAAGGTGGATTGATTGGACCAACAAAATCTAGTGCCCATTTCTCAAATGGTTCAATGAGTACCTGAGGTTGTAATGGAATTTCACTTGAAAGAGTAGATTTCCCCATTCTTCGATAATTGTCACAACTCTTAACATATTCCTTGGTATCCTTGAAAACAGAAGGCCAATAATATCCTAAAAGAAGGATCTTATAAGGAGTTCTTATGTCAGAGAAATCTCCTCCACATGGTTCATCATGGCATTCTTTAAGTATTTCTGGTATCTCATCTTCTTGTACACATCTTCTGATGATGAGATCTGGTCATGTTTTTTACAATTCTTCATTTATCCATGAATAAGATTTGTTGTGAGTTATCCTCCTATTTTCTCTAGGATACAAGTGAACGGGTAATTTCCATGTAGCTAAATAATTAGCAATATCTACATACCAAGGTGATTTAGTAGATACTACAAAAAGATACACATTAGTAAATTTATCCTCCACGGGTTTATCATTGTTATCATTCTAAATTCTAGATAAAAAGTTAGCAATTGTATTTTGTTTTCCAGGTCAATATAGAATGGTGACATTGAATTCTTGCAATGGTAAGAGCCATCTGGTTATTCTACCATTAGTGATTGCTTTATTCATTAGATATCTAATGGAAGAATGGTCTGTGTGAATGAAATTTTCATAGCCAGTTATATAATGTCTAAATTTATTAATGGCATGAACTACAACTAAAAATGCCTTTTTAGTTACAATATAATTTAGCTCTGCTGGAGTTAAATTTTTACTAGTATAATAGAGTACATAAGGTGTAAGGTATTTTTTTACTAACACAACGCCTAAGGTTGTGTCTGAAGCATCAGTTGATATATGGAAAGGTAATTTCCAACTAGGTCCTTTTAAAATAAGTGCTTCAGAGATTTTCTTTTTCAAAGTTTCAAAGGCATTTTGACAATCAGAATCCCAACTGAATTCACAGTCTTTGGTGAGTAGTTTGATGAGCGGAGATGAAATTTTTGTGAATTTTTCTATGAATCTTTTATACTATCCAATAAAACCAAGAAAAATCATAATATCTCGTTGACAATTTGGCACTAATAATTTAGAAATGACCTCTACTTTAGATAAGTCTACCCTATTCCATCTCCTAAAATATGGTGTCCTAAAACAATTCCTTCATTAAAGATCAAAAAACATTTCTCATGACTTAACGAAATATTTGTTTCTTTACATCTTATTAGAAAATTTTCTAAATTTTCAATTGCTTCTTTAAAAGAATATCTATAAACTGTGAAATCATCCATATTTACTTCCACACAATGATGAATAAGATGAGAGAACATTATGAGGACTACTCTTTGGAATGTTGTCAAAGCATTCCATAATCCAAAAGGAAGTACTTGGTAAGCATAAGTTCCCCATGGACAGGTAAATGTGGTTTTATCTTGATCCTCAGGTGCTACCTGAATCTGATTGTATCCACTAAAACTGTCCGAAAATGAAAAATACTTTTTCCCTGCTAATGTGTCTAAGACTTGATCTATGAAAGGGAGTGGAAAGTGGTATTTTAATGTTGCTTTATTCAATTCCCTGTAATCGATACATACTCTCCATTTCAAATTTTTCCTAGGAACGATTACTAGGGGTGAAACCCACTGAATGTCTGATATTGGGTACATAAAGTTTACATTTAGAAGTTTTTGTAATTCCTCCTTAACAAATTCTTTTAGACTTGGGTTCATTATTCTTTGTGGTTGTCTAACTAGTCTTGCACTCTATTCAATATAGATATGATGCATGCAAGTTTTAGGATTAATTCCTCTCATATCAATGTATTCCCATTCATAAGCAGAAGAATGTTTCTGTAAAATTTCTACGAGTTGTTCTTTTTGTAATTCTTCTAGGTTTTCATTAATGTTCAAAGTTTTTGGCTGAAAAATTTCTATTGAAGAGTTTCCAAATTTTTCGATAGAAAGTAAAGAAATTTGTCTATATGATAGATATTCAATTCGACTATGGTCATAATGCAAGTACGATTCAGTATTTTCCATTATACTTAAAATTTGTTCCTCCTCTCTTACTTGTTCAGTAGTGAAAACAGGTTGTATATCATCATCATCATCATCTATCCATTCTCCACTCTCTATTTCTATTGTTATTTTTACAGGTGGATACAATGTAAATTTCTTTGTAGAACTTCCATATGAGATAAACATGTCACCTTGTATACAACCGATGAAAGCATCAATTGTAGCTGACCAAGGTCTTCCTAGGATTAATGGATGCCCTCCTAGATTATTCTTGGTTGTTAAAACCATGAAGTTGATAGGATATTCCCAAGAATCTAAGGATACACAAACATCTTCTAACACACCAAAAGGTTTAATTACAGACCTATCTACTAATTGCAACAATGTTGGTGTGTATTGAAGATTAGGAAGCCTTAGTGAATCCATGACTTTTTTACTCATTATGTTTATGGCTACTCCTATATCAATCAATGTGTTTGGTATTTCAATTCCATTGATGTGAATTTTCACAATGGGGCTCCCTGGATCTAGATATTTTTGTATTTTTGTTTTCCCCATCATGATGTCTGCAATTTTCACAACTAATTGAATTCTTTTTTTGTCTTGTCTTTTTGTTCATGATCATTGAGTACTTAATTCCTTGATTTTTTTTTGCAAAGATTGGTATTTATTTTATAGCTTGCGATAAAGAAATTTTTATACAAACATTTCTTAATTCATCCAACATATTATAATTAGGCAATGTGATTTATTTTTCTACTCCTTCATCAATTTTCAATTGTTTAGGAAAAGGTGGTCTAATGGATACTGAGGGTTGTTCTATAATAGTAGTATTATTAGAATTTATAGGAACATTTTCTATTTGATTATTTTCTTTCTAAGGAAGAGAGACTTATCCTTCTTCAGATTGATTTTTATCTTTTTGAAGATTTGTCCTTGCTCCCTGAATAACAACTAGGGGTTTTCTTTGAAATATTCTACAAGATCTTAATTGAACATTATTTAGATATAGTGGATTTATTACATTGGTTTGAGGATTTTTCCCCTCCATATTATAAACAGGTTGTGACATTTTATATTTGGATTCAGAAGCGGTTGAGTAGGTAATTGATTTGATTTTTGTGCAAATGGTAGGGAGAGCTGTGGATTTTTATTTTGGATTTGGACTGGAGGTAATTGATTAGCTTGAGGAATTTGATTATATTGAGGAATCTGACTACATTGGGGTAAGAATTGTGGTGGAAAATTGCGATAGGATGCGGAATATTGTTGATATCGAGAATAAGCCCCATCAGGATTTTTCCATCCTTGATTCCAAGATTGTGATTGTGGCTGAGCCCAAGTCTACCAAGATGGATTCCAATTATTTTGTGAAAACTGAGCAAATTGTTGTGATCTAAAGCCTTGTGGTTGATTTGCTTGAAAGTTATACCATGGTCTTTTAGCAATAAAATAAAGAGGGTCTACTTGTTATAGTACCCCTTCATCGTTAAATACAGCCATAAGACTTGGTATAGAAGGACATTCCTTAGTATCATGGTTATCTACACATATGGCACAAGTTTCTATGGTTTTTAATTCTAAAGGACGTTCTCTTAGAGCATGCTTCTTTCTACACCTTGGACAAAAAATGGATAATGTAGCATTTTTGGAATTTTGCTTGTTTTGTAGTTTGAGGGTGTCAATTTTTCACTTAGACTCCCTAAAATATATGTCTTAAAAGTGTCCAACAAACTTCCTAATTCTTCCCTACTGACTGTCCCAGCTACAAATTTATTGATTCTTGATAAGAGAGGGTCCCTAGGACTTTTTCCAACTCGTACTTTACCCCTTGAGATATGTACACATAAATCACAAATATTTGTAAATGGTAGTTGAGAAATATCTCCTTTTCCTGTTAAGTTAAGGAGGCTAATCCACTCATCTCTGATAGATTTTAGTCGGAGGGCTTTCAAATTTTCTTCATCTAGACTATCCATTTTTTCCCTTTTAAGATTATAGACAAATCTATCAATTAATTCTTCAATATTGTCATCTTCGTTTTGTGTCATTTTGAAGACGTCGTCTCTAATGTTATGAGGCATATAGTAGTCTCTATATTTCTCTAAGAAAACTTCTTTCATTTGTGACCAAATCCTTAGAGAATTCATTCCTAGACTCATGAACCATTTTAATGTCGAATACTTTAAGGTAGCAGGGAACAATTTTAATTTTTGAGCATCATGTAGATAATCATTTGATCTGCATAATACTTCAAATTCAAAGAGAAATGTCTTTGGGTCTTCACTTCTTTTCCATGGAAATTAGGAAGAATAGAAGGTAAAATATTATTCATTATGAGGGTTCTATCTTCATCAAAGATAGGAATCTAGAAGGATATTGATTTCCTCTACCTCTACCCCCTCCTCTGACTCTATCTCCACTTCCTCCTCTACCTCTACCTCCTTCACTCCCTTTTTTCTCACCATTGACATTGTGTACCTCTCCTTCTCCTTCTCCATCCATGGTAGATTCTTCAGAACTAATGTAAGGATCTTCTAATTATTCTGGTTCCTTTATCAATGGATCATCAAAATGAGTTTCTTGTTCCTCTTCCTCACTAGGAATTTTTAATTATTCTCCTAGAATTTGTTAACCACTGGAAGATAGAAAAACTACTCCTGTAGTTGGTGATGTAGGATTTTCTTCGATTATAGCTTCCATAGATGAGGTAGGTGAAGTTCTGGATTGGATTTCACATCTTAAGGCTTCAAGAAGTTTTTGTTGGCCTATGAATGGAATTCGAGTTTGAGTGGGTGGTGTGGAACTTCGAAGTCACGGTGGAGTGAGAGGATTTGTGGGAATTAAGCTTCTTCATGGTCCTACAAATCTACCTCCAGAGTCTCTTTCCCTACGCATATCATGTTTTTATTTGATGATATTTTTTTAACTTCTATTCTCACTTCACCGACAACGACACCAAAATGTTTAGTCAATTTAATGTTCTTAAATTGTAAGCATAAATTATCGACCAACACAGGTAAACAGATGAAATACAAGCACACTATATGTGCTAGAAGTTGTTTATGTCATTAAGGTGATTATGTTATTGTTATCTAAATTAATGTCAAATTCTAGAATTAGTGTTGAGATGATGTTGTTAAATATACCAGGATGTTTTCTAAGATTTGTTAATCGATTACTCTAAATGATATTTCTAGAATTAGTTCTGATTGAATTGAGCTTTTAGAATGGTTGGATAATGATTTTAACTCTTTTCAATGAATATGTTAAGTTAATCTTCTTTTCAACTTATCAACTATTTTTGGATTTTTATGCTACAGCTAAACATAGCTAATTATGAAAGTATGAAATGACATAAAGAGAATCCTATTTTATCAACTTGGAAAATGAAATGTGCTTTTGTTCAGATGCTAAGAAAGACTATCACTCTTACCTACTGCAACTTCATTCAATGCAAAAGAAAAACAGAAACAAGATTACTAAGCTATGAAATAATTAAGCTATGAATGAAACAAAATTACTGAGTTATGCTAGGTATGAAGCAAATGAAATGACTGATTTTATACTAGATGTTAAGCAAATGAAATTAACGATACAAAGATAAATTATGTGAACCTAGTCGTAGCCTTCATTGAACTGCATCTAAAATGTATGAAAACAAGGCATCCATGAATTAATCTATGAAACAAAAGAAAATCTAATTGCAGTGAATCAAAGACCTGATTTGTGCATAAGGGCCCTCCACGAGGCAGTCAGTCACCTTAAATCAATAACACATGAAATGTATGAACCAAGATCTTTTCATTAAATGAAAAAGAGTTTCTATAGGATGCTTCAAAATTACATATGGTACCGCACCCGTTATATAGAGCTGTCATGGTTTTTATAGAATTTTAATTAAAAATAGGAGAAATTCAAGTCTACAAGACTTCGCTACAATCCTTATTAAACTAAATCATATCTCTTATTTGTCGACTTTCTATTAAAAAATCAAATCAATAATATCTGTTGAAAATCAGACTTTGTTCTAGCACACTATCTTGCAGTTGACTATCATGGTTGACCCATTTGTAGTGCGGATATCTTGATGAATTAGCTTGAGTAAACATGAATAAATCCATTAGAGGATCATTCCCTATCTACCCATATACTCCTTTATTGAGATGGTGCACTCGAACCCTATCAACAATGGAAGTAGCTGCGGATTTATGGATTAGCTGCAAAATCAAGTCAATTCTATAGCTACATGTAAACTTTAATAAAACAATAAGGAATGACAAAATATGAAAAAGAGGACATATGAATGTTTACCTTATCAAAACCTTATGTTTATTGCATTTATTTGGATGATAGTGATAGGAAAAAGGAGGTGAACATGGACAAAAAGGATGTCAAGATGAGGCAGTTCTTGAACTCTACACCATCCACTTTTGATATGCGATCTATGATGTGAAGTCATCCTGGCCACGTGGCACTTCTTGAGTGGTGACACAGGTCACCTAGATACACTCCCTATCCCCCTCAAAATGATAAAATAGACTGCCACATGTCCTTCTGTACTTCCATGTCATGCTAACATCAGCTTCCATGTGTCCTTTTTGGAGCTAATCCCAGGCCAGCACGCATCCTATTGGAGGAGGGAGAAAACAACCCACTTGCTCTGGGTTTTTCGTTGAAATCCTTTGTAAAATGCTTTCAGCCCTTTCCCGATAGTTTACACTATCGGTGCATTTTAAATGTTCAGATGATCAAAACTTGTGATGTACCAACTTCCGATCTATGATGCTTCGCTCTGCATTTGTGATCATTGATATCAGACCTTGCTGATCTTCTTAACCTCTATTATCGAGACCTATGATGGCTGCGACTACCGATATATCACACTTCTGATTATGTGATCACCAATATTATGATGTGCAATAAGTTGCGCTCATCGATATCCTATGCTTCATTATGTGAAATTGCCAATATGTGATGCTGCTCTGACGTGCGATCATCGAACTGTGATACCAAACCTCATATATTCCTTCTTGGGTCTTTAGGCTTTAATCCTTTAACTTTATAAATCCATAACTTCTGATCCAGGAGTCCATTCTTGGACTTCTAGATATCGCTAGAAATATTGTTCAGAGAAATTTCCTTTGGAGGGGATGTGATTTGGGCTTTGGGTCTTTTAGTGACTTGGAAGATAGTGAAAACTTCTATTCTCTTTTGCACAATGGGTAGGTGAAAACACATTTTTCATAATATGACAACATATTTTATCATACCGCAGCATTCCATGGTCTTATTATCTGATGATTATATTCCCTCCTCATATCCTTAAGTCTCCTCTAACATGTATCATCCTTATTTATCATATTTCCATAGTGAACGAGCATACCTACATCTATAACTCACTCATGACAAGATGAAATCAGTCTAAAAACCATAGCCTAAGATAGAGAATTTGGATTCATGAACTGGGTCGAGACTGAATGACAAGATAGGGGAGAAAGCCCAGTGACTATGAAATTGCACAACTCAAGAATTGAAGGGTAAAGCTCGATCACTGTGACTGTGTAGTGCGCAGCTCAGGCCAAACTCAAGGAAATTTCTTCACAGTCCTCACTGAAGGAAAAATTTGCGTAGTGTGTACTCAGGGATAAAATTACGTAGTGCCCATTGATGGACATACTTACGTAGTTCTTGCAGGTGGTGACTATTGGAGGATTGGGTCCTCGGAGGAAACATTATGTAGTTTCAGGAAGAAGGGTGAACTAGGCAGTTGAGAGGCTTGAGGGATAGAACTGCATAGTTTCTAGAGGCAGTGAGCTTCAACTAAGGGAGAGACACTGGAGGAAGCATATGTGCAGTTCTAGAGACCTAGGGAGGTTGGGATTTATATCCATTGCACAGTTCTAATAGGCATGGGAAATCCTTGAGATTTGAAGATGTGAAGTGCGCATTTTAGGTAGGTTGGATGAGGCCGGATTGCTAGGAATCCTCCAGAATTTGGCTATGTGTGGGATTAGTGGAACCGATGTGAATAATGAAAAAAATTTACTTTGACCACACACTTAGATAGTTGGTGATACAACGTATATCATCCATAGCATATGAATACATACCTCTCTTAATGTAACAACCTTTGTGGAAACTTACGACAAGTGTGGGTCCAACGATAGACTTTGTGAGGATAATGGTGACGCTTATGTAATAGTGCATTAAAATTTTTGAATGAGTGTGAAACATCTATATATGATGAGATTGACACATTTCCCCAAAGATTTCCCCTTGAAGCAAACCAAAATTTCCCTTTGCATGACAAGCGATAATTCCCATGCCCAAAAATGACACTTTCTATATAAAGATAAAAGTGTGAACAACTCTTAAGATCCAAGAAGGGAGCTTGAAATCATCAGCTGACCACTTAGTGACTAAGGAATTACTAATCATATGATCCACAATAGGCTCCAAAATTTGAGTGTAGGCCAAAATTTGGAGGGTGTTGAAGCCGCTACAACACTTGGTGACACACTAGTAAAATATAGCTTCTCTGTTTTGGTTAACGCCTTCCATGTAGGGCCTTGATTCTTCAAGGAGTATTGATTCATCATGTAGATTAACTTGGCCTTCCCACTTACCCCATAAATAGACATGGTCCCCTCCATACCTTCTCAGTTGAGAACAACATAAGATTAAGAATAATCACAATGTTTCGAGTTGGGAAGGGTAGTGTAACTTGCGAGCCTAAGATTTTTAGACTATAATTTTAATCTTTGGTGTTGCTCCACTGCCAACATGCCTAGACAGTATCTCGATGGAGTCACATAGGAACACAAACATTTCTTCGCTACCAGCAAGCCTCGATAATACCCCGATGAAGTTTCTTTCTTCACCTCTCTATGAAAGAAGCCTTTCTCTTCTTTCACCTTTATTTTTTTATTTAAAGAGAATTGTGCATTATAACTTATTTATTTTGGGGGGGGAGAGGGAACCCCACTTATTGAGAGTAGAAGAGGTTTTTCTTTCAAAGAAGCATGTAAATACCTGTGATCTAGGTTTTCTCATTTATATTTTTCCCCTTCTCCATTTCTACTAGTTGGATAAGCTTGAGAACACCAAAGTAGAAACAAAAGAGTACATAAATGATGTTTCTAGACTAGACGTGGGTTCATGGTTCAACCAAAAATATCCTTATGGATGGATCATATTTTCCTTCAAAACCACATCGGCCAAAAGATGTAACCAACATAAGGAAGACAGAAATTAGGCAAGCAAAATGCTAAAGTATCACATGACTCTTTATAGTTCGTACACACACATACTAAGAATCCCAAAACATGTCCATGCACAAAACTTATTCGCATGATGAAAATAAAAGGAGAAAATCAATAAGAAAGAAAGAAATATGAAAAGAAAGAAAACACACAATAAGGAAATAAAACCAGAAGACAAGAGAACAAAATGTCTAAAGCAAACATGATGTAGAATCAGAATAAGGGAACAAGAACATGCTACAAGGAATCAGTGCAGAATGGTGCAAGAGAGGGAAAGATAGGATGCAACTAATCCTACTCCTAGCCTAATAGCTAAAGGGTAAGTGTCACGTATAATGAAATTTCTAGTGAAGACACTGTAGTTTTTCCTGATCTGCATCCACAAATATATCAATAGTCAAAATAGATACAAAGAAATGTGCAATAGAAAAGATAAGAACTTGAATAAGTTGCATAAGAAAAGGAAGGTGTTTCCTATGGGAAGAAATGTGTGTCAAAACCACTACTTTCATCCCATTCGCATGCTTACCCTTTTGATGGATATAATTTTTCAACAAGCATTGAAAGCTTCTTGTAGTTGTGTCTTCATCTACATCAAGCTCCTTAGCAAGCATGAGGAAAATTTAAAGCTTTTTGTTTGCTACAGAGCTTTCTAGTTAATATTGTTCCAGCCATTCAATGACTGGATTGCAAAATTCATGATGGCTCTATTGAAGACTTTGAAAATATGATTTGTCATTTAGAATCATGGGATTATGATGAAAATATTGTAGGGGAAAATAGATCTGATAATTTTCGATAGTCAAATCGAGATAGTGAAGACCCAACATATATATCAATGAAGGCGGAAGTGTTTCAACTACTCGACAGAAATCTAAATAGGGAGATATTGAACAATGAAGGCCAAGAGATGTAAAACCACTGTCCTTGGATGTGTTGATGGAAAAACGATAAGTTGAATGACATTCATCAAGGATAGAAGAATGATGAGATGAGTTGCTTGAAGCATTAGATTCCTGGTTTTCGATCAACAAAGAAAAATCAATTTGAACAGTCTCGCGAATGCTCTGAACAATTCGACCAAGTTCCTTATGAGCCAAATATGACAAACCATTTTCTACAAGTGGTGACAAATTGTACAAGAATAATAGTCATCAAAAGAGATTAAAAAGGATGCCAACACCACAAATATGTGAGACCAGTTGGAACATGGTGAACAAAGAAGAAATTGATCCGTGTAACAACTTGTGCATTCATTATTACTTAATAGGATTTCTGGTGCAATGCGAGGACAAATTTGCAATATAAAATTCACAAGACCAAGGACCTGACTATTAAGGGATGAATTCAATAAGCATGATTCCTTTGGGAAAATATAGTCCTTGAAATGATCAACCTCGCAATTCCATGACTCTATGAGAAATGCACATTCCCAGCCCAAATTTTATGTGAGAGATTTGCATGAAGGTGAATGAACTGTAATAGATTCTTGAATTGGGTTAAATGTAAACTCTAGAAAATTAGAAAGGTCACACCCAGAATACCAAACATTTTTCACAAGGAAATTTACATCGAGTGAAACCATTCAAAGAGACAAATTGTGTGACACAAACCAGATATGACTTAATTCAGGGGGCTTACGAGAGTCATGAGATCCTAACAAAACCATCAACATAAGTTCAAGTGCCTCGACTCCCTAGCAGGTCCCAAAACATTCTAGGATTGTAGAATCACATTTTGAAGCTTGAACAATATCATGCATGGTTTGAGGACAATTGTTATTGCTAGTTTCAGTAAGACCATTTCTCATAACATAGCACCCATCTCTGTCACATATTTTAAAATATTTTTCAAAACCAACAACCAGATTAAGTTGTAAGAACCTTCGAACCACAAATTCAAAAATAAATGAATCGATGATATATAATGAGCAAGCTAATTTGAAGAGTTGCCTTCATGCAGGAGAAAAGATAGTGAGGGAAGGGAAGGGTACTCTATGATTTGACTGTTTTCAATTTCATCATGGACAACCTCACTGCCTTGCGTTAATCAAGGGGATAACTCATCGGATGAAGAAACTAAAGTGCATGAAATATCTTCGTCATAAGTAGGTGCATTGTAAATGTTAGGATGCAAGGGATAGTGAGTTGAAGAAGAAGTTTCCATATGAACATCTTCTTTGACCAAACTTGATTCTAGATATAAATCAAAATCTTCATGAGAAACCGAAACATCATATGATGTGCTTGGGCATTCATCATGGCATATGGAAATACAATTATCATCATTGGAATGATAAATGCCCAAGGTTGGGGAATGATTGAAATAATTGATTGCATTGGATTATCTACCGAGATTAGTAGATTGAGAATCACTGAGGAATGGGAAATCATTGTTTTGACATGGAAGATCCTGAAACAAAGAAGAAATATTGGAAGCATATTCACCTTCATGCTACTCTACCTAGGCACTATGATTTATTTGTACATTATCGCAATTTGGGCCAGCAACTCGAGAATCAAGAGAATGTGAAGAAATAGCTAGTGGAGAATAGTGATTAAGCAGGTCATGGTACAAAGAGTGAGGATATGTAGAGGATAACAAAAATCCAGATTAGCTTTGAGACTAGATTTATGAACAATGAGATCATCTTGCAGAATGGAGGAGTAAGTCTTCACCATAGGCTTCATGAGTCATTCTAAAATTTCCTCCATTGAATTTGAATCATGCAAACCAGAAGAAGAGTGAGAAAATGGACTGGATATTTGATTTACAAATTTCCAATTTTACAATCACCGTAAGGAGGCACCCTCATTGGGACTAGAAAAGGATGAGGAAAAAGAACAAAAGGGGCAGTAATTTCCTCCTCTGAAATTTATGGTGTCTCATTATTCGCAAGAGTTTGGGGAGCAGAAAAATCAGGGGGTTCAAGTTCACCGTATGAAGAGACAAGAACCAAGTGGTCAAACTCTTGTTTAAACAAATCGCAGTTCAGATGTTTTTTAGGAATTTCATAAAAGAGGTGAAGGAATAAATCAAAAAAATCCTCAATTGATTCATCAGGCTTCACTCTTAAAATATTATTTCTTCCACAAACATCTCGGTAGTTATACTTACCAAAGGCTTTATGAAGCTTCTTGGAAAGCTGATCGAATGAATGGATAGAAGAAATGGGTAATGTATGACACAATCTATTAACATGACCTTGAAATATGAGGGTGAGTAATACAACCATGAAATATTTGGAACATATTTTGTCAAAAAGACAAAGACAGACAACTTGAAACAAATGTTCACAAAAAGTTGATTCACCTTCACCATTGAACTTGAATTCAGACAGGTTATGATTAACTTCCATAGGGATGTTACAACTAAGCTCTTTAGAAAAACATCTTGGGATTATGTTTTGGGGAAGAGCCATTTTAGATAAGAGATTCAAACCAGACTCAATAGGCACAACCTATCATCACGCCATCCTTCTAGTGCCATCTTTTGAAGGTGCTCGAAATCCATCAATCAAGGGGATCTCCCCAATATGAAGTCCCAATTAGAACACACACTATTGGTGTAGAAGTCTCATCTGGTATAAAGGACTCATTGCCAAATACTTAAATATTTTCCTTGGATCTAGTTGTCAGCACAGGAGAGTGGTGAAATGGTTTCCTAGAAAAGTAAAGGAGGTGTGTCTGGTGAGTGTGTAGTTGTAACTATGTCAATGTTATTTTACTGCAAAGGGGGGAGAAAAGTGAGCCTATAAAAGAGAGTTATTAGTACCACCCAAGAAGAGACACACATGGACTAGATATTGGTCTAACATCCAGCGGAATAGTCCACTATGGGTGCGACGGTCATTACAACAAAAAAAAAGGAAATATTTGTCTAGTATCCCATGGAATAGTCCACAAGGATGGGACAAAAATAAAAAACATTATAGCACATTATCAATAATATAAGCACTAAAATAACCAAAATAGTTCAACTATATTAGTACATCTGAAAGAAGACATGAAATAAAAATGTCCATATAATAGTCTTACAAACATTCATAGGCCATGCATGAACAATGTGCTAGCCTTAAAAGGATTTGGTTATTAATAAAAAGTTCCAAGACTAATATTTACAATGTACATCACTAGCCCAAATACTAGGACATTGGAGCCACCCCTTGCTCCTCAAAGAATTAGTGATCTCTCTAATGCCTTGTGGTAGGAGCCAAGGTGAAAAGCCCCTTTATCATACAATGAGGGGCTATATATAACCAAGGGGTTATGCTTCATCTTTGTGACTCTTTGACTACCTTCATGACTATTCAACTTCCTATGGCTTCTCAACTTACATGACCCTCCATATTCATGTGTGTCCTTTGGACTTCCACTTTACATTACATTTGAAAATAATATACATGGTCCACGATAGTGATGTGGCATACAACTACTCATGACATGAGAGAACATGACCTTGCTAACATGGACTACTTGATGATGTGGCAATGTCAAGTCACTGTTGCTGCTTAGAATGATGCCTGCTTTAATATGCTCTTGTCTTCAACCTCATCATGACTTGGTGATAGGAATCTTCAATGGTTTCTCATCTTAGGTTGTGGTCGCGAGTTGATGTCATTTTTCCTTGATAGATTAGCTTACTTTCTCAGCTGCAAGAGTGTCTTTTGCATGTCTTCCTCCTTCATATTTTCCTTCATCATCCTGCCAGGTTATTGTATCTACAATTCACTCATGAGGAGATGATATTAGCGTGAAAACCTCCTAGCCTAAGATGGTACATTATGGTCCAGGGACTAAGCTAGAACTGAGTTGTAGGTCGGTAATAGAGGCTCAGTAACTATGCATTGGGTAGTTCCAGTAGCCAAGGGGGAGCTTGATCACTAAGACTATGCAGTGCACAACTCAATCTTAAATGGGGAACTTTTCTACATAGTCCCCACTGAAAGAAAAAATTGCATAGTTCCCACTGAGGGACAAAATATTGCAGATCATTTAGGCAGTCACTATTGTTGGATGAATCCCTCGGAGGAAAACCTGCACTGTTTTAGGAGGCAAACACTAGCCAACATAGAGGCCTAATGGGAAGAAATGCACAATTTCTAGAAGAAGTGATCTTCGGTAGAGGGATGGACACTAGAGGAAACATATGCATAGTTTTGGAGGCAAAGGGAGGCATGAATATTTGCACATTATGCAGTCCTAACAAGAAATGGAAAATCTTGAGGGTTGAAAGTGTGAAGTGCGAAGTTCAAGACAGTCTAGGAAGCACAATTATACGATTATGGAGGTGAAGGGAGGCTGTTGGACTCTATAATTGCACAAAACAATAGCTCTAGAGGAAAGTGATTGCACATTGTGAAGTTCCAAGTCGTAAGGTCACATTCTAGAGGATTGTGATTGTGGAGTTCACAATTCATTCAAGGCCCGGTGAAGGTAAGTTGCCCAGTTAGGAAGATTTCCAGAAAATGGCTAAGTGCGGGAAGGGAGATGGAGTCGCGATGAACTTGAACTATGCTCATACACTTAGCACACTTTGATGAAAAACAACATAGATCATCAAAATGAGCAAAGAAATCATTCCCTCTTTGTCACTACCTCATGACAAGATACGACAAGTGCGACACTTAAGATAAGCTTTAGGAAAACCATGACAACACTTGTGCGATAGTGCTCAAGACTTTTGTGTATGAGTGCGATGGATGTTTACATGATTAGGGAAATTCATGTACACTAACACTAACCTTTGAAAACACCAGAAAAGGCTCGCAAATATTGTACGATAGTTAAGCATGCAAAAAGACAATATCTTGCCTATCTTGCAAAAGGGATCAAAACACTTAGAGAGAACACATGGAATGGATTTCAGTGTTTGCGACCATACATGTCATTGAAGGAATAATGAAATGAAAATGATAAGCTTCCCTTCATACAACACTAAGAGGTGTATTTCGACTTCATGAAAGATGTTCTTTGTTTTTTGTACCTACCCTCCAAAAGGTTCTGAATCAGACGGAGTCTTCATGCGGTCTTGATCTTTGATCATCTATCATACCCCATTGTTCCTTGGTATTCTAATCTAATGATTATCTTTCCCCCTTAGCTACTTAAGTTTTAATGTATAAAATATTTTTCGGATGAAATCACATTGAATATTTTGGTCGACTCGTTTCAAATCAAAAGTGTGGTTCATCTTCAGGACAAGATGAACCATGTGTCATCATTCTTCATCATATAGCCATAGTGTAAGAGAGTATCTCCATCTACAACTCACTCATAACGAGATGACATCAAAATGAAAACCCCTAGCCTAATATAGAGCACTTGGATCCATGAACTATGTCGGGACTAAGTGATAGGTCAGAGGAGAAGACCCACTGACTATGAAATTGTGCAATTCAAGCATCCAAGGGTAAATATTTATCATTGAGACTTTGTAGTGCATAGCTAAAGATAGAATGAGGGAAATTTTTGTGCAGTCCTCACTGAGGTAAAAATTTGCGGAGTTTCTGCTGCGGGAAAATTTTGCGCAGTGTCCACTTAGGGACAAAATTGTGTAGTTCAAGTAGGAAGTGGCTGCTATGGATTGGAGGCCTGGGAGGACAAACTTCACAGCTTCAGGAGGCAATCAGAACTATGTAGCTAAGAGACTTGAGGGACAAAACTGCGCAGTTTCTAGAGGTAATGAGCTCGGGGTAAGGGAAGGATACTAGAGGAAGCATCTACGCATTTTTGGAGGCCAAGGGAAGCTAGGATTTCTACGCATTGTATAGTTCCAATAGGCAGGGGAAAACCTTGAATGTTGAAGATATGGAGTGCACATCTTACGAAAGTTGGATGAGGCTAGGTTTCTAGGAATCCTCTAGAATTTGGCTAATTGTGGGATCAGTGGAACTGATGTGAAAAATGATAGAACTTTACTATTACCACACACTTGTATACTTGGTAAGACAAAGTAAATCATCCAGAACATATGAAAACATACCTCACTTAGTGCTACAACCTTTGTGGCAACTTATGACAAGTGCGGCTCCAACGATAGACTTTGTGAGGATCATGACGACACTTGTGTAATAGTGCATGAAAATTTGGAAATGAATGAGAAATATGTATATATGATGAGAACCATTCATTTTCACAAATATTTCCCATTGAAGCAAACCAAAACTCCCCTTTGCATGACAAGCAATAATTTCCATCCCTGAAGATGACACTTTCTATATAAAGATAAAAGTGTGAACGACTCTTAAGATCCAAACAGGGATCTTGAAATCATTAGCTGACCAATAAGCGATTAAGGAATGACTAGTCACAGGATCCACAGTAGGCTCCAAAATTTGATTGTAAGACAAAATTTGGATGGTGTGTAGCCACTACAATTGGAGCATTAGAGGAAATTAAGTTAGCAGTTGTGTAGTGTTTGATGGTAAGTTGAGATCTCATCAGGACAATGAGCATGATAATATTTTATGAAATGTTTTTGTGATACTTTTTCAATAATTACAATTTTTAGTAAGCCAGTTTAAAGCACTAACTTTGTCAAATGTCAATGTTACAATTTTTGGTATTGTCAATGGGTTTAATTTCAATGACTATCTCAACATTTTATAGAGTCTAGTCATTTTAAATATAATAGATTTAAGTTTTTTTTTAAGGTCCAATAAGTGTTTTATACTAATAAACGTTGGATTAGGGAAAAGAACCCTTACATAGATTTTCTATCAAAAAAATTCTGCTAATAGTGGTTTTTACTTGAAGCTTGCCACCTCATAGGATGCAATTCATGTTGGTCTAAAGATATGTCAACTATAAAATCTGTAAAAAGTCTCGAGTATATAGAAAATATTGCAAAATAACATACAAAAATCATATTTGCAAAGGGAACCTCCAAAAGTCATGAACCTCTAGACTGAGAGATTATTTCTACTAGTGACAACATACCCCTTTATGTAGCGAGTTCTTCTCCTTTCAACAAATACAATGGAGCCATCACCTCCTAGAATCACCAGAGTGTTTATAGCCCTAGATAGTTCCAAAGAAGACATGATGACTAGGATAATCCACTTCCTCATGCAAGATTTCAATAAACTATTCCATTCCTACATGATGCCTGATAATTTTTTCTTCCAAGAAGAGTTGGAAACCATTTTTTTGCATTTTGACCATGTCCTCATGTTTTCGGATAGAAACTAAGAGATACTAAGATGCATCTAGATGTTTTTCAAGCATAACGCTGGCATCAACATTTTCTGACGGAGCTAGAGATCCTACCATTGCATACTAGTGACCCAACATCCAACAAGATAACCCGCAGGTAATAAAAATACCATCTTCTTAACCAAAAAAACTCTAGGGCCCAATAATAGATGGAAATATGTTTTATTTAAGAAAAATGAATGGGGCCTTTAACTAGGAGACTAAAAGTAATTTTATTTATTTTGAGCTGGCTTGATGAAGAAGGATGGAATTATGGGGAACTTTATAAAATAAAATTTATGGAGTTCATTTTATATGTTGGTTTTGATATTTGATATTGCCATTTTCTAGAGGAGATTACTCATCCAATCCTTCTTAGATTTTGACAACAAAACCCCTTCTTGGCAGAATTTTACATGTTATTGTAAGATATAATATGGAGACTATCTTATGTATTTGACACAAAGATCACATTTGAGCTTCATTGTTGGTTTGATATCCATAGTTTAGAGAAAATTTGAGGATATGTGTAGAAACGAAAAAGATTTTAGAGCTTTCTACAGTCACATTGCTATGGTTCTTTTTCATATTTCAATTCAAAATCAAGCTTATGAATTTTTAGATTCAATAAGTATCCTTGAATTGTGTTTTTTACAATTATTTGGTTTTCTAGGTATTTTTGATTTGGATTATACATTGTGATCC